>CM060346.1:14942387-14944887 GCA_030674155.1 Stramonita haemastoma
AACGACTTGTGGGGAGAGTGGAGTCAGAACTGATTTTAACTCCAAGAGAAAAGTTTCCTGGACTGTGTGTGTGTGTGTGTGTGAGTGCGTGCGTGCATGCGTGCATACGTGTGTGCGTGCGTGTGTCCGTGTGTGTGTGTGTGTGTGTGTTCTTGTATGTTTGTGCTTGTTTGTGTACGTGTGTGTCAAGTCAAGTCAAGTCAAAATGATCTTTATTGAGGGTAAAAGATTAAGTTTACACAACTTTTTTTCATCCTGCCCTCACAAAAAAAATCATCATATAAATTGACTTCTAAAACATTCAAAGACAAAT
The DNA here is from genome assembly GCA_030674155.1 of Stramonita haemastoma. Lineage (NCBI taxonomy): Eukaryota > Metazoa > Mollusca > Gastropoda > Neogastropoda > Muricidae > Stramonita > Stramonita haemastoma. The sequence continues at coordinate 14,942,701 of CM060346.1, forward strand.
ATCAACCTTTGTTGAAAAACTAAAATAAATCAGGATTACTTTCCAACAAATCTCTCAAGATAAAAAACAAAACAAAAAACAAACCCAAGACAGTACAACATAAGCTCACATCATACATACAAATGATACAAATACTATATAACATGGGCATGAATAACAACAAGCAGCCAAATGTGAGGTAGTATCAAACATAAATGCGGACTTATAGTTTGTCCATCAAATGTTTCTTCAAAAGTTTCTTAAACATTTGTTTTGAAGGAACTGATTTTAGAAAAGGGGGTAGGCTATTCCACAATGTTCTTCTTGAATAAGCAAGGCTTGATTTATAGAGATTATTATGGGGCCTGGGCAGTAACAGTCTATGGGTAGGCCTACTTTTATTGACAGCAATTTTTTCCATAATTTTCTTTGGGGCTTTTCCGTTTAATATATTGAACATACATAGGTACTTGCTGAACTGCAGTCTGTCTTTGAGTGGAAGAATGTCTAGTTCTTTGTAGTTGGTGGTGGTCAGCGTATTAGGATTCAATCGGATTAGTTTAACAGCTCTTTTATGTAGGCGGTTTATATGCTTTAGGTTTGTTTCACTTGCACTGTCCCATAAGGTAGAAACATAGTTTATAAGAGATAGAATATGGGCGTGAAAAAATAGTTTTCGTGACTGTAAATTTAGAAAAAAAATTTTTTTTCTAAGTTGATACAATCTTACCGAGATTCGTTTTCCTAATGTGGGTATGTGATCTGACCAATACAAATCATTGCTGATTACTGCACCTAGTACTTGGTGTGAGACTACTTCTTCAATTTGTTGTCCTTCGATATAAATTGGCGCGAATGGAGAACGCAATTTCTGTCTTTTTTGTCGAGTGGCTATAAACATACATTTTGTTTTATTAGAATTAAGAGACATATGATTGAGTTCTGTCCATTCGATAAGTTTATTGATATCTGCCAGCATATCTTTCACAAGCTGGTTTGAATCATCATTGTTACATTGAATTGATGTATCATCGGCAAACAATTGACATGAACAATGGATATGCAGAGGTAGGTCATTAATATAAATGGAGAAAAGAAGCGGTCCTAGTGTTGATCCCTGTGGTATTCCATATTTCACGGGTAGTAAGGTTGATATCCTAGGCCCGATTTCAACAAGTTGATAACGATTACTGAGAAATGAGTCTAAAAATGATAATGCTTGGTCGGAAATTTTATAGCATTTTAATTTTTTGATGAGGAGAGAGTGGCTAATAACGTCAAAGGCTTTAGCAAAGTCTAGAAAAAGGACTCCAGTGATTTCATTATTATTGATATTCAAAAGACAATGCTCAATTAGTTGTATTAAGGCTGTATGGCAAGAATGGTTTTCACTAAAACCTGACTGGTTTTCATTAATTAGATTATATATTTTTAAATGAGAATGTAAGTGAAATTGTATATGTTTTTCTAATAGTTAAGATAGGACTGATAGTATGGAGATTGGTCTGTAGTTTGATGGATTGGTTGGGTCTCCTGCTTTGTGTAAGGGTATTACTTTTGCTCGTTTGAACTTCATTGGGAAGTAATTCTTGTCAATACACAAGTTAAATAATGTAGGTTAGGTAGTCAGTTATGGCGTATGCACTGATTTTTAATATTTGACTATCGATTTTGTCAAGGTCTTTTGATCTTGACTGTTTCAATCTGAGTATACTATTAAGCACTTCTGTTACTGTTATTGGGGGTATAACAAAATCAGATGAGATGTTCTTTGATGAACAGTATTGTTTTAATTCTATCAGCTCGTTTGTTTTTGTTTTATCATTAGATATCATAGAGTCAGCAATGATTGCAAAGTGAGAGTTAAGGTTTTCTGCTGATATTTCTTTTATGACTTTTTTCGGAGTTATGTCTTGATTTATTAGTTAAGGTATTAATGGCTTTCCAAATTGCTTTTGGATTTTGGGCTGAAGACAGCAAATCTTGAAAGTATTTTGTTTTGGCTTTGCGCTTCAATGAATTAACTTTGTTTCTTTGCTTTTTATATTCATCTTTTTGCTTTGATTTTAATAAATAGTCATTTCGTTTTCAATTTCTTTTGTTAACCATGGAGGTTTCATGAAATATTTTATTCTTTTCTTAATAAATGGAGCATGTTTATCATAGGTAGCTATAAATGTCTCTATCCAATAGTTAACAGCATCATCT
>CM060346.1:14949887-14967387 GCA_030674155.1 Stramonita haemastoma
CTGTTGGTCGGTCGGTCGGTCTGCCTGTCTGTCTGTCTGTCTGTCTGTCTATGTCTCCTCTCTCTCTCTCTCTTCCTCTCTCTCCTCTCTCTCTCTCTCTCTCCTCTCTCTCTCTCTCTCTCTCTCTCTCTCTCTCTCTCTCTCTCTCTCTCTCTCTCTTTTTCTCTTTTCATTATACATAAATGACCTTCCTCTACATATCAATTCCAAATGTGAACTATTTGCAGATGACACAACCATACATACGAGCCATAATGACATTGACTATCTCACAACTTTATTACAAAAAAGCACTGACGACCTTGTCAAATGGACTGAACTGAACCACATGACTATCCATCCCCAAAAAACAAAATGCATGCTTATCACTACCAGACAAAAGCGACAAAATTTACCACATAAACTATTTCCAATTCACATAAAAAAGGAAGCAATCGAACAGACCTCTCACCACAAAGTTCTAGGAGTGACAATTGATGAAAATCTTAGCTGGTTCTACCACATATCTCACCTATGCAAATACTTGTCCAAAAAAGTCTACCAGTTGATTAAAATTAAACACTTTCTCGATTTTCATTCAAGGAAACTGTTTTTTCAAGCTTATATACAATCCTCAATAGACTATGCTGCAACCCTGTGGGACTCTGCCAGTGCTAATATCATGAAACCATTACTAAGTCTGTATAAACGTGGTCTCAAACTGGTCCTTCTGAAGAAAACAACCTTGCTAGAAGGGGATTATACTCAGTTAAATATCCTTCCCCTACACCAAAGACTAAAATATAACAAAGGCATCATGATGTTTAAGATACTGACAGGAAATGTCCCCACATCCTTAAAAGACAAATTCCCAATGAATCATTCCAGAAATACGGTAAAGCCAAGTGTCCCAATCCCAAGAATAGACTTGTTCAAAACTAGCTTACTATATTCAGGCCCTACGCTATGGAACTCCCTCCCTGACTCAATTAAACAGCATCAATCATTAACAACCTTAAAAAATCACCTTCTAATCTACTTGATGAATCAAAAATAACAAACCACACTTCTCCCGTCTCAAACTATCTGCCCTCTCCCTCCTCACTTCTCTCAGATTATGATGATCTTATGACTATAATCATAAGACTAAGTGAGGTGTGTGTGTGTGTGTGTGTGTGTGTGTGTGTGTGTGTGTGTGTGTGTGTGTGTGTGTGTGTGTGTGTGTGAGTGTGTGTGAGTTGTTTTTTTTTTTTTTTTTTTTTTTTTTGTTTTTTTGTTGTTGTTCAAACACTGTGCTTTATGGGACTTATTTTGATAATAGATGGCGGGATTGATGTTTTCAGTCATTTAACCTCATCATATTCTCATGCTTGCTCTTTAATTATTGCGCCATTTTTTTTTTTTTTTTTTTGTGCTTTGATTGGTTTTTGTTTGGTTTTTTGTACTCAAATCAAATTCTTCATTGATTTTTTTTGTTGTTGCTTTGATCGGTTTTTGTTTGGTTTTTTGTACTCAAATCAAATTCTTCATTGATTTTTACTTCATATTTTCGTTTCTGAATGAGTGCCTTTTTATAACATTACCTTAATATTGTATCTCTGTCTTATTTCTTACCTGTTGTTGTTGCTCTTTCTCACCCTTTATCAAAATCTTATGTTTTATGGGACATAGTTTGATGATAGATGGTGGTGGATTGATGTTTTCAGTCATCTAACCTCATCATATTCTCATATTTGATCTATAATCATTGCGGCTTTTTTTCTTTTTTTTTTTGTTTGTTTGTTTATGTTTTGTTTTGTTGTTGTTGTTGTTTGTTTTTTTTGTGTGTTTTGTTGTTGTTGTTTTTTTTTTTGGTTTGTTTTGTTTCTTTGTTTCTTTGTTTGCTTGTTTATTATTCAAATCAAAATCATCATTGATTCTTCCTTCTTATTTTCGTTTTTGAATGAGTGCCTTTTTTATAACATTACCTTAATATTGTATCTATGTCTTATTTCTTACCTGTTGTTTGATACTTGGTGTGGTTTGCTCTTGGTAATTGGATCATTATAATTGTTCTTGTTTTAGTTGAGGCTGTCTTTTTATCTTGATGTTATCCCTGAAAGGGGCGGGGACTGGATGTAAAAAAGCACATGAGTGCTTATCTATTATCCTCGAATAAAAGAATTTTGCCTTGCCTTGCCTTGCCTTGCCTTGCCTTGCCTTGCCTTGTCTCTCTCTCTCTCTCTCTCTCTCTCTCTCTCTCTCTCTCTCTCTCTCTCTCTCTCTCTCTCTCTCTCTCTCTCTCTCTCTCTCTCTCTCTCTCTCTCTCTCTCTCTAGGGGGGCGGATAGCCTAGTGGTCAGAACATTGCGCTGGCAATTTGAAGACCCGGGTTCGAGTCCGGTCGAGGAAATTTTCTTCCTGGAGTTAACATCAGTGCTGACTCCACTCTCCCCAAAAGTCCTTCGGATGAGACTTTAAACCGAGGCCCCGTGTGCGAACGCACGCAGAACATCTTGCGCACACGTTAAATCCTGTTCCGCTTTTCGTAAGAGTAGGCCATCGTGTGCCGGTGGGAACAGATGACAATATTTACAAAACTGCATACACACGGGGACCGGAAGAAAAAAAGCACATGATTGCTTATTCTGTTATCCTCGATATAAAAGAATAAAAAAAAAATAATAATAAATAATCTCTCTCTCTCTCTCTCTCTCTCTCTCTCTCTCTCTCTCTCTCTCTCTCTCTCTCTCTCTCTCTCTCTCTCTCTCTCTCTCTCTCTCTCTCTCTCCCTCCAAAGTAATCTCCGGGATTTCCAAAGTAGTCACTTTGGAAAGCCATAAACCAGTTATCTGGTAAACCTAATATCTATAGCCCCGTTATCAAATAACTTATCAGTTGAAGAAATGAATAAACATTTCTCTACTGTAGGAGAAAAAATTATTCCAGATGATTATACTAATTGTAACAATTTACTTCTGTTGCAGGATTTTTGCAATTCAAAAAAATGTCAATCAAAGCTGAAATTTGGATTCATTGGTGTTCATGAGGTGTACAAGGAGCTGTGTTCATGAAAACAGTCAAAATCGCGGGGCTTGGATGACATTGACAGCAAAATTTTGAAAATTTCTGCACCCATAATATCTGAACACATTGCTTATATTTATAACCTTTGTATAGAAAAATCAAGCTTTCCTCAAGCGTTTAAAGACGCTAAAGTGCTACCACTTTATAAATCTGGTGATTCAAATGAACCCTCAAACTATAGACCAATTTCAATCCTGTCAACGTTATCTAAGCCACTCGAAAAACATCTTAAACACCACCTCTTATCCCATTTTACTAATCATAACTTGTTTCATGCAAATCAAAGTGGATTCAGAAAAGATCATTCATGCCATACTTTACTCACGAATCATAGAACAGTGGCATGAAAACATCAATAATGATATGTTTACTGGGACCATATTTGTTGATTTTGCTAAGGCTTTCGATACAATTGATCATGCTCTCTTATTAAGAAATTTACACATGCATGGTTTGCACCCAGAATCACTTGAACTTATATCCTCTTTCCTTATAAAAAGAAGACAAGTAGTTTACCAGGACCGTCTCACATCCACTTTTATGCCAGTTACCTATGGTGTTCCACAGGGATCTGCCCTAGGTCCCATTCTCTTTTCAATTTATGTAAATGACTTGCCTTTAAGTGTATCAAATAAGTGTGAATTGTTTGCTGATGACACCACAGTTCATAATAAAGCTAAAGATGCCAGTGTTGTATGTACTGGATTACAAAAAGATATTGATAACGTTATTAGATGGTCTGAAATTAATCACATGGCTCTCCACCCTGAAAAGTCAAAATTCATGCTAGTTACAACAAGGCAAAAAAGACAAAATATAAAATCTCAACTACCAGATATCAAAGTATATCACAAAAGTTTAGAAGAAGTGGATTCTCATAAATTGCTTGGTTTAAATATTGATAATCATCTGTCTTGGTCAAGTCATGCTTCTATTCTGTCTAAGAAGCTAGCCCAAAAAATTTTTCAGCTAAACAGAATAAAACATTTGCTAGATCAACATACTCGGAAGTTATTTTTTCATGCTTACATACAACCAGATATAGATTATGCCTCTACCTGTTGGGACTTAGCTAGTAAAAATTGCCTTAAGCGACTAGAGAGTTTATATAGACGTTCATTAAAAATTGTACTCCTTAAATCAACATCTTTGGAAGATACAGAGAACTTAACATTCTTCCTTTCAAATTACGATGTCGCTTTAACAAAGGTGTTTTTATGTACAAAATTATAAATAATCTTGCTCCAGAATATCTTTCTGAAAGAATTTTGATAAGAAATATTCGGGGCAAGAGTACTTTTTGTATCCCCCGTCCAAGAACGGATCTTTTCAAGACATCCCTCATCTATTCAGGTAGCAAAGAATGGGATGAAATTCCAGATAAAATAAAACAGAAATCTAGTCTGTCTTCATTCAAAAAAGCTTATCATAAATATTTATTTGAAATGTTCTGAATGAAATATGATCTTGTCTTTCGTAAAGACCAAAGCATATATTTATATACTTATTTTGTTCATTGCCGGTTGTATTTCCAACTGTCTGGCCTTTATTGTGCATTGTTTGTGTCGTATGTGTGTGTGTGTGTGTGTGTGTGTGTGTGTGTGTGTGTGTGTGTGTGTGTGTGTGTGTGTGTGTGTGTGTGTGTGTGTGTGACATTTTGATTTTTTTGTACTTACACTTCTTGCTATTATATCATTGAAGGGTTGCATTGTGTTATGTATGTAGAATTATTGTATTGCATAGATAAGGTCTTGGATTTTGTTTTTGTTTATTCATTTGTATATTCATGTTATTGTATGTGTGTGTGTGTGTGTGCGTGTGCGTGCGTATGTGTGCGTGTGCGCGCGTGTATGTGTGTGCATTGAAATTTTAATTATCTTGAACTTTTTTTTTCCTTAATGCTATTATATGGTGTATAGGGTGCGTGTTGTTCTGTTAGAGTAAAATGATTTGAATTTGTGATTAGAATGTCGTCTTGGATGGCATGTTTATTCCTATAGGCAGTCATATAAATTGTATTATTTTATGAGTGTGATGAGAGAGAGAGAGAGAGAGAGAGAGAGAGAGAGAGAGAGAGAGAGAGAGAGAGAGACAGACAGACAGACAGACAGACAGACAGACAGACAGACAGAGACAGACAGAGACAGAGACAGAGACAGAGAGACACAGAGAGAGAGATATGGAAAATGTGATTGTTTTGAACTTAGTTTCTCGCTTTTGTGTCATTGAAATAGTGTAGGGATGTGTTTTGTCTTGTTAGCGTAGAATAATTTGAATTTGTAATTTAGAGTGTGAAGTTGGATAAGACTAATACTAAGAGTTGTGACTTGGAATAGTGTATATTGAGATTTTGCTTGTGCCTGTAATTGTGAGTGTAGTTGGATAGTTGTTTATATAAATAACTAAGTAATTAAGCTTATCATTTGCTTTACTATATCTATATGTTATATAATTCTTATGATTGTTTGCCAGTGGGTTTTGTTGGTGGTGTTTTTTTGTATTTTGTTTGTTTGTTTTTTGTTTTTTTATGAGGACCTGGTGTAAAGAAGCCTCTGGCTTATCCATATTTCCTCAATAAAACATTCGAGTTCGAGTTCGAGTTCGAGTTCTCTCTCTCTCTCTCTCTCCTCTCTCTCTCTCTCTCTCTCTCTCTCTCTCTCTCTCTCTCTCTCTCTCTCTCTCTGAATGAAATGAAATGAAATGAAAGTAAACCCTGAACAAGTCTTGAATAATATAGTTATTCCGACAGAAACTTCCTCCCTTCTTATTGGTGACTCTGTCATCAAGTATATCAATCCTAGACGTTTGGAAACTAAAATCAACTCGTTGTTCAAAATCTGTGTAAGAGGTTTAACTATTGTAAATCTCATTCAGTCCCTCAGAGACATGGTGCCACAGGATCAAGTCAGCACAGTCATTGTGCATGTAGGGATAAATGACTGTCCCAGTGGTCCCATCCCCACGCAGACTTGGAAGGAGGCAATCTCTCTGTGTAGAGATTGCTTTCCAAGAGCCTGTGTCACCTTTAGCTCAATACTCCCTGCTCGTGGAAGACACCAGCTTAACAATTCCATAATACCTTCTAATAAAAATTTGCAAGAAGCATGTTCTTACTTCCAGATTGATATGATTGACCATATCAGAGTTTTCAATACCCCAAATGGTGCCCCACGTCAGGCTTTGTATAACGACCCCATTCACCCCAGTGCAAAAGGTACAGCTCGTTTAGCTGTCAGCTTCAAACAAGCTCTTTCCCAGTCACATGCACGTGTCACTGAGCCCAGCAACACTAAGAACTCTCTTAGAGAGCAAACTGGTGCTCCTCCTCGTGGCCATCCTGCTGGTTTTGGCATGAGGGATGTAAAGAGAACATCCCGGCATAGGCCTGGGGGTGACTCCAGGTTTATGGGAACCACCAGGTATGCAGGTGTTCCATCTGTAGCAGAATTCCCCCCTTTGCCCTCCAGGAACAACCCTTCTCTGGTTAGAGGTGGGATGGATCATGGGTTCCAGGATCCAGCATTGGTACCCAGACCATGGGAGGGTTCGGAGGACTGTGGAGGGGGTGTGGCTGCAGGTGTCGAAAGCCACAGGTCACAGGCTGACAGGGGCCTGCACCCTCCCTACCCTCACACAGCACCTCCCCCTCAACCACCCCCTCTTCCATCCTACCCACAATATTTGACTCCACCTACTCCTTACCCCAGGTTCCCACCTCCTTATCCCATTCCCCCATATGCTTTTTCAGGAAGAGATTTTGCCCCCAAACAACCACATTTTTCATTTCACCCTGGTGCGGCTGGTTTTGACCCTAATGCTCATGTGAATACTCATAAATGGTTTTCACCCAGTCCTGCTGGCCAGTATGCTCAGCAACTAATAAACCTGGCCTCACAAATGAGTGTATAGTTTGAATATAAACTGTGTGATGATTGTAAGCATGAGCAGAGTGAGTGTATGTGCATTATAAACATATATTTGTATTTCGCTATTTTGATTAAAATGTACAGGCATTATAAACATACATTTGTGTTTTGCGAATTGATCATAAATTTGCTACCATGTGACTGGGAGGTAATTAGATTACCTCCCATGCGAACAGAGACCTGATGCAACATAGTGTTTCTAAATTTGGACACACCTGTCAATTGTGTGAGCCTCTGTATCCTTGGGTAGTGGTGAGGAACTGCTTTTCATAGACACTTTGCCTTTACAGTAAAGTGTAGGTTGTGGTTATTTTTTATATAATTTAATTATATCTTCTTTGTAAAGGACCCATTTATGCTTGAGCTTGTTCCCCAGGTGCAGAATTTTTGCAGAGATACATATATCTATATGTATGTTCATGTCTTATAAATATTTTGCACAAGCATTATAAACATATATTTGTATTTTGTAAATTGATTATAAATTTGCTACCATGTGACAGGGAGGTAATTAGATTGCATCCCATGCGCTGATGCGGCCTTGTGTTTCTAAATTCAGACACACCTGTCAATTGTGCAAGCCTCTGTATCCTTGGGTAGTGGTATCAATTTGCTTTTCATAGACATTTTGCCTTTGCTGTAAAGTGTAGGTTCCTTTTCTTTATTTAACTATCCTCTCTGTAAAAGACCCATTCAGGCTTGAGCTTGTTCCCCAGATGCAGATTTTGTTGTTGTTTTTTTAGAGATATATGACTATATGCATGTCCTATGTCTTTTAAATGTTTTGCACATCCAGATAATTCCCCCTCTATTAGATGAATGAACACACAGGATGAATGACAGAACCTCAGCTAAGAAGCAATTTTGGTGACAGGATCAAGACTGCAATTTTTGTTTTGTGACCTGAATGGTTTGTTTGTTTGTTCTATATCTTAAATGCTTTTTCCTATTCGTTTTCATGTAACTGGTAATAAATGAGCGTAATACAGCTGTTAACAAGTGAATGGTGATGGCCAAGCTTATACTTGGACTAGGGACTTTGATGAATATTGTTATTGAATCTAAAGGTCCGGTAAGAGTACTTATTCTTGACAGGACAAGTGGATGTAAGATTTGATACTGGATAATTGTCCAGCTGGTGATTGGCTTGGCAACTGCCTGTTGATTATTTTGCTTTTAATTTGTGCTTGCATTTGTTCTGTTTTTTACTGAACATTGTATTTTTCCTTTTAAATTTTGATCTTCATTTTGTGTTTATTGATAGAGGTGTGTGTTGTGGAGATATCTTGTATTTGTTATAAATCATTTTGTTATTGTTGTTGTTTTGTAATGTTAATTGGCTAGAATAATATAAGAAAGATAAATATACCCGGTAATTATATAGTGATTCTATTTTTCTTGTTATTAGCTTAATTGCTTATGCTATGGCAAATCAATCAAACAACAATGGCTGGTTAACTAAATTTGGACTCAAAGTAGGCTTTCTCAATGTTTGCAACTGCTAAACAAAGTTTCAGATTTACCAACTATTTTGTCAAATTCAAACAATTCTTTTCATGTATTTGGTTTTGCTGAGTCACGATTATCATCTAATGTAGCAGATGATATAGTATCAGTTCCAGACTACAATTTTGTGAGACGAGATGCCAAAACTAAGTTAGAAACAGGAATAATAACTTATATCCATCAGTTAGTAAATTATAAACATATAACATTATTTGATAAATACGGTATTGAATGCATATGGTTAGAAATACGCATGAAAGGAACTAAACCAATACTGATGGGATTTTTGTATAGGAACCCAAAGGAACGAATCAATTGGTATGATCAATTTGAGCACATGATGGACGATGTTTCTAACTACTCAGCAGAAATCATTCTTCTTGGTGATTTCAATATTGATTTACTAAAACAACATGATAATTGGAAAAAAACATTTGAGGTATATAATCTGTCTCAATTGATAACTACTGCTACAAGAAAAACATTATGTTCTCAAACATTAATTGATCATATATATACAACTAATCTGTCTAACATAGTAGAACTGTCTGTACCAGTCTATGGTATTAGTGATCACTATCCTGTATGTTTTACCTGGTCTAAAAAAGGTGCAAAAATCCCTAGATGTAAACACAAGTGTATTTCTTTTCGCAGTTACAGAAACTTTGATACAAAGGGATTTTTGTCTGACCTATGCAAAGCAGATTTTTCATATGTATATCAGTTTACTGACCCAGATAAAGCTCTTGCTACTTGGTATAGCATCTTTACATCAATATTTGATAGTCACGCCCCTCTCAGAGTAAAACGTGTTAAAGCTAGAGACAAACCACCGTGGCTTACTGATGAGATTAATGAAGCTATAATTATCCGTGACAAACTACTAAAATTAACAGGAAAAGATGAAAAATTTAAGGAACAACGAAATAAAATAACATATATGAAACGAATTGCAAAAAAGAAATATTTTAGTGAGCTAATTTCATCCAAAAAAGATTCAAAGTCTATCTGGAAAGCCATAAACCAATTAACTGGTAAACCATCCATAACAAATGCTTCAGATACAGGGCTGTCAGCTGAAAATATCAATAATCATTTTTGTACCATAACATAAAAACTTGTGAATGTTAACCACTGTGAACAAAATGATTTACTCCTTTTAAAGACATTTTGTGGTTCTAAAAATATTAAGTCAAAAATTACATTTAGGTTTATTGGTGTGCATGAAGTGTATAAGGAATTATGTTTATTGAAGCAAACAAGCTCTTGTGGTTTAGACAATTTTGATAGCAAAATTTTGAAAATTTCTGCACCTGTAATCTCGGAACATCTTGCTTACATTTACAATCTTTGTATTGAAAAAGGGTGTTTTCCTCAAATGTTCAAAGATGCCAAAGTAATACCCATATTCAAATCCGGTGATCCTAATGACCCTTCTAATTATAGACCTATCTCAATACTATCTACATTGTCTAAACCTTTAGAAAAACATCTAAAACAGCATTTTTTGTTACACTTTACAAAATATGAATTATTTCATCCTAACCAAAGTGGGTTTAGGAAAGATCATTCATGCCATACAGCACTTAGCAATCTAATAGAGCAGTGGCATTATAATATTAACAGTGATCTATTAACGGGTGCATTATTTGTTGATTTTGCTAAAGCATTTGACTGTATTGAACACAATCTACTCATAAGGAAACTCACAATGTATGGCATATATCCAGATGCACTTAAACTTATTAACTCATTTCTTAATGACAGGAGACAAATTGTTTATCAAGACTCAACAATGTCATCTTTCTTGCCCATAAAATATGGTGTTCCTCAAGGGTCTGTGTTAGGGCCCGTCCTCTTTTCTATATACATTAATGATCTTCCCCTCCATGTTTCTTCCACTTGTGAACTTTTTGCAGACGACACTACCATACATACTGTAGGTACAGACTTAATGTCTTTAAGTACGGTTTTACAAAATGACTTGGACAATCTGACAACATGGACAGAACACAATCATATGGCTCTCAATCCTCAGAAATCAAAACTCATGGTTGTTACAACGAGGCGAAAGCGTCAAAACTTCAAAAGCAAATTAACTAGTATAAAAATTATTGATAACGTGTTAGAAGAGGTAAATTCATTTAAATTACTTGGTCTGTATATTGATAATAACTTGTCCTGGTCTAATCACATCTTTAATGTCTCAAAGAAAATATCTAAGAAGCTTTTTCAACTTAACAGAATAAAACATTTTCTAGATCAGCATACTCGCAAACTATTCTTCTCTGCTTATATAAAACCAGACCTAGATTATGCCTCTACTTGCTGGGACTTGGCCAGTAAAAACTGTATAAAACGAATAGAAAGAGTATATAAACGTTCACTAAAGGTAATTCTCCTCAAAACTAGTTCCCTAGAAGTTTGTGACTATAAAGAGTTGGATATTCTCCCCTTAAGTCTAAAATGTCGCTTTGATAAAGGCCTATTTATGTATAGAATTATGAATAATTTAGCTCCACGATATCTTTGTCAGAAATTTCCAGTGAAAACAGTTCGAAATAAAAGTGTGGTTATTACTCCTCGACCAAGAACTGATCTTTTTATGTCCTCTCTTGTATATTCTGGTACCAGACTATGGAATGAAATCCCCATCTCAATTAAAAATAAAAGTAGTATATCATCATTCAAAAAAGCATACCACACAAACTTGTTCAATTCAATGTGATTGACATTAGTGAGCTCCCTTTGAACTGGTGTGTGTATGTGTGTGTGTGTGTGTGTGTGTGTGTGTGTGTGTGTGTGTGTGCGTGCGCGCGCACGAGCGCACACACGCGTGTGGGCACATCCTCGAGTGCGTGGGTGGTGTATGCATGCCTGTGTGTGTGTGTGTCAAAATGGGTGTGTCTGTCGAAATGGGTCAAGTCAGACTCCATTTCCCCCCCCCCCCCCCCCCAACATTAGTGAGCTCCCTTGAACTGGTGTTGTTGTTTTTTTTACATTGGTGAGCTCCCTTTGAATTGGTGTGTGTGTGTGTGTGTGTGTGTGTGTGTGTGTGTGTGTGTGTGTGTGTGTGTTTTGATCTTTGATAAATAATGAAATTGTAAAAGGTTTTCTTTTCTTTTTTTATTGTTTGGTTGGTTTTTGTTGATTGATTTATATATATATATATATATATATATATATATATATATATATATATATATATATATATATATATATATATATATATATATATATTTCTCTTTCTCTGAAATGGTGTAATGCGTATTTTTATGTTTATTCTTTAGGCATATCCCATTGTAGCAGAGATACTGTACGGGTATGGATATGTATCCACGATGAAGAGTGTGTGTGTGTTTGTGTGTGTGTGTGTGTGTGTGTGTGTGTGTGTGTGTGTGTGTGTGTGTGTGTGTGTGTGTGCCCGCCCGCGGGTGTGTGGGATGGGTGGTGCCTGGGTGGTGTGTCAAAATGGGTCAAGTTGGACTTTTGTTTCGGGATGGTACATTGGGTGGGCAGTACAATTGCTTTTTTATTTTTTTATATATCTTTTTTTCCAACATTAGTGAGCTCCCTTTGAACTGGTGTGCTTTTTGACATTGGTGAGCTACCTTTGAATTGGTGTGTGTGTGTGTGTGTGTGTGTGTGTGTGTGTGTGTGTGTGTGTGTGTGTGTGTGTGTGTGTGTGTGTTTATCTTTTGATAAATAATGAAATTGTTAAAGGTTTCCTTCTTTTTTTTTTTTAGTGTTTGTTTGGTTAGTTTTTGATGATGGTTTTTTTTTTGTTTTCTTTTCTGAAATGGTGTAATGCGTATTTTCATGATTATTTTTCAGGCATATCCCATTGTAGCAGACAAACTGTACATGTGTATGAATATGTATCCAGGATGAAGTGTGTGTGTATGTGTGTGTGTGTGTGTGTGTGAGTGAGTGAGTGTGTGTGTTTATGCTTGTGGGTGTGGGTGTGGGTGGAAGGGTGCTATGTCTTGACTTTTGAGGATGAATTGTTTATGGGAGGGGAGTAGTTTGTGTCTGACTGGTATTGCTTATTCATTTGATTCGTTATGTCATTTTTCAATGATTTCCTGATTATCAGTAATTGGATGACAATATGACTGATGGATTTTTTTTTCTTCTTCTTTTGCTATCTTACATTTCTTTGTCTATTAATTCATTGATTTATTCATAATTGTTTCATTTTTGCCCATGAGGGCCTGGTGTAAAGAAGCCTCTGGCTTATCCAATTACCCTCATTAAAATTTCGAGTTTCGAGTTTCGAGTTTCGAGTTTCGAGTTTCTCTCTCTCTCTCTCTCTCTCTCCTCTCTCTCTCTCTCTCTCCTCTCTCTCTCTCTCTCTCTCTCTCTCTCTCTCTCTCCTCTCTCTTCTCTCTCTCTCTCTCTCTCACTCTCTCTCTCTCTTCTCTCTCTCTCTCTGTCTGTATCTGACCTCTCTCTCTCTCTCTGTCTGTATCTGACCCTCTCTCTCTCTCTCTCTCTCTCTCTCTCTCTCTCTCTCTCTCTTCTCTCTCTTCTCTTCTCTCTCTCTCTCTCTCTCTCTCTCTGTGTGTCTGTCTATCTGTGTGTCTGTCTATCTATCTTTATATCTATGTATCTATGTATCTATCTATCTATGTACTTTCTATCTATGTATCTATGTATCTATGCAACTATCTATCTATCTATCTATCTATCTATCTATCTATCTATCTATCTATCTATCTATCTATCTATCTATCTATCTATCGATTGATCGATCGATCGATCGATCGATCGATCGATCGATCGATCGATCGGTCGGTCGGTCGGTCGGTCGGGCGGTCGGTCGGTCGGTCGGTCGGTCGGTCTGTCTGTCTGTCTGTCTGTCTGTCTGTCTGTCTGTCTGTCTGTCTGTCTGTCTGTCATGTATCTACCTATGTATCTATGTGCCTACCTATGTATGTATGTATGTATGTATGTATGTATGTATGTATGTATGTATGTATGTATGTATGTATCTATCTATCTATCTATCTATCTATCTATCTATCTCTCGATCTATCTATCTATCTATCTATCTATGTATGTATCTATCTATCTATCTATCTATCTATCTATCTATCTATCTATCTATCTATCTATCTATATATCTATATATCTATCTCTCGATCGATCGATCTGTTTTTCTGTCTGTCTGTCTTTCTATCTATCTATCTGTCTGTCTGTCTGTCTGTCTGTCTGTCTGTCTGTCTGTCTGACTATCTATCTATCTATCTATCTATCTATCTATCTATCTATCTATCTATCTATCTATCTATCTATCTATCTATCTATCTATCTATCTATCTATCTATCTATCTATCTATTTATCTATCGATCGATCGATCGATCTGTCTTTCTGTCTGTCTGTCTGTCTGTCTGTCTGTCTGTCTGTCTGTCTGTCTGTCTGTCTATCTATCTATCTATCTATCTATCTATCTATATATCTATCTATCTATCTATCTATCTATCTATCTATCTATCTATCTATCTATCTATCTATCTATCTATCAATCTATCTATCTATTTCTTAGTCTGGCGACCGTGGGGGCACCCATGAAGACTTGACAGCCAGTTACTTCCATTCCTTACTCTGTTCTGCCTTTCTCAGGGTTTTGTTGAGTTCTAGGCCTGTCCATTCGCTGATATTGTCCTCCTATCTCATTTTTGGTCTGCCTCCTTTTCGTCCTCCTTGGACAGTGCCTTGCAGTATTGTTTTTGCTAGTCCTTTTGATCTTTTTACATGCCCGTACCATTTAAGTTTACGCTTCGTTACGATTGGTAGAAAATTTTCATATGGACCAATGGTTTGCTGGATTTTGTTGTATTCGTCTTCGTTGGTTATGTGGTCTCTATAGGAGATGCCAAGGAGTCTCTGGAAGCATCTCATCTCTACCGCCTGTACTCTTCTCTCCAAATCTGCAGTCAGGGTCCATGATTCACAGGCATACAGGAATGAGATTAAGGCAGATATAAAGATTTTAATTGATTGATTTCTTACCACACTCATTGTTTTGATCGATTGCCAAATTGTGTCGGCCGCATTTTCTTGAGCTGCTAATTGATTAGTGCTCTTAATATATGCATAAGTATTATCATTTCTATTTTGTTTTGCTTCCCTGGAGATCTATCCAAGCCCTGTGTACAGTACGTTCCTGTTAACACTACATCTGATAGAAACACGCATGCCAATGCCTTTTTTTTTATTTTAGAGCCAGGCAGGACAAGAAGAACATTCCGAAGGAACGCGAAATGAGTCCAGTGTCGGTGTCCCTGACGTCATCACCAGAACCAGTGATGCCGACTTCACATGGAAGACAGCTGCCACAGCCACACAAGGCCGGAACGGCAGTGATATCAGCAGGGAGAGAATGGTCAGGAAAGCGAGAAGAAACGACCTTAAATCAAAACCCTTCATACGTCAAAGAATCAAGGCCATTGCCGAGGCCCTCCGAAGGACAGGGAGATGACACCACCACCACCAGCACCACCCCCACCACCACCACCACTCCAAGACAACTGGCTCCAATCCGCAACCCACCTCCCAGCTTGATGACTTCTGTGGAGAGAAACTCGTATGCTGAAGCCAAGGGACCCGGCCTTCCCAAGGTGTAACAGCAGGAGCACACCAAGGCACAGAGCACATCGATGCTGGGGTGACACCCTCTTGAATGCTGGCTGCTGGGGTCCATCGCCAGCTGCCAGTGTCACAGCAGTTGTCAACTGTCCTTTCTTCATATCAGTGTCACAGTTGGCTACTGTCCTTTCTTCATGGCAGTGTCACAGCAGTTGTCTGCTGTCCTTTCTTCATGTCAGTGTCACAGCAGTTGTCTACTGTCCTTTCTTCATGTCAGTGTCACAGCAGTTGTCTACTGACCTTTCTTCATATCAGTGTCACAGTTATCTAGTTTTCTTTCTTCATATCAGTGTCACATCAGTTGTCTACTGTCCTTTCTTCATGTCAGTGTCACAGTTGTCTAGTGACCTTTTTTCATGGCAGTGTCACAGTTGTCTACTGTCCTTCATATCAGTGTCACAGTTGTCTACTGTCCTTTATTCATATCAGTGTCACAGTTATCTACTGTCCTTTCTACATGTCAGTGTCACAGCAGTTGTCTACTGTCCTTTCTTCATGTCAGTGTCACAGCAGTTGTATAGTGTCCTTTCTTCATGGCAGTGTCACTGGTAGTGGAAGATAAATAAAACAAACACGTCACCCTTTATCAGCCAAGGAATCCTTGTTACGGGTGAAAGACCTCCACACACACTAAACTCCATCTGTCATCTGGAAAACCGCCTGCTTGGTACACAGCAAGTGGGCGACAAGTTTTAGGCTCCGGTTCAAACAGTGACTCCCCCTGATCCATCATGTTTGTAGTTACAGGGGCAGGATGAGTCCTCTGCCTTCCGACCCAGCTATTCCGTCCATCAGTGAATCAAGTCCCATGTTCAGTAGCTATTCCGTCCATCAGTGAATCATGCCCCCTGTTTTATAGCTACACTGTCCATCAGTGAATCATGCCCCCTGTTCTATAGCTACACTGTCCATCAGTGAATCATGCCCCCTGTTCAATAGCTACACTGTCCATCAGTGAATCATGTCCCCTGTTCTATAGCTACACTGTCCATCAGTGAATCAGGCCCCCTGTTCTATAGCTACTCTGTCCATCAGTGAATCATGCCCCCTGTTCTATAGCTACACTGTCCATCAGTGAATCATGCCCCCTGTTCTATAGCTACACTGTCCATCAGTGAATCAGGCCCCCTGTTCTATAGCTACACTGTCCATCAGTGAATCATGCCCCCTGTTCTATAGCTACACTGTCCATCAGTGAATCAGGCCCCCTGTTCTATAGCTACTCTGTCCATCAGTGAATCATGCCCCCTGTTCTATAGCTACACTGTCCATCAGTGAATCATGCCCCCTGTTCTATAGCTACTCTGTCCATCAGTGAATCATGCCCCCTGTTCTATAGCTACACTGTCCATCAGTGAATCATGTCCACTGTCTCTGGCTCCTCTGTTTATCAATGAATCATGCCTTTCTTTTCTGGCTTCTCTGTCCATCATTGAATCATGTCCCATGTCGTATGGCTACTCTGTCCATCAGTGAACCGTGCACCATGTTCTCTGGCTACTCTCAGCCACCCTGTCCATCAGTAAATCATGCCTCTCTTCTCTGGCTACCCTGTCCATCAGTGACTCATGCCTCTCTTCTCTGCCTGACTCCTTCTTTCTCTACTATTGATGACTGTGACAGTAGAAACCATGAAGCTTCTCCCTTTGTGACGGCAGAAACCATGAACCTTCTCACTTTTTGACAGCAGAAACCATGAAGCTTCTCCCTTTTTGACAGCAGAAACCATGAACCTTCTCCATTTGTGACAGCAGAAACCATGAACCTTCTCCATTTGTGACAGCAGAAACCATGAACCTTCTCCATTTGTGACAGCAGAAACCATGAACCTTCTCCATTTGTGACAGCAGAAACCATGAACCTTCTCCCTTTGTGACAGCAGAAACCATGAACCTTCTCCCTTTGTGACAGCAAAAACCATGAACCTTCTCCCTTTGTGACAGCAAAAACCATGAACCGTCTCCCTCTGATAGCAGAAACCATGAACCTTCTTTATCTGTGACAGCACAAACCATGAACCGTCTCCCTCCATGACAGCAAAAACTATGAACGTTCTCCCTCTGTGACAGCACAACCCATGAACCTTCTCCCTTTGTGACAGCAGAAATCACGAATTGTTCCCCTTTGTGACAGCAGAAACCATGAAACTTCTTCCTCTATTGCTGATGACTGTGACAGTAGAAACCATGAACCTTCTCCTTTTGTGACAGTAGAAACCACGAACCTTCTCCTTCTATGACAGCAGAAACCATGAACCTTCTTTATTTTTGACAGCAAAAACCATGAACCTTCTTTATCTTCGACAGCAAAAACCATGAACCTTCTTCATCTTTGACAGCAGAAACCATGAACCTTCTCCCTTTATGTCAGGA
>CM060346.1:14969887-14972387 GCA_030674155.1 Stramonita haemastoma
CGACTAAACATGTGCGAATGCTGGCTTTTAGATGAGAGAGTCAAGCTTACCTTTGTATGCTATTTCTATTGTAGCATGCTTTTCACACAGTGAGAAGAATGGGTTTTTTTCCAAATTATTTTTTAGAAGATGCCCTATTTAGGAGATAAACAATTCTTGTCAACGGCAAAAAACGTGTTTGTTGTGGTGCCATGGTGATCACTGTCTATCAAAACAGCCTGGTGAGTTTAATGCTGGCAAATTCAACGTGATTTTGAAAACTTTACGATCCAAAACAATATGCTAATATATAATCCAGGGCTGTATAGTGTTTTTAAACACCATACAATTTACCACTCTACTGCATAATACAACAGATAATACCATTGATTAGTAATGGCTTTTCAGTCCAAAATTTTTTAACGTTTGCCTTGGTTCTGCTTTGAATTAGTGGGATTTTGTATTATCTTAGTTGTTGTGAGAACTTTTAGTTTCTCTTATGCTCTATTTTACTTAATGAAAGGAAATTATCAATTATTGTTTAAAATAATTCAAACAGCACAATCTGAGGAAACAGTTTGGGCTTATGTAATCTAGCATCGTTATTCAGTGCTCCATGTCAGGGTTTGCACTACATCTGTGCCTCACTTTTAAAGTACGTGCTTGCCTGGATTCTCTCGCTGGCTATCTGGTATAATTTCATTTGTTTGAAGTGCTTTCCTCTTCAGAGCAGTCATTAACAGTTGTATATCATTGTGATGAAGACAGAGCTTTTGTATGATATGTTGATGAGGACAGAGCAGTTGTATACTGTTGTATTGATGATGACACAGCAGTTTATGATATATTGATAATTATTGAGCTGCTGTGTACTGTTGTATTTTTGATGACACAGCAGTTTATGATATGCTGATAATTATTAAGCAGATGTATACTGTTGTAATGATGATGACTAAGTAGTTGTATGATATGTTGATAAAAACTGAGCAGTTGTATACTGTAGTATTGATGATGACAGAGCAGTTGTATGATATGTTAATAAATACTGAACAGTTGTATCATGTTGTATTGATGTTTATAGAGCAATTTCATATGTTGAGGCTTGCAGAACAGTTGTAGGGCATTGTGATGATGAGTTAGCATCTATATAATTCACTGACGACAGAACAGTTATAAGATATCCTAGTGATGACAGAGCTGCTCTACAAAATAATGACAACAGAGCAGTTGTGTATCTTTGTAATGGTATCACAACCGTCATGTATTTTTGAAACGATGAAACAGCATGTATACATCTTTGTAATGATGGCACAACAGTTATGTATCTTTGTAATGATGACAGAGTGGATGTGTGTGATTTTAAAATTCTTTTACTTCAAGGATAAAAGAATACGCACCCATGTGCTATTTTCACACAGTCCCCGTGTGAATGAAGTTTTTTGGCAATTTTGCCATCTGTTCTTACCGGTACACATAGGCCTACTCTTCTTGAATAGGTTTTAACGTGCACACAATATGTTCTGCAGGCGTTTTGCACACGGGCATTATGTTTTGGGTCTCATCCGGAGATCTTTTGGAGGAATGGAGTCAACACTGATGTTAACTTAAGAGGAAAAATTCTCTTGAACGAGATACAAACCCAGGTCAGCAGATTACGAGCGCAATGCGCATGACTCTTACGATCAGATTATCCCGTGCCTCCCCACCCCCTTCTATTGTAATAATGTAGTGCTGTTGCTGTAACTCTCGGCAAAAGAAATCAGTTGTTGTATACAGACATTAGATGACTATGCAAGGTCGAATGTGTGTATCCAGGATTTTTTAAAAAATCATTATATGACACAAAAAAAGGAAACAGGAAATTTAGTTATTCTCACTCCTAAAAGTTCTGTATAGTCTGCCATTATTTTCCAAGTGTATTTGTTTAGATAGCTGCTATGATGAATGTTACGAAGCATGTTTGGTTTTGTATTGCTTTACACGGATGGTTTGTGTTTCGTTCACACACACACACACACACACACACACACACACACACACACACACACACACACACACACACACACACACACGCACACACAGACACACACACATACACACATGCACGCACGCACACGCACGCACGCACGCACACACACATACAAAAATACATACATGCATGCATGCATGCATACATACATACATACATACATACATACATACATACATACATACATACGTACATACGTACATACGTACGTATACGTACGTATATATACGTACGTATATATATATATATATATATATATATATATATATATATATATATATATATATATATATATATATATATATATATATATATATATATCCATACATGCATACATGCATGCATACATGCATACATGCATACATACATGCATGCATGCATGCATGCATGCATGCATGCATGCATACATACATACATACATACATACATACATACATACGCACGCACGCACGCACGCACACGCACGCACGCACGCACGCACGGACGCGCACA
>CM060346.1:14984887-14994887 GCA_030674155.1 Stramonita haemastoma
ATATTAACTTTGTAGAAGAAATTCATTCAGAAATTTCTGATGTAATTAAGGAATATACACATGATAAATATAATAGAAGTAACTTGGAAGATATACCAAAAGCAGATATAGATTTCAAAATTTCAGATAAGCTATTTCTAGACGTCTTACTGATGAAAATAAGAACCAAAACTATAAGTTATGCAGCTATGAAAAAAAGGAAGATGCAGGAAAAGGAAAAGGCACTTGAAAAAGATATATATACTCTTGAAAATACAGAAAATAAAACTGAAAACATAATTCTACAAAGAAAGGAGAAAAATAAGGAACTGGAGACAATACGTTATAAAAGAATGGAAGGAGTATTGCTAAGATCTAAAGCACGATGGATAGCAGATGGGGAAAAGATTTCAAAGTACTTCTGTAACTTAGAGAAAAGAAATTTTGTAAGTAAACAAATGACAAAACTAGTCACCAAAGAAGGTACTACTGTTGAAAATCAGACAGATATTGAAAAAGAAGTAAGTGCGTTTTATGAAAACTTATATAAAAAAAGAAATAGGGAAGAATGTGAAATTGAAAACTTAGTAAAAACAATGCCCAAACTATCAAAGGAGGAAAGTGAGTCATTAAACGGGAAAATTACATTAGAGGAAGCAGGTCTAGCTTTGAAAAACATGAAAAACGGGAAAAGTCCTGGCACAGATGGATTCACAGTCGATTTCTTTAAATTCTTCTGGAAGCAAATTTGACCTTTTATAGTGAGATCATTAAATGAGAGCTACAAATGTGGTGAACTGTCAACCACGCAAAAAGAGGGACTGATTACTTGTCTCCCTAAAGGTGACAAACCTAAAGAATATATAAAAAATTGGCGCCCGATTACCCTGCTAAATGTAGTCTATAAGATAGGATCCTCCTGTATAGCCAATAGAATCAAGGGCGTGCTTCCAAAGTTAATCAGTGAGGACCAAACGGGATTTATGACAAATAGGTACATTGGTGACAATGTAAGGCTGATTTATGATTTGATCAATTATTTGAATATAAAAAAATCAACCAGGACTACTCATTAGTATCGACTTTGAAAAACCTTTTGACTCTCTTAATTAGAATTTTATGTTTAAAGTGTTAAAGGCATTTGGGTTTGGAAATAGTTTAACGCACTGGATTAAAGCTTTCTATAACAATATTAAATCGACTGTTCTTGTTAATGGTAGTACTAACCGATGGTTTAGCATTGAAAGGGATGCAGGCAGAATGACCCGATGTCACCCTATTTGTTTATTCTCTGTGCAGAAATTTTGGCCTTAATGATAAAAGAAGATAAAGTGATAAAAGGAATCAATATTGGAAACAAAGAACTCAAAATTTCTCAGTACGCTGATGACATCCAGCTCTTGAACGCTGGAGATGGGACTTCATTTGAACAGTCCATACACATTATTGAACAATTTGGTAGAGTTTCAGGACTACTCATGAATGAAGATAAAACTCAGATCATATGGCTAGGAAGTAAGAAAAATTCAGGCAAAATATTTTGCCCTAATTTGAAAATGATTTGGAACCCCTCCAGATTTAAGATATTGGGTGTTTGGTTTACCCAGACACTGACAGATTGTGAAATGATAAATTATAATGATAAATTTTCAGAGGTTAAATTGCTGTTTAAAATATGGTCACAGAGATCTATTACCCCACTAGGTAGAGTAGCAGTACTAAAGTCACTTATTCTTTCAAAACTTATACATCTATGGATATTACTACCAGACCCACCCGACCAATTTTTGATACAGTTACAGAAACTATGTTTTTGATTTGTCTGGAATGATAAGCAAGACAAGATAAGTAGACAGACAGCAGTTAAGACTATCAAACAAGGTGGACTAAATATACCGGATATAAGAAATTATATATATGCTTTGAAGCTTTCATGGGTAAGAAAACTTAGAAGAACTAATCACAAATGGGTCAGTATTGCAGAAATGCTATACCCATTTCTTAAGAATCTAGAATGCTATGGACCATCAGTAGCACGCAAACACCTGAAGGTTAATCATTTTTGGACGCATGCTTTTAAAGCTTATGAATCTTTCTGTGCTTGCATCACTCCACAAAATGAAAATGAATTTCTAACAGAACCTGTCTTGTATAATAATAACATTACCATAGGAAATAGAGTCATTGATAAAAAGATTTTAGCAGAAAAGGGGATATATCTAATAAAGCATCTTGTCAAAAAAAATGGTGAGTTTTTGAACTATGGAGATTTTTCTCAAACAAATGGTAACTGTATCGACTTTGTAACTTTTAATGGACTAATTTCATCAATCAAACATTTTGCAAATAAAACAGGAATCAAATAGATGACGATGTGAGTTGTTGTACAGATACACCCAAAACAATACAAATAATTGATAGTGTGCACAGGGGTTCAAAAAGGTATTATGAGTATTTGATGTCAAATAACATAGAACCGAAATGTTGTAAAAAATGGACACATAAACTTAATGAAGAAATCAACTGGAAAAGGGTATTTGGAAAATTGCACAAAATTAAAGATATCAAACTACAATGGTTACAGATAAAAATCCTCCATAGAATTGTTGCTACTAATGTTGTTATGTGTGCAATGGGTGTAACAAACACAACAAATTGTGCCCTGTGCAGTAATGAAAAAGACTCAGTCGAACATTTCTTTTGGGGTTGTAACCATGCAAGAGCTATTTGGACAAAATTAGAAAAATATATTAATGACAACTGCGAACATGCATCGAATGTAAAAATTTCACGTCAGATTGTTCTTTTCGGAGTAGATAATTGTATGAAAACAGATGCTGTTTTTGATTTCATCATTCTACTAGCCAAATGGTATATTTACAGATGTAGAATTGAAAACCAATCGCCCATAATAAAAGTTTTTTTAAAACAGTTGAAATACAGGTTTCAAATTGAACATTACAAGGCGACAATTGCAAACAATTTGAGCAGATTCACCTTTGAATGGAATCATTATAAACCATTGTTTGATTGTACAGACTAAATATATATAGGTATAATCTTTATGTGTGTGTATGTATGTGTGAATATGTAGCTAGGTATGTGTATGTATATGTATGGGTATGTGTATGTGTGTGTGTGTGTATGTATGTATGTATATATGTATGTATGTATATGTGTGTATGTGTGTGTATATATGTGTGTATATATATATATATATATATAATATATATATATATATATATATATATATATATATATATATATATGTGTGTATATATATATGTGTGTATATATATGTGTATGTGTGTATATGTGTATATGCATGTGTATGTGTTATATATATATATATATATATATATATATATATATATATATATATATATATATATATATATATATATATATATATCTGTAGATATGTATCCGTCTAATATCACATTAAGTGAACAAACGTAAAATTGAAGACATACATATGTTTGTGTGTATATGTGTGTATGTGTATGTATATGTATATAGGTGCACATACATATAGGTAAAACATGTGTCTGGCCATGTTATTTGCTGATTAGCAAACGGGTGATACCGGAAAAAAGACTTGTATGTGTAATAGGCATTTGATATGACACTGACTCAGCGTGCTTTTTCTTATAGATAAAAATGTATAATGGCGTAGGTAGACAGAAATGACAGAGATACTTTTTGGGGAGTTTTTTGTGTGTTTTTTTGTGTGCTTTTGTTGTTGTTGTTGTTGTTGTTGTTGTTGTTGTTGTAGTAGTTGTTGTTTTTGTTTTGTTTTGTTTTGTTCTTTGGTTGTTGTTTGTATGTGTACATGATACATTGAATTTAGCGCGTGTGTGCAAGCATGCGTGCATGCGTAAGTGTATATATGTGTGTGTGTGGATGCATGCGTGCATGCAAGCATACTGATAGGGATATGAACGTGTGTGTGTGCTTTTTGGTTAATCATTGGAAAAGCACTTCCTGTCACTTGGTTATGAAACAAAATTGCATTCTTACTTTTTTTGGATTTTTTTTCTTGTTTTGATTAGAAATGTTTACCTATGTTGTTTGTAATTGAAAAATGAACATTAAAAAAGTTATTAAAAAAAAACAGGCAACTGCAAACACATACTTCCCCTACTGTCTTTTCCTCTGTAAATAAACCATTTCAAATTTTGCAATGGAATGTCAATGGTTTGTAAAATAAATTACGAAATAAAGATTTTCTTTCATATGTTTGTTCTTTCGACTTAATTTGTTTTGTTGAAACTTTTTTTGAAACATTTCATTCTGATTTATTCAATGATTATGTAAATTATCATAAGTCTACTGTTAGATTTACTAAGCATGGTAGTCCCTCGGTGGTGTCTTATGTCTCATAAAAAGAGTATGCTTCATAGGTTCAGTGCATTGGTGTTGATTACCACAGCATTTTGGTGTTTCTTATAGATAAGAACATGTTGAACACTCAGAAAGATATATTGTATTTTTGTGTATTTGTGCCACCAGAGGGATCTCTATTCTATTCCTATTTTGACATAGATTGTGGTGTTAGTACATTGGAAGACTGCTTGACTGATTGTTTATTAAAATATGATGATGTGTTTGTTGTTCTGTCAGGTGATTTCAATAGCAGAATTGCTGATATTAATCCAAATGATGTGTCAAATGAAAATATTGATTTATTACGTACAAGAAAACCAGTAAATATAGATAGAAAATCACATGATAAAGTAAGAAATATTTATGGAAAATGTTTGCTGAATTTATGGGTTGTATTTGATTTATGTATTCTTAGTGGTGTATGCAAGGGTGACCCTCTAGGTTGCTATACATACATCTCAGACTCTGGTAGTAGCGTTAAGGACTATTTCATTTGGTCAAGTGATATGTTTGCTATTTTACACTCTTCATGTATGCTTACAGTAAAGGATAGATTTGACTTTGATCACATGCCTGTGGAACTTTGTTTAAATCTTTTTGACAAAACGGATAAGACACAAAAAGTATGTAGTGAAATTGTAAAAATAAATGAGCTTGTGTGGGATGAAAATAAAAAAAAAACAAATGTTTATTTATCTGATGAAAACTGACAAAACTCAGGAAATGCTAAAACTAGCTGTAAGTCTTATAGATGACAATATTGATGAGGCATTAACTGTTTTCAATCCTTGTCTAATGCAAAATGCTGACTGTATGACAAAACAATTCAGAGACAAGACAGATGGACGGATGAATGACTGGTATGATGGTGAGTGTAGAATGGCAAGGAAAAACCTACATAATCTCTTTAAAATAGCTGGACAGTCAGGTGATGCTAGTAGTCAACATGCCTTTTGTGTAGCAAGAAGAGAATATAAACATATGTTAAAATCTAAGGAAAAAGAACATAATAAGGCCTTGCTTGAGAAACTATTGTCATATGTACGAGATCAAAATCAGTTTGGACTAATATACGTACATGTTCATTAATTAAGAGAAAATTTGTTAGTAGCAACATTTCTGTTGAGGAATGGTATGATCACTTTAAAAAAACTACTTGAAAAGGATTCACATGAAGAAGATACTATACATCTGAAGATTCCGATATGTATTTTAATCGACCTATTACAAAAGAAGAGGTCATGATAGCATTTAGAAAAATAAAGAATAGAAAAGCAGCTTGTCCAGATGGTATCATTGGAGAATTGTTTAAAAATACAGGGGACAGTGTTATGAGTTCTTTGTACTATTTTTTAATGCTTTATTTCACAAAGGAGTTTTTCAACAAAAATGGACAAAAGGCATTGTTCTACCTTTGTATAAAAAGGTGATAGAAATAACCCCAATAATTATAGAGGTATAGCACTTAGTGATATTGGTAGTAAGATTTATAGCACAGTCATAAACCATCTTTACAAGAGTGGATTGAGGAAAACAATATTACTGAAGAACATCAGGCTGGTTTTAAAAAGAATTATTCAACAATTGTTCATATGTTTACTTTGATGTCTTTTGTACTAAAGCAGTTTTCTTGTAACAGAAAATTATATGCAGCCTTCATAGATTTTGGAAAGGCTTTTGATTCTTTAAATAGGAGTATTATTTGGTGGATTCTCATAAAAAATGGAATAAAAGGTAAACTGTTTGAATGTATCAAAAGCATGTACTATAATGTTAAAGTAAAGGCTAGATGTGGCTCAAAATTGACAGATTTAATTAGTTGTAATTATGGTGTGAAACAAGGTGATGTTTGTAGTCCAGTTTTATTTTCAATATTTATCAATGAACTTGCCAATGAAGTAATTGGAAATGGAAGACATGGAGTTTTGTTTACAAATGATTATTTTGAACTCTTCATATTGTTATTGGCAGATGCCATAGTCTTATTACCTGAAACAGTTATTGGTTTGCAAACGCAACTAAATAGTTTACAAAGAGAAGCACTGTCTATGGATTTAAAGGTTTACTCAGATAAAAGTAAAATCATTGAATTTAGAAAAGGTGGCCATCTTTCAGCAAGAGAAAAATGGAAATATAATAATGTTGAAATGCCTGTTGTAAATGCATACAGATATTTAGGTGTATTTTTTTCAACAAGACTTAGTTTTACAGCAGCATATAACGACCTTGGAAGCAAAGCCAAGAATGCTGTGATATGCATTATGATAAAACTTCAAGTTTGAACAATAACAACTCAGAATTATTTTTAAAGCTATTTGTTTCACAGGTTGTGCCTTTTGTATTGTATGGAGCAGAACTCTGGGGTCTAGACAAGGCAGCACATCAGTGTGAACAAGTGCATTTGTTTGCATTGAAAACATTTCTGGGGATCAAATGAGAACCCCAAATGATTTTATTTATGGTGCAACAAATAGACACCCTATCTATATTAATTCTGTTGTACGCTCTATTCGTTATTGGTTAAAGTTAGTAGTAATGGAAGATATTAGATTACCAAAAAAAAAGTTTATAAAATGTTACACGATCTAGATGCAAGAGAGAAAAGAAACTGGGTATCAAACATTCGCTGTACATTGTATGAAAATGGTTTTGGGTATGTATGGGAAAATGAAGGGTTCAAAACGTTAAATAGTTTTTATATCACTTTAAAGAAAGACTAATTTTGAGCAGATGGCAAGAATGGGATTTCCATATTGAAAACAGTGAGAGATTTAGTATATACAGATCTTTTTCTGGTGCTCATGAAAGAAAAAAACAATCTCAAAATAGAGCTAGACAAACATTTGAAATTTCTTTTAACCAGGTTTAGATTGGCATTTTGGAGATTAATACACACCAAAACCGCTGTAAACTACATTTTGATTTGGATTTGACTTGTTCTTTGTGCAAAATTGGAATTGAAGACGAAGAGCATCTTATGTTGTGCTGTCCGATTTTTAGTAAACTAAGAACACGAAATATATCATTGAAATTTTATAAAGACCCTAGCCAATTTCGTCTGAGTTTGCTTTTGGCATCTACAAATGAAAGTATTATTCGGAATGCATCAGTTTACTTATACAAAGCGTTCAAATTACGATCATTACTGACATAGTCAAGTTTGTTAGTGTGTGTGTGTGTGTGTGTGTGTGTGTGTGTGTGTGTGTGTGTGTGTGTGTGTGTGTGTGTGTGTGTGTGTGTGTGTGTGAAGTGATTTAACTATTATTGCTTTTTTCTTGTAACCTTTCATTAGGGGCAATGGCCTTTCCATGAATAAACCATCCGAATCTCTCTCTCTCTCTCTCCTCTCTCTCTCTCTCTCTCCTCTCTCTCTCTCTCTCTCTCTCTCTCTCTCTCTCTCTCTCTCTCTCTCTCTCTCTCTCTCTCTCTCTCAAGAGATACTTTTATTATTCTCTCTTCTGTTGCATTGTTGTTGTTTACAGGACTTGCTTGGCATAGTATTGCCTTGATTGTTCTTGATTTTTATTTTATTTTTTATCATTTTTTTTAAACCTTGCTCTGCCTTATCTTTTTTATGGTTTTGATGGTCTGTTGATTTGTTTGATTTGTTTTTTGATTTTTTTATCTGATTTTGTTTTGATTTGTTTGTTTTGATTTGTTTGATTTGATTTGTTTTTTGATTTGTTTTTGATTTGTTTTTCTGAAGAAGCTTGACAGTTATTTTAACTGAATTACTACATTATTGGGTGTTAAATGTAAAGTTATTTGATTTTACTCCTTAACCCATTTCATTTGTTCTTCTGAAGAAGGCTAACAGTTATCTTGACTGAGTTATTATTATTGTGTGTTATACGCAAAGTGATTTTGATTCTACTCTTTAATTCATTTCATCCCCTACCCCCAATCAAATACTTATACTCCCCCCTCCCCCTTATTAGTAAACTTCAACATATTTTCATTTTCCCCATTCACCAAAAAAGGCAAATTTACAACACATTATTAATTCTCACCAAAGTACCTATAGCAGATGCATCCAAGACATAATACCTGGCCCTCCAAGGATGGCTTACGAATTTGCCACCTAAACATAAACCATGCAATTAACAAAATTGAAGATATATCAACACTCATCACAAATCAAGGTAAACCATTTCATATACTAGGGCTTTCTGAGTCAAGGCTCTCAGAACATATAATGGACACTGACATACACATACCAGGTTATAAAATCTTGCGAAAAGATCCACATAAGCCAAAAGAAACAGGTGTGTTAGTATATATTATTGAATCTGTAACATTCAAACGTCTCCCTGACCTAGAACGTCATGAAGTAGAATCTATCTGGATTGAAGTTTCAGTGAAAGGTACACGGCCTGTTGTAATAGGGTTCTGTTACAGGAATCCAACAGAAAGAACAAATTGGATAGACAAATTTGACTCCATGATGAATGAAGTCCTACTTGAATGTCAGGAACTAATCTTACTGGGTGACTTCAATATTGACCTTACTAAAGTACATAATCAATGGACCCAAGTTACGAATTCCTTCAATCTTCACCAATTAGTTAAATCTCCCACGAGAGTCACATCAAATTCAAGCACACTAATTGACCATATCTATGTATCAAACCCCGAAAACATCATAGAAACATGTGTCCCTGTCTATAACTGCAGCGACCACTACCCAGTCTGTGCCACTTGGTCAAAAAAAGGAACAAAAATTCCCAAACCTGGCCATAAAACTATAACCTATCATTCTTTTGCAAAGTTTAATGAACAACATTTTCTCCTAGAACTATGTAACTCCACGCTGTCGGAAACATTCAACATTGCTGATCCAGACTTAGCTATTGAGTTCTGGTTAAAGACATTCACTGAAATCTATAACAAACATGCCCCACTAAAAACCATTAGGATCAAACACGTCCCCAAACCACCTTGGCTCACAAAGGAACTAGAGGAAGCATGCTATCTAAGAGATTTTCTAAAAGAACACAAATATTATGAGGAGTCCAAAAAATTAAGAAACGCCATAATCTCACAAAAACGGCGTGAAAAAAAGAAATATTTTCAAGACTTACTATCTTCCAAACAAAATTCAAAGACTGTATGGCGAGCAATAAATCAAATAACAAACAATCAATCATCTTCCAAATCAAATATAATCAAAGACATCTCTGCTGAAAAACTTAACAACCACTTCATCAATGTTTCTTCTAACATAATTAGCAATGATAACTCAGAATCCAATGACCTCAATAAATTAAAACAATACTGCCAAGAAAAGCATATACCTTCAAAACTTCACTTACCATTCATGTCTGTTTCAGAGGTCTATAACTATCTGACTCACCTCAAACCATCCAGAACGCATGGTCTTGATGGAATAGACAGCAAAATATTAAAATTATCAGCTCCAGTTATCACAGACACCCTAACATATATATACAACCTATGCCTTGATAAGAACTATTTCCCCAACGCCTTCAAATGTGCTAAAGTGATCCCCATCTACAAGTCAGGTGATACTTCAGATCCTTCAAACTATAGACCAATCTCTATTATACCTATCCTTTCAAAACCCCTGGAAAAACATATGAATAAACACTTAGTCCATCATATAGAAACCAATAAC
>CM060346.1:15004887-15007387 GCA_030674155.1 Stramonita haemastoma
TGACCTTTACAATGGGTTGGTTCATTTACTCCTTGACAATGACTAAACATATCTATCAAATCCAACATCTTTCTTACACTAGATGTTTGTGGAGTATCAAAGTGAAAGTTAAAATCACCTGCCATCACATAGGAGCCAGACAAGTTGTTACAATAGTCTAAAAAATCTGGAAACTCACTAAAGAAGACACTGTCAGTCAACTTGTTCCTTGTGCTAGGAGAGGTACGGTAGACACAGACAAGGTAAATGGTTTGTTTTGGGAGTGCAAGAGAGAGTTGGACAGCTTCAAAAGAAGAGTGCTGAAAACAAAACTTATCATTTAGACCAACATGATTAACTAAAGAATCTCTAAACACAACAGCCAGTGCACCACCGAGGTGAAATGGGGGAATGAGCGGGACTTGTAGCCAGATGGTGCTAGTTCTTTGCACTTCCCTTTGTCACTTTCCTTTAACCACGTTTCCTGCAAGAGCATGATGTCTACATCGTTGTCACGAATAAATTCATTTACAGCAGTCCGTTTTTCACTGGGACCAAAGGACTGTGCATTAAAGAAGCTATGCGGAGGTTGTGTGTTTTGTCACAGAAATTGTCTTGTGTATGCCGCTGGACAGGTCGAAGTTTGGAAACATTACGGCCACGTGGAGTTTGCCTTTGGTGGGATTGGCACATGTCAATAGTTGAGGGCGCAGATGTATGGTGTAGCGGTGGGGATTCGTCAAACTGTGGTTGTAGACTGCGTTGTGGTGAACACAGCACAGGGATGTGAAGCTCTGCATCGGCGCTGGTGTTTCTGCCATAAGTAGATGTACAGTGGTTGTCTAGGAGTCTAGGAGGGGAAGGAAGGTCTTGATATGATGAGGGTGTAGTCGTGGGAAGAGGAGGGGATTTTTGTTTTCTCCTCCCTCCTCTCCGTGAGCGTACTGATGACACATGATAGCCTATGTGTAGGAACTGAAGTGTCCCTTTCAATGCTGGGCTAAGTGGTCATTGTCATTGTGATTGTCCTCATTCTTTTTGTACCTCCTAATATCACAACATATTTCTGCGTGAATGTCTGGATGCTCTCCCCGGGGAGAACGCACCGCCACAAATACAACGCTTACCCATATTTTTTCCCTTTCTGCAACTGTATTTGTTTTCCTACCAGATTGGCTTTTCTCTACGGATTTTTTTAATGGACAGCCCAGCCTTCTTGTTTCGGTCGGTTCTCTTACGTGCGGTACATATTATGTGTGACACACATGACTTTGATATGTCGTCTCATCGAAAAGACTATTCCCTAGACCATCACTCATAGTTTAATGGATGGGGGAAACGTTTTTGGCCCAAACAGGATTTGAACCACCGCGCACTCCGACCCGGACATTTCACTTTTTAGACAGGCGGCATCACCTCTGGACAACCGATCGTTAGTCATAATCGTCATCATCATATTCATCATCATTGTCGTCATCGTCGTCGTCGTCGTCGTCGTCGTCGTCATCGTCATCATCATCATCATTATCATCAACATCATCATCATCATCATCTCTACTCATTCAAAGTGATATTAGAGGATGGCAAAGGCGGTGCAGTTCAGATGATGAATGTGTGCACTAAAATACATATACTGTTCAATGAATTACACGCAGAGAAAGACTGCACGATGGTAACACCAACAACATTATCAAACAAACATGTTGAAGAAGACTATGAGAAAACTATAATAAGTATAATAATTATGATTACGAGTTTTATAAAGAAAAAAAGAGACACCAGCGTCATGGCGCAGTGGTTAGCGCCTTGGGTTTCGGACTGGAAGGTAGCGGACTCGATTCCCATAAGAGTCATAGGAATTTTTGGACTCTGGCCGGCTCCTACCCGGAGTGAGTGTGCTGTGGGCTCAGTGGGGAGGCTGGGACCACACAGTCGAGCTTCATTCACTTTACGGATACAAATTTGAGAGTGTTGCCCAAATTACCTGACCAACACTGCACGTGTCCGTATCTCTCGGGCCCGGTTGACGCCAGGATATATTATGACAGTAAGCATAGAGTACAACCCTATCAAGTAGTCTCAAAGCCTATGCACTTCCACAGCAGCAGCATTACATCATCCTCATTACCGTTGATTATACTGCAATACTAAAAAGGAAGGTGGCAGGATGGTTAAGACGTTTGCCTGCCAACAAGTAAACCGTGAGGTTCTGGGTTCGTACGCAGCCTGGCCCTTTCTTCCCAGTTTGACGAAAAAATCGAACTGAATGTCAGTCATTCGATGAGACTATAAACCGAGGCCCTGTGTGTGAACGCACGCAGAACAACTTGCTAACACGTTAAAATCCCGTTCTGCCTTTCAGAAGAGCAGGCCATCGTGTGCCGGTTGGAGTGGATGATAAAATTATGAAAAAAAAACCCAGCATGCAAACAGATGTGGTGTTTAGAAACCATCCCTGAGGAACACTTGGGGGGTTGGAGTCTCAGGGCGGCTGATGGCTGTATGTGGCAACGTTCTGGTG
>CM060346.1:15014887-15017387 GCA_030674155.1 Stramonita haemastoma
AGCTTCAAGTATTTGGGAGCTGATGCATCAGGTAAGTAGTCCAAGTCAGAGGTAGTATGCAAAATTGCACAGACATTAACAGCACTTGAAAACTAAACCATATTAAAAAAGATAAGCTTATCTCACTCACTCCAAGATAAGACTAATTTGTTCCCTTGCCATACCCATATTCTATAAGCCTGTGAATCATGGACACTGACTGCAGAATTGGAGAGAAGAATACAGGCAGTTGAGATCATGTATTTCCTGGGACTATTTGGCATCTCCTACAAAAACTGAATAAGCAATACATAAGAGAATCAAGCAAATACATTGTTCCCAAAAAAAGAAAAAAAAAAGTTCTCTCAATTGTAAAGAAGCATAAACTTAAATGATATGGACATATCACAAGAGCAAAAGGACTTGC
The DNA here is from genome assembly GCA_030674155.1 of Stramonita haemastoma. Lineage (NCBI taxonomy): Eukaryota > Metazoa > Mollusca > Gastropoda > Neogastropoda > Muricidae > Stramonita > Stramonita haemastoma. The sequence continues at coordinate 15,015,294 of CM060346.1, forward strand.
AAAAACAATATTGCAAGGCAATGTCCAAGGAGGTAGAAAAAGATGCACAGCAAGGAAGAGATGGGAGGACAATATCGGCAAATGGACAGGGTTAGAGCTTAACAGAACCCCGGAAAAGGCAGAATAGAGAAAGGAATAGAGGAAACTGGTTGTTAAGTCTTCAGGGGTGCCACGATGGTCTCTGGACAAAAAGGATATATGTAAGACATCATTCGGATGAGACTATAAACCGAGGCTCCGTATGCGAACGCACGCATAACATCTTGCACACACGTTAAAACTCCTTTTCGCCTTTCGGAAGAGCAGGCCAACGTGTGCCGGTAGGAGCAAATGATAAAATGAAGAAAAAAAAAGAAAAAAAAGAAAGCATACACACAGGTGTCGTGTTTAGACACCATCCTTGAGGAAACATTGCGGCGGCTCGCAGCTGTATATGGTAACGTTCTGGAGGCTCCTGCAACGGTACTGGAACCATTCGTGTCGGTCATTGCCTTTCCAATGGATCATTTCAGTGGCGTGGAGATGGGGGTTCTGGTGCATGGGTAACAGCTTGCCCTCCATACTTACTTACCCAGGCTTTGCGCTCTAAAATCTAGAGCACAGCTCCATAATCTTCCGCGACTAATGGCTGCCTAATATATATGTGACGCTCCACCACATAATGAGACGGAGTGCACATGAGGTCAATTTTTAGTTATTGACATGTTATTAATGTGCAATAAAGTGGCTATCAAATTAAAAAAACAGATTGAAAATCGGACAATTCTATGCAACATGATTACAAATTGAAATGATAGACTGCAGGATGTAACAAAATGAGAAACGGGCAAGTTTATTTTAGTAACAGGTTGTCAGAATGAGTGCTTTGGTGTTTTCAAAACATTTAAAAGCAAAAGGAATAAAAATTATACCTTGATATTTCATTATAAGATAAATAAACAGATCTAGTTTAATAATCAATCAAAATCTCAAAATTGACAACGACCCCCACCTGCCTTAAAAGGCTCCTAGCGCAAAATTGGGTAATGTGCTAAGCGACTCATTCGTAGTGGAGCGCCATATATATATATATATATATATATATATATATATATATATATATATATATATATATATAATATATATATATATATATATATATATATATGATGGAGTAACTGGTTACCTGCTCTTGTTTTTCTCGTTATATTTTTTTCAATTATATAATTGGTTATGTGGAGAAAAGCATCTCCTGAGATCCAATAGAGACCATTTTTCTTCAAATTCTACTGCCTATGCCAGCACTGAAAATGTTTGGTATTGTTTGGGTTATCATTGTTATCCAGCTGGAACTAGTCCATCGGCTGAGCACAGACTTTATAATCTTCCTTGCATCCTTCCTTATAAAGGATCCCCAAACATAGGCACAAATACTCGTTAGGCGCCTATTTTCTTCTATATTCATTTAAAAAAATCTCTTTCAGACATATTTTCATTCTCTTTTTATTTTCATCTTTGATTTCCAGCAGTGGTATGCCACAATAATATTTGTCTATTCTTAGGGCAGCCATATACATTTATGTTTTCTTACTTCGGACTTGGTCTTACCACAGATGGTGAGCAAGGTTGCAATCACTGCCAGGAGCTCTAAAAAGTGGTCAACCAGGAGCCAAACTTTGAGTCAGAATAGGCCAAAAATCATGGCAATTACTCAATAATACCCTGAATGCTGCCTTCAAAGATGCATGTATCTTTTTTTTTAAATTTCTTTTCCTTTAAGCTTTGACAAACATAATTTTTATGATGAGAATGAAATTGTAACTGGTTGCCTACATTTGGGTTTTTGCCTATAATATAGAGAGAATAGTATTCTCTCTCTCTCTCTCTCTCTTCTCTCTCTCTCTCTCTCTCTCTCTCTCTCTCTCTCTCTCTCTCTCTCTCTCTCTCTCTCTCTCTCTCTCTCTCTCTCTCTCTCTCTCTCCTCTCTCTCTCTCTCTCTCTCTTGCTGTGTTATTTTTTTGTTTAAATAATTATCAGTGTATCCAGTTAGGATGACGCGTTTTGTTGAATGTATTCTGTTTTTCTTTTTTTATATTGGTTGAACTGCTGCTGGTG
>CM060346.1:15019887-15027387 GCA_030674155.1 Stramonita haemastoma
AGGACTTTTGGGGAGATTTGAGTCAGTACTGATGTTAACTCCAGGAGAAAAATTTCCTCGACCGGACTTGAACCCGGGTCGTCAAATTGCCAGCGCAATGTTCTGACCACTAGGCTATCCTCTGTGTGTGTGTGTGTGTGTGTGTGTGTGTGTGTGTGTGTGTGTGTGTGTGTGTGTGTGTGTGTGTGTGTGTGTGTGTGTGTGTGTGCGTGCGTGCGTGCGCGCGCGCGCGCGCGCGCGCGTCTGTCTGCTTGTCGATATGTACCTGTCTGTCTATGTTTCTATGTGCATGTATGTATGTATTCTCTACATCTGTTAAGGATATCTTGGTCGTCGATGAACCACTTACCACTTTTCTCTTGGATTATTGAGCTTTCTCCCCGTTTCCTGCCAGCCAGGTCTTTCACCAGCTGATATGCCCTCTTGCTGCTGTTTTTCTTGATGTTTTTTTTCAGTGTCCTGGTGCTGTTCACCAATCCGTTTCTCTTTTGTTTTTGTCATGGACTTTCTGATTCTTTTGTTGACTGCCTGTATTATTCCTCTCTTTCTTTCGTTTCATTTTTTTTACTTCAACTCTTTATGTTTGTTATATAGTTGTTGGATGTTAAGTGTGACCCAAGGTTTTTTGACTGTCAATATCTGTCAAGAGGTCAGATTGCTGTTTCAGTCACTACTGTGCTAAAATATCTATCAACATGTGTATATCTGTCTCATTTGAGTCCATCAGTCAAAGCTGTGAAATTCCCACCTAGCCGTAGCCTTGCTTGAAAAAATATCTGCTACCTCTTGATTCCTGAGCTCCTGGAGGTCAAACGTTATCCTATTGTTGTTCTGCTTACGATTGTTTCTTAGATGAGGCCACATTGTCATTATCAAAAGATTACTGTCATTCTCTATGTCCACTTTTAGAAAACCTTGTGTCTGTGCAATGTTTGCATTAGAATTAAACCATTTCATGTAATCTGGTTATGGTGTTCTCCATTTTGCTATGCCGTGCACATCTTCTGGATATTTTATAAGGGCCAAGTATATTCACTGCATTAGCTGGAGATTTCTGTCTCCAGCAGGGGTCTCATGCCTCTTTCACTTGCTTTTTTGTTGCAGTGTCGTCCACAAATGCTCTCCCAGTCTTTGTAGACATCTTTCCTATCTTGGTGTTTCAGTCACCATGTGCAACAAGGATGATGTTTTTGGAAGTTTGATTTAGAACCCTTTGTAGTTGATTGTAGATATATTGTATGGTTTCATCAATGTAGTCTGATAGTGGGGCATATGCTTGTACTACTATGATATTGAATTGGGTTTTAATCTGCTGGACACTAGCTACCCTCTGAGAAGTTAGTGGAAACAGCAGTCAGATTGCTGAAAAAGGGAAGTCAGCATGGGATGACAATATTCCACCTGAGTTGGTTCAAGCTGATGGGAAAGCCATGATGAGTACCATACTGAGAACTTGTAAGAAAATCTGGCAGACATGAACATGGCCAACACCTTGGACACAGTCTCTTATCATCACCATCTCCAGACAGAAAATCTACAACTGTGCCAAAATTACCGCACAATTAGTCTCATATTTAACTCCAAAAAGGTCATGTTGAGCATCATATTGAACAGACTGAGGCTACAAGCAAAAGCCAACACCGCTGAGGAACAAACAGGTTTCAGAGCAGGGTGCAGCACAGCAAAACGGGTAATCAACCTCAGAGTACTCTATAAGCAGTACATTTAACATGAACAAGGACCACTATTACAAATTGTTTTGATTTTAAGAAAGCATTTGATAGGGTATGGTATGTAGCTTTGCAGGCAGCCATGATTTTGCTCAGCATCAATGTCAACCTAGTCAGAGTCATTGAACAGCTGTACAAGAAGGCCACAAGTGCAGTGTATTTCAACAGCAATCTTGGAGAGTGGTTTCAAACAACAATTGGAATAACTAGGGCTGTCTAGTCCCCCCCCCCCCTATTCTTCTCAACATCTTCTTTCAGAGAAATATGGCTGATGCACTGAAAAATCATGAAGGATCAATCAGCATTAGTGGTAGAACAATCACAAACCTCCGCTTTGCCGATAAAATAGGCAGACTAGCGAAATCAGAACAAGAGCTTGCCAGTATAACAAAAATCCTGCATAATGCATCAAAGTACATGGCATGGAAATCATTGCAGAGAAGACAAAATTGATAACAAATAATGCCAAAGGCATCAGTGCTGATATCACGGTCAATGATCAGAAGCTGGAAGCAGTTCGATGTGAATTAAAGACCATGGCTGCCGATTTGGAGAAAAGCGCACAGGTGGTAGAAATGACATATTTCCAACCTTGGTATCTCCTACAGAAACCACATAAGAAATGAAGACATGCGTGCCATAATCCATCAAGCAAATGGTCCCTACGAAAACTGTGTAACAAGAAGCATAAAGTTAAATGGTATGGGCATGTCATGAGATCAAAAGGACTTGCAAATACATTTCTGCAGGCATTGTCCAGAGTGGAAAAAAAAAGTCAGACCAAGGAAGAGATGGGAGGACAATATCATTGAATAAACAGACCTAAAATTAAACAAAATCCTGAGAAAAGCAGAAAAGAGATAGGAATGGAGGGAACTGGTTCTCACGTCTTCGGGGGTTCCCCCATGGTCGCCAGACTGCAGGATAAGTAGACAGAATAGATAGAATGAAAAACTACACAGATCCATTTATAACAGAAAGGGCATTGACAAAGCAACAAATCTAACTTGAAAACTATTCCTGACATTTCCCCATTGCAACATATTATGTTTGAGTAAGCTGACATTGGCCAAACTGACATTTGAACATAAATAAGCTCAAGTTCTGCTAACAGTCTGTGATTAAATGATCAGTGTTATATCATTATTCTCAAAACTTGGAGGAATTTTGTGTATACTGATAGATCTGTCTTAGAATTAGACCAAAAGTGCTGCAGCACTTATTTTCTATTATGAAAGTATGCAATCATTGATGAGAACATTGATTTTTTTTTGACACTGCTATTGATAATTCAAAAAATGTTAATGTCATTTTGTGTCAACACAATAAAATATGTATGGTACAACAAGACTGGCTGGTTAAAGTAAGAAATGATATTGTACTTAATATTAGGTGTGCATACATGTCATGTCTTGCAAGCAGAGACATCAGATCAACAGATCATTCTTTACTGGGTTCATTGCATTGTGGAGTTTAATGCAATGGATTCTTTGCATTTATGGCATTGGATATGCAAATTGAATCTAAATGCCTGCAAAACTAAATATTCTAGGCATCTAATATCATGCTGTTTCAAAACTTTTTCAACCCATCATTGATTGCTCAATTGCCCAGTTCTTCTTGTTATGAATATAAGAAGGTTAGATATACAGAAAAAAATCAGTTTCTTTCTAAACTCAAAATGCAGCTATTTTAAGGATCAGTAATAATGGTTGCATACATAACATTATCATTGATGATATATTTTAGCCTAGACAAAAAACAAATAAACAACCCTCTCTTCCAACTACAAATTAACTTTTTAAACGTCTTCTATGACAGTAGGTCATAATATCAGTTGCAGAAAGTTTGTATTGTAATCCTGAAAGAAGTTTACTGTACTTTGTTGTAAAGTGTTTTATTATAAAGAGGATTCCCGATTAGGGGGCACAAAGATCCATTAGCTCTGCATGTTCTTCACTCTTGTAACAATATTTACTTCACACTTTATTATTTGTTTATCCAAATATAGATTATATTTCAAATGATAGCAACATTTGCAATAGACCAAACATATACTACATTCCAAACTATTAAAACTTTCCAAATGAATTAATGTATACTACTAAGTGATTCAAACATTCCAAACGAATCAAATGTATATTGCATTCTAAATGATTTGAACATTGTAAATGAGCCAAGTTATACTGTGTTCTAAAAACAACAACAACAACAACAACAACAACAACAACAACAACAACAACAACAACAACAACAATAACTTTTTTTTTATAAATTTTTATTTTACTTATTTGTTTGCATGACACAGAGCAATATTCCATACATTATAAATGAATATGCGTAACAATTTGCAACATACTCAGAGTATGGATATAACAAAATAAATACAACCAAACAAACAGTCAAAAACAAAAGAAGAAAAACCATGAAAATAAAAGAAGGTACACAGATTACAATTGAGAATACCCCAAGTGAATTCTCAGTTATTTTACAAAATAAGCAATGTAGCGATGCTACATATTACATCAAAAAACAATGCACACAAAAATAATAATAATACAAAAAGAAAAAAAGCTGGTTTCTTTAAAATCTATCTACCCATCATCAACTAGTTGTTTGTAATGTTGACATTTAGCTACAAAGACATTATAAGTCATGTTTGTTTTGGCAATATATTCTTTAACTTGTTATTGTTTTGTGATATGTTTTCTAAAAACCGAAAACATATGTGCCGCATTTTGTACTCTACATTTGTATATAAAAAATTTGCAGTGATTAGTTATTCATCTAGTATTTCATCTCCTTTTGATTGAGAATCAAATCCAAATAAAATATGTTCTTTTGACAGCACTAAACCATGTGTATTGGCACAATTTTTTTTAAAGAAAGTTTTGCAATTCTGTCCAAAAATAAGACGTTTTGCTGCAAGCATAGAATAGATGGTCAACAGTTTCTTTCTCGGAAAAAGAGAATGTGTATTCATTATTTTCAACAATTTTCATTTTTTCAAGAATATTATTTGTAGCTAGAATTTTGTGGATCAGTCATATCTGGAAACATTTCATTTTAATTTCTTTTATCTTATTACCTTGTCAAAAACCTTTATCCAGTTAAGATTTCTTTGAATTGTTTTGCTCCACTTGTCACAACACTTTGGCGGGTTGTTGTCTGCAACCAGAATATCCTAATAAGGGCGTGTTCCTTTTTTAACAGTCAAAATCAAGTTCAAAGCCTTTTTAAGGTTGTTTGATCTATTATTATCCATATTGATACCCGTTGTACGAATATACCTTTTAATCGCTTGAACATAGCCTAGATATGTAATAACATTCGTCTTGATATTATATTTCTCCTTAAAAAGGTCGTATGTAAAAAAAAAATCCATTTTCGTCAACTAAATCTGCAATTCAATATATATCTTTTTTCTATCCATTCCTTTACTTGAAAAAAGTTTCCACCCACTTTCATATTTTCATTATAAAATATGTTTTCAGCCAAAAGATCTTCAGAATTAACAATTTTGACTTTCCTGCCAAACATTTTGTATGCATGGAATGTGTCAATCCAGAATGTGTTTGAACATTTTCTCCTAATTGGTATAAAGTAGCTATATTTGTCCAGATCTTTGACAAAAGGGCAAATCTCTTCAATTATGGAACTCCATTTATGATTATTTCGTTTAAGTTTTCTTATCCACATAAATCTTAACCCCATAGTATATTGTTTTAGATATGGTATTTCCAATTCTCCATGTTTTATGTGTTTGACTGTGGTTGTCTTGTTTGGGGTTTTTTTCCACACAAACATAAAACACAATTTCTGAAGTGTGTTTATATAATTATTTTGTGGATTCGGTAACAGGATCCAGAGATAGATCAGTTTAGATATAATTAAAGATTTTAGCACTGCCCTTTTATCAATAGGTGTAATATCCCTTTTTATCCAGATGTTGAATAAAGTTCTTACTTCTGTAATTTTGTTATCATAATTTAGTTTTTCACATTGTGACAAATCTGGTGTAAACCATATTCCAAGTATCTTGAACTGTTTGGGGTTCCAGTCTAAATTTAAATGGGTCATATATCTTACAGCAGAAAAGGTTTTGCTCCCAATCCATATTATTATTGTTTTCTCTGCATTCATAAAAAGTCCAGTTACATTTCCAAAATAAGTTTAAAGTTTTCATAGTCTGTTCAAATGATATGCTGTCATCTTTATTTATCAGCTGTGTTTCATCAGCAAACTGTGACAACTTGTATTCTGTATCATTAACATAAATACCTTTGATGTTTTGGTTTTCTCTTATCATGATTGCCAGAATCTCTGCTGAGAGTCTTAAGCCTCTTTCATTTGTTTCGTTGTTGCAGTGTGGTCCACAAGTACCCTCCCAGTTTTTGTAGGCAATTACTCCTATCTTGGCGTTCGAATCACCTTGCACAACAAAGTTGTCTTTCTTGGGAATTTGATTTAGATCCACAAGTAGTTGGTTGTAGAATTCTTCTATGGTTTCATCCCTGCAGTCTAGTGTTGGGGCGTATGCCTGTATTACTGTGATGCTGAAGGGGGTTACTCTCAAGCACATGGTTATAAGTCAGTTGGATACTGGCTCACAGCATATGGCAGTGTTCACCATGTCCTTATGAATGCAGAACCCTACACTCTGTTTATGCTTATTTTGTTTTGCACTGAAGCATATTTTGTGGTCTTTCTGGGTTGTTGTTTCTCCAATTTTTTCAACCTTACTTCACAGAACCCAAGGATGTGCCATTATGCACATCTCATGTGTTAGTTCTTCCATGTTGCCTGTGGCTCTTAGTGTTTGTATATTCTTAGTGCCAATAGTGATGTAGGTTATGACATGGATCTTGCTGCATTGTACACCAGTAGCATACTTTCTACCTCTGTCCTGATTGGCAACAGAAGGCCCGGTCCTTGGTTACCTTGGTTATGGCAGATCTGGTATGGAGACTGTTTTCTTCATGGGTGTTTCTTTGGCAAATTAAACCTGGCGGAGCCAATCCCTCTCCAATTCAATTTTTTTTTTCAGGTTGGGTTTTCTCCCCTCATGCGGCAGGTAGTACTGGGTTACATGGTTACCATTAGCAGAGAAAGCCTCTCACCCTACAAGCTCTACTTTCCCATAAAAGATAGCATTAAATACGCATACATCAGTTTCATTGATATGAATCCTGTTCAGAAACTATTGTATTTTTATAATATTATCCACACCAGAAAAAAGTGCCCAATAATTACAAATTCTACAAACCATTTATTGTTAAAAGAAAATCAGATTCATTTCCAAACAGAAAGATCCATATTGTGCATATAGCGCAGAGAGGGAGAGAGAGAGAGAGAGAGAGAGAGAGAAGAGAGAGAGAGAGAGAGAGAGAGAGAGAGAGAGAGAGAGAGAGAGAGAGAGAGAGAGAGAGAGAGGGAGAGAGAGAGAGAGAGAGAGAGAGAGAGAGAGAGAGAGAGAGAGAGAGAGAGAGAGAGAGAGAGAGAGAGAGAGACAGAGACAGAGACAGAGACAGAGACAGAGAGATTTGATTTGATTTGATTTGATTTGATTTGTTTGATTTGATTTGATTTGATTTGATTTGATTTGATTTATTCTTTTACATCGAGAGTAATGGAATAAGCACTATTTGCTTTTTTACATCCAGTCCCCGTGTGTATGCTGTTTTTTGTAAATGTCATCTGTTCCCACCGGCACATAATGGCCTACTCTTACGAAAAGCGAACAGGATTTAACCTGTGCGCAAGATATTCT
>CM060346.1:15029887-15047387 GCA_030674155.1 Stramonita haemastoma
GTGTGTGTGTGTGTGTGTGTGTGTGTGTGTGGTGGAGAGAGAGAGAGAGAGAGAGAGAGAGGAGAGAGAGAGAGAGAGAGAGAGAGAGAGAGAGAGAGAGAGAGAGAGAGAGAGAGAGAGAGAGGAGCTGCTCTTCCCTGCTCTGCTCTGCTCTGCACTGCTCTTCTCTTCCCTGCTCTATTCTGCTCTGCTATGCTCCGATCTGATCTGTTCTTCCCTGTTCTGCCAAGCTCTGCTCTGCTCTTCCCTGCTCTGCTCTTTCCTGCTCTGCTCTGCTATGCTCTTTCATGCTCTGCTCCGCTCTGCTCTGCTCTTCCCTGCTCTGCTCTGCTCTTCCCTGCTCTGTTTTGCTCTAATCTGCTCTGATCTGGTCTGCTCTTCCGCGCTCTGCTCTGCTCTTCCCTGCTCTGCTGTGCTCTTCCCTGCTCTGTTCTGCTCTGCTCTTCCCTGCTCTGCTCTGCTCTTCCCTGCTCTGCTCTGCTCTTCCCTACTCTTTTCTGCTCTTCTCTGCTCTTCCCTGCTCTGCTCTGCTCTGTTCTTCCCTGCTCTCTTCTGCTCTGCTCATCCCTGCTCTGCTCTGCCCTGCTCTGCTCCGCTCTGTTCTGCTCTTCCCTGCTCTGCTCTGCTCTTTCCTGCTCTGCTCTGCTCTGCTTTTCCCTGCTCTGCTCCGCTCTGCTCTACTCTTCTCTGGTCTGCTCTGTTCTGCTCTGTCCCAGTCTTCCCTGCTTTGTTCTGCTGTGTCCAACTCTACCCTGCTTTGTTCTGCTCTTCCCTGCTCCGTTCTGCTCTCCCCTACTATTCCTGCTCTGCTCTGTTCTTCCCTGCTCTGCTCTGCTCTTCCCTGCTCTGCTGTGCTCTTCCCTGCTCTGCTCTTACCTTCTCTGTTCTGCTCTGCTCTTCCCTGCTCTGCTCTGCTCTGCTCTGATCTGCTCTGCTCTGCTCTGCTCTTCCCTGCTCTCTTCTGCTCTGCTCTTCCCTTCTCTGCTCTACTCTTCCCTGCTCTGCTCTGCTCTTCCCTGCTCTGTTCTGCTCTGCTCTGCTCTGCTCTGATCTGATCTGCTCTTCCCTGCTCTGCTCTGCTCTTCTCTGCTCTTCCCTGCTCTGCTATGCTCAGCTCTGCTCTTCCCTGCTCTGCTCTGCTCTGCTCTGCTCTGCTCTGCTCTGCTCTGCTCTGTCCCAGTCTTCCCTGCTCTGTTCTGCTCTGTCCAACTCTACCCAGCTTTGTTCTGCTCTTCCCTGCTCCGTTGTGCTCTACCCCACTGTTCCCTGCTCTGCTCTGTTCTTCCCTGCTCTGCTCTGCTCTGCTCTGCTCTGCTCTGCTCTGCTCTGCTCTTCCCTGCCGTGTTCTGCTCTGCTCTGCTGCGCTCTGCTCTGCTCTTCCCTGCTCTGCTCTGCTCTTCCCTGCTCTGCTCTGCTCTTCCCAGCTCTGCTCTGCTTGCTCTTCCCTGCTCTGCTCTGCTCTGCTCTTCCCTGCTGTGCTCTTCCGTAATCTGCTCTTCCCTGCTCTGCTCTGCTCTTCCCTGCTCTGCTCTGCTCTTCCCAGCTCTGCTCTGCTTGCTCTTCCCAGCTCTGCTCTGCTTGCTCTTCCCTGCTCTGCTCTGCTTGCTCTTCCCAGCTCTGCTCTGCTTGCTCTTCCCAGCTCTGCTCTGCTTGCTCTTCCCAGCTCTGCTCTGCTTGCTCTTCCCTGCTCTGCTCTGCTCTGCTCTTCCCTGCTGTGCTCTTCCGTACTCTGCTCTTCCCTGCTCTGATCTGCTCTTCCCAGCTCTGCTCTGCTTGCTCTTCCCTGCTCTGCTCTGCTCTTCCCAGCTCTGCTCTGCTTGCTCTTCCCTGCTCTGCTCTGCTCTGCTCTTCCCTGCTGTGCTCTTCCGTAATCTGCTCTTCCCTGCTGTGCTCTGCTCTTCCCTGCTCTGCTCTGCTCTTCCCAGCTCTGCTCTGCTTGCTCTTCCCAGCTCTGCTCTGCTTGCTCTTCCCTGCTCTGCTCTGCTTGCTCTTCCCAGCTCTGCTCTGCTTGCTCTTCCCAGCTCTGCTCTGCTTGCTCTTCCCAGCTCTGCTCTGCTTGCTCTTCCCTGCTCTGCTCTGCTCTGCTCTTCCCTGCTGTGCTCTTCCGTACTCTGCTCTTCCCTGCTCTGCTCTGCTCTTCCCAGCTCTGCTCTGCTTGCTCTTCCCTGCTCTGCTCTGCTCTTCCCAGCTCTGCTCTGCTTGCTCTTCCCTGCTCTGCTCTGCTCTTCCCTGCTCTGCTCTTCCGTACTCTGCTCTTCCCTGCTGTGCTCTGCTCTTCCCTGCTCTGCTCTGCTCTTCCCTACTCTGCTCTGCTCTTCCCTGCTCTGCTCTTCCTTGTTCTACTGATCTCTGTTCTTCTCTTCCCTGCTCTGCTCTGCTCTGTTCTGCTCTTCCCTGCTCTGCTCTTCATTGTTCTACTCATCTCTGTTCTTCTCTTCCCTGCTCGGATTTTCATTGTTCTGCTCTTCCCTTCTCTGCCCTTCCCTGTTTTGCTCTTTCTTACTCTGCCCTTGTTCTTCTCTTCCCTGTTATGCTCTTCCCTGCTCTGCTCTGCTCTGCCCTTCTCTGATTTGTTCTGCTCTATTCCACTCTGCTCTGTTCTGCTCTGCCCTGTTCTGTTTTGATCTGTTCTGCAATCTTCTGGTCTGTTATGTTCTGCCCTGCTCTGCTCTAACCTGCTCTGGTTTGCTCTGTTCTGATATATTTTGGTCTGTTGTGCTTTGCTCTGCTCAGCTCTGCTTAGCCCTGCTCTACTCTGCTCTGCTCTGCTCTTGTCTGTTCCACTCTGCTCTTTTATGTTCTGCTCTGCTGTTGCTACATGTCTGTAGCCTTTTACTATACATCATGTTTGTTTGAATTCCCTGTGCTATCTATTTATCTATCTATCTATCTATCTATCTATCTATCTATCTATCTATCTATCTATCTATCTATCTATCTATCTATCTATCTATCTATCTATCCATCCATCCATCTATCTATCTATCTATCTATCTATCTATCTATCTATCTATCTATCTATCTATCTATCTATCCCTTAGTCTTGTGACCGTTGGGGAACCCCTGAAGACTTGACAACCAGTTCCCTCCATTTCTCTCTCTGGTTTGCCTTTCTCAAAATTGCACTGTGCTAGTCATCCTTACTAATTGCTGTGATTCCATACTGTTGTGATCTTCCCCATCAGTACTGTTTGTCTTTCCAATGCTCTTTATTTTTCCATTGCTCTTTTTCTCTCCAGTGCTCTGTGTCTCTCCAATGCTCTTTGTCTCTCCAATGCTCTTTGTCTCTCCAGTGCTCTCTGTCTCTAACATAATCCCTGTCTCTCCAGTGCTATGATTTTATACTGTTGTTAACTTCTCCATCACTGTTCATTGTCTCTCCAATGTTCTCCGTTTCTTCAATGCCAGTTAAAACTACTCTCTGTCTCTCCAATGCTAGTTATCACTACTCTCTGTACGTCCCTCCAATGCTTTCTGTCTCTACAATGATACGAAGCCATATGTTGTAAACTTCTCCAGCACTACTTTCTGTCTCTAAAATGCTCTCTGTCTCTCCATACTGTTGTGAATTTCTCCATCAATACTCTCTGTCTCTCCAATGCTAGTCCTTACTACTCTCTGTTTCTCGAATGCTCTGACTCAATACTGTTGTGAACCTCTCCATCAATACTCTCTTTCTCTCCAATGCTCTCTATCACTCTAATACTGTCACCGCATACTTCAAACGTATCCATCACTAATCATTGTCTCTCCAACTTCAATGCCTTTGCTAACTTTCTCTTCGAAAACCCTATTTGAAAAGTCAGACCTTAGGCCGCGGCCATAGTAAACCCGTCGTTTTGACGCCGTCAAAACGACGGGCCGGGTGAAAAATGCTGCCCAGCTGAATTACTCTGTGGCGTCACTGAAAACGGCTGAGCGTGGCCATAGTAGACCCGGCCCGGCCCGTTCTTTTTAACCCGTCGTTTTGACGTTCGAGCAACACGTCCGTTTGCCGGGTCGACGGAAAGGAAAATAATCAAGAAAAACTTATTTATGGTGCTTCAAAAATTGTGACTACACAAACTAGTAAATTAACCTTTCCCGATTACATTCCAATGGTTTTGATAAAAGTTTTGGGGGGAGATTTTACGTAAAAACACTTTTTATGTCGAACTATTTTCTGTCGATTTGCGTCACCGCCGCAGCCTCATTTTTGCGTCACTCGCAGTCTCGGGGTGACCATATTGTCAGAAAGAGACGGGCCGGGTTGACTATGGCCGCTTTGACGGATCCGTTCTCCCGTCAAAGAGACGGCCGTCGAAACAACGGGACGGGCCGGGTTTACTATGGCCGTAGCCTTATGGACAACACATTTTTTCCAGCCATTTTTTTTACTAGCTACATCACCTGCTGCTCTGTATTCTCCAGCTGTTTCCAAGCTGCCCATCAACATCAGCTTATTATCAGACTGATGTGTTCCTTGGTCATGTCCACATTTTATATGTATGTGAAATGTGGACCATAACAGTTGACATTAAATGGAGGATACAGGCAATTGAGATGAGAAGCTTTTGCAAACTTCTTGGTATCTTATGCAGAGATCACATATCTGACAAGCAATGTAAAGAGCTCTTGATCAGCCAAAAAAAACAACCGCAAACGAAAAGGACACAAGCAGGCTGTATAAATATCAGGAGTGGCTAAGACTGTCCAACAGTGAACTGAACAGGGAGAGAGAGGAAGAGGCAGACAGAAAACGATAGGATGGCATCATCAGAAAGTGGACTGGCCTTGAAATGAACAACTTGCTATGAAATGCTAAAAACTGCAAGAAATGGAGGAAGCTGGTTGCAAAAATATTTAGTTGTGCCCAAACGGTTTACTAGACTACGGAATGGGTAAAGGTGGAGGTGAAATGCTAAAATCTCGGAGTAGCATGTTATGAATCTGCATGCAGCCTACGTATGTGAAGCCATATCCAACTGCCGTTAATTTCAAATCAATAATGCCTCTCCTCCAGTCCCTTATCCCCCCCCCCCCCCCCACACACACACACTGCCTATTCTCCTAGATATATTTTTTACACACTTCAGTGATGTTCCTGTACCAATACCACCTATACAGCAAGGTTAAAAAAGAGCAGGCAGGAAAAAGTACTTTTCTGGTCTTATTCCATGTAAAAAAAAGAAAAAGAAAAAAAAAAGAGCCAGTATGTCTATGGAAAGTAATAAATCAGTTTATCAGGTAAAACGTACACATTGTGTTCTTCTTCAGCTGAGAATTCATCAGCTGAATATACGAACAAGCATTTTTGCATTATAACTGAAAGACTATTCAATACTGATAATTCAGTAAACAATGACTTGACTACATTGATGAAACTATTGTGATTCTAAAGGAATACAGCCCAGGCTTTACTTCCAGTTTATAAGTGTTAGTGAGGTATACAGAGACTAATATTTGTTGAAACAACCCAGCCCCTGAGGTGTGGATGACATACACAACAAAGTCTTACGGATGTCTGCACCATGGATTGCTCAACATCTTATGATATATATTTACAATCTTTGTATTAAAAATGTTCTTATCCCCAAATGTTTAAGAATTCTAAGGTGATTCCAGTCTTGAAATTTGGTGAGTCTTACAACTCTTCTAACTACGGGCTATATCCATTCTGTCTGCTTTGTCCAAACCTCTAGAAAAGCATCTCAAGCCAATCTGCTTCCCCAAATTACATTAGATCAATTGTTTCACCTAAATTAGAGCGGATTTAGAGAACTTCATTCATACTTTGTAACTTTCAGCAGCCTACTTGAACAGTGTCACTTTAATATATAAAATAGATTATGATAATAATAGAAATAGTCTTTGTGGATTTTGCCAAAACCTTTGAAACCGTTGATCACAGTCTTCTCTTTAAGAAACTTTCTACCTATGATTTAGCCTCCAAAGCACTAAAAAATACAAACCTCTTTTCCAACTAATAGAGGACAACAAGTTCTTCAAGTTTTGTCACTGTCTTCATTAATACCCATGATATATAATGTTCCCCACGGATCTGTTCTAGACCCAATACTGTTTACGATCTATATAAATGGTTTTCCTTTGCTTCTTTCTTTTTACTGTTAAATGTTGCTGAAAATACACCATTGCACGGTATAGGGAAAGATATAAAATCAGTATGCAAGGGTCTACAAAAATATGTTGATAAACTTAGAACATGGACAGACTATAATCACCTGGCCCTGCATCCAAACAAATCTAAATTCATGCTAGTTACAACATGTCAGAAATGTCATAACAATAACTTTTAATATCTGGCCTGGATATAACTACTAAACATTCGTTATAATGTACTAGATCTATGAGAAGTAAATTTACAGATTTTTTGGACTTAACATTGATAATAACTTATTATAGTCAAGTCTTGTCTATATTATGTTCCAGAAAGTATCCAGAAAAGTATTCCAACTCAATAGAATTAAGCATGTACTTGACCAGCACACCAGAAAGTAACTACATTCAATTCCACATTGACCATGCCTCAACGTGCTGAGACTTGGCCACTGTATACAGACGTTCATTTGAGCTAATCCTTCTCGAATCTTCTTTCTTCCACATAAATCATTTCAAAGAGCATAATACGTTTTTCTTTTGGTATGTCATTGCAATTAAATTATGAACAATATTTCCCCAGGATACCGTTGTGAAATATTTTCAGTAAACAGCATTGGAGCTAAAATAATCCTTATTACTCCTCAAACAAGAACTGATCATTTTAAGACATCCCTTGTATACCTTGTTATCAAAGAAGTGCTAACGACAGCAGCAGAAGAAACATTAGGAAGAAGCAGAACAAAGAAACAACCCTGGGTGACAAATGAGGTTCTTGACCTCTGCGACAAAAGAAGAGAACTTAAGAAACAAAAGTTCACAAGTCAAGAAGCTTACAAGAAGTACATGGATAGCCACAGAGAAGTGAGGAAAAAGATGAGAGAAGCCAAAGAAGGGTGGATAGAAGAACAATGCAACAACATCGAAGCTGAAATGACCAAGGGAAACAGCAAAACAGCTTACGACACTTTGAAAGCACTAACGAAAACCACACAGCCTAAAGCCTCTGTTATTGAAGACAAAGAAGGAAATCTTTTAACGGAAAACAATGCCATCCTCCAACGCTGGACAGAATACTGTGAGGGATTGTACAACTACCCACTACGCCCAGATACCAACATAGTTTCTAACAAACCCCCTGAACACCAAGATAAAGACCCACCAATACTAAGGTGTGAAGTAGATGCAGCTATTAAACAACTGAAGAAGGGGAAGTCCCCTGGAATTGATAACATCCCAGCTGAACTCATAAAAAATGGAGGGAATGAAACAGCAAGGCGATTCACAGAACTTTGTCAGAAGATCCATGACACCAAAGAATGGCCAAAAGAATGGACACAGTCTCTTGTAATACCCCTGCCAAAGAAAGGAAACCTCAAGAAATGCCAGAACTACAGAACCATCAGTCTCATAAGTCATCCTAGCAAGATCATGCTGCAGGTAGTCCTCAACAGACTGAAAAACCAAGCAGAAAAACTCCTGGCAGAAGAACAAGCGGGCTTTAGACCAAAACGCAGCACAATGGAACAAATTTTCAATCTGAGAATTCTGATAGAGAAGCATCTCCAACACCAAAAAGACTTGTACCACAATTTCATAGACTTCAAAAAGGCCTTTGACAGGGTATGGCATGACGGCCTCTGGCAAGTACTCAGGCACTTCAACATTGACAGCTGCCTAATTGAAGTCATCAAGGCTCTGTACGAGAACGCAAACAGTGCAGTTTTCATGAACAACCACGTGGGCGAGTTCTTCAAGACCACGGTTGGGGTTCGCCAGGGCTGCCTTCTCTCACCTGTACTCTTCAACCTCTTCCTCGAAAACATCATGACAGAGACACTGCAAAACCACCATACTTCCATCTCCATTGGTGGAAGACCACTTTGCAACCTCAGATTTGCAGATGACATTGACCTCATGGGCAGCAGCAAACAAGAACTGCAAATCCTCACAGACAATTTAACAGATCGAGCAAGCGCATACGGCATGGAGGTCAGTACAGATAAATCAAAGATCATGGTCAACAGCGCAAGTAATGACATCACGGACATAAAGATGAATGGAGAAACACTAGAAGAGGTGAGCCAATTCAAATACTTAGGCTCCATCCTAACAGAAGATGGCACATCAAACAATGAAGTGAAAGCTCGCATTGCAACAGCAACATCTGCTCTAGTCAGACTCGAGAAGATCATCAGAAGCAACAACATCAGCTTCGGCACCAAATACCACCTTTACAAATCCCTCGTGATATCTATCCTCCTATATGGCTGTGAATCATGGACTCTGACAGCAGAGTTAGAGAGGAGAATCCAAGCATTCGAGAACAAGTGCCACAGAAGACTTCTCAAAATATCATACAAAGAACACAAGACCAATAACTATGTGAAAGAAGAAATCAAAAAGCGTGTGGGCGCCCAAGAGCCTTTGCTCTCCACCATAAAGAGGAGAAAGCTGATGTGGTTTGGTCACACCACAAGACACAACACCCTAGCAAAAACCATCCTGCAAGGAACAGTCGAGGGCAAGAGAAGAAGAGGCCGCCAAAAGAAATCATGGGTTGACAACATCAAAGACTGGACCGCCCAACCTCTACAACACCTCCTACTAGCCACACAGGATTGTGAAGCATGGAAAAAGATCTCTGTTGCGTCTTCTCTCATGTCCCCCCTACGTCCTTTGGGACATGGGACTGAGTGAGTGAGTGAGTGTGTATACCTTAGGTAGCCAGTTATGACCCCCCCCCCCCCCCCTTTATCAAAAACAAAGACAGTTTTGACATCATTTAAAAAGGCGTTCTGCAGATTTTATTTGAAATTATTTAAATAACTTTAATGTCAAGTATAATATGAATATGTGATATGGGTAAAATGCATGCTGTTTGCTGCTTTGTTCTTGCTGTTTTATGTTTAATCATGTTTCCACTTTGAGTACGCCATACTGTGCTTTGGGATGATCATGATGTTTACATTATGCAGTGTTAAACCATGTGTGTGTGTGTGTATGTATGTGTGTGTGTTTACGTGTGTGTGTGTGTGTGTGTGTGTGTGTGTGTGTTTATGTGTGTGTGTGGGGGGGGGGGGGGGGGGGGGGGGGGGGTGTGGGGGGGGTGTGGGTGGGTGAGGGTGTGTGTCATGCTGTGCGCGCGTTGTGTGTGTATATTGGTGTGTGTGTGTGCGCGTCTGTGTGTGTGTGTGTGTGTGTGTGTGTGTGTGTTGTGTGTGTGTGTGTGTGTGTGTGTGTGTGTGTGTGTGTGTGGTGTGTGTGTGTGTGTGGTGTGTGGTGGTGTTTTGTGTTGGTGTGGTTGTGTGTGTGTGTGTTGGTGTGTGGGGTGTGAACAAAGTTTGCACAGCACTTTGAAGAATCTGTACATACCACCCCCCTCTCTCTCTCTCTCTTTACTCTCTCTCTCTCTCTCTCTCCTCTCTCTCTCTCTCTCTCTCTCTCTCTCTCTCTCTCTCTCCTCTCTCTCTCTCTCTCTCTCTCTCTCTCTCCTCTCTCTCTCTCTCTCTCTCTCTCTCTCTCTCTCTCTCTCTCTCTCTCTCTCTCTCTCTCTCTCCTCTCTCTCTCTCTCTCTCTCTCTCCTCTCTCTCTCTCTCTCTCTCTCTCTCTCTCTTCTCTCTCTCTCTCCTCTCTCCCTCCTCTCCCCTCTCCCTCTCTCAATATATCTGTTTTTTTGAAAATAAAAGATTAGATGTAGTTACAATTATTGTTATTTTGGATTTAATTTCACATCTATGATTAGCGCAAAAAGAGGTACATCACATCTGGTCACTAAAGGCAAAAAGCAGTTATACACCTTAATAAAGTTTTTCAGAAGTGCAAGGAAATGACAATGAACACATTCTTCATGATATTTGATACCAAAATACAACCAATACTGTTATATTCAGCTTAATTTTGGGGTTACATAGACTAGAACATCTAGAAAAAGTACATTTGATAGCTTGTAAAAGGTTCCTAGGTGTACCTGCCAAGACACCAAATAAAATGATGTATGGAGATCTTGGCAGGTACCCACTGTATGTAAATACAAATGTTGCATGTGTAAGATTCTGGTTTAAATTAATACACATGGATTCTGAAAGATTGCCGCATAAAGCTTATCATATGTTGTTAGAAATGGGTAAAAAAGGCAAACAGTGTTGGGTCTCTAAAATCAGAGAAATACTATGTATAACTGGATATAATATTGTTTGGCTAAACCAAGGAGTAGGAGACATAAAAACGTTCTTACGTGCATTTAAACAGAGACTTATAGATTGGTTTGCCCAGGAATGGACTGGTACCATAAGAGATCGTAGTAGATATGATAGTTATAGAAACTTTAAGATTGTTTTTGAAAAAGAGAGGTACATCAGTAAAATGGATACATATTGTTTTCGTGTTGCAGTTACTCAAGTACGATTTAATGCTCTACCACTAAATAATAATACATATCGTTATAATAGTTCAAACGAAGTTAAGAAATGCCCTGTTTGTAAAGACCACATAGAAAATGAAGAACACTTTCTATTCATTTGTTCTGTCTATGAAGATGTGAGAACTAAGTTTCTGAAAAATTCCAAAAGACTTCCTATGCACGTGCTACTTAATGCTACAACACTTTCTGACAGATATAATTTATCACGATTTATTTTTCATGCTATCAAAAGAAGAAACAAGATATCTTTTTAGAACTATATCCTTATATTGATGAATACAATGTTTAAAATATTGTTGATCATGATCCAGGTGAATTGTTTTGCGATGAACACTTTGGATCTACTACATAGTTGATGTAATTTTTCGGGTTTTATTGTTGGGGATACATTATTTCATATGTATTTATTCGTTGATAGTAACAATAGGTGTATAACATTTATGTCACATGCACACTCCATTTGCCCACATTCTTTTGAATTGTGGTCCAAGGCCGATCTTTCTGAAGTCTGAAGTCTGAAGTCTGAAGTCTGAAGTCTCTCTCTCTCTCTCTCTCTCTCTCTCTCTCTCTCTCTCTCTCTCTCTCTCTCTCTCTCTCTCTCTCTCTCTCTCTCTCTCTCTCTCTCTCTCTCTTCTCTCTCTCTCTCTCTCTCTCTCTCTTTCTCTCTCTTTTCTCTCTTCTCTCTGAGTGGCTTCCCTTGCTTGGCTACCAGCAAGACGTGGTTTCAGAAGTGAGTAAAGAAAGTTCCTATTTTCTACCAGAAAGACCTCCAGTTTGCCAGTGACGGGGACTACCATCTTCTCTAGAAACGGTTTTAAACAACTTTCTGCAGGAAATGTCTTTCACATCATACAAAATCAACGGCAGAGAGAATCAAACTGTTATTGTTTTGCACCTGTCACCAGCCCACCAACATCCTGCTACACACAGCCACAGTGGCAGCATTGTGTAATGTAAGAAAGGGGCAGCGCAAATTGCTAGGGACAAAAGGAGAGTGGAGACACATAAGGTCAGTTTAATGGAGAAACAACGTGAACATTATGTCTCCCCTTCGAATTTGTTTCTCCCCACGCCCCCAAGTTTATTTTATAACACTGAAAATGAAATTGCCATGGGCACGTTCAAAGATGACAGCCCACTGGCCCTCCTGGGTGCACTGCTGAATCCGCACGTGCAACACGGCAAGCCGTCTCTTCTCCGTCATGCATGCCTGATGATGACCCAGTGTCAGTGACAGTGCAACCGCAGGAGTTGGCGCTTGAGGACTGGAGTTGCGACTCTGACACTGACAAGGATATTGACGATGAAGATGTCATGACTGTGAGCAGTGAGGTGCCAACAATACCACCTGTGACACTGACAGAGCACAGCTCCACAGAAGATGCGACAGAGAACAGCCATAGAGCGGAATCATTCGAAACGAATGCCATTGATGAATCAGGAAACAGCACCACTATGTCACGCGGGATGTTGATGGAACTTTTTCAACAATTTGCAGACACAATGGACAGGGGCTTCCAGTCTTTAAAGGAAGCAAATGAAGACGGAAATCCTCCGGACACTTCCAGTGACCAGCCAGCAGCACAACCACACCACTAATGCCGCTCTGTGACAGTTCCACGGTCCCTGCTACGACATCGGTTATTACCAGTGACATCCACATAAACTATTATAAACAATACTGTCTTTCGGTTACCAATCGCGAAGAATCGTTGATGTTGTACAGTGTTGAAATTTTGTTGTATCTTTCGATTTCGGTCCCCTCCCCCATCTACCGTTTGTGAATGGGTTGAAAAAAACTAACCCAATAAATCTTTGTTATTTCTCTCTCTCCTCTCTCTCTCTCTCTCTCTCTCTCTCTCTTCTCTCTCTCTCTCCTCTCTCTCTCTCTCTCTCTCTCTCTCTCTCTCTCTCTCTCTTCTCTCGTCTCTCTTCTCTTCTCTCTCTCTCTCTTCTCTCTCGTCTCTCTGTCCTCTGTCTCTCTGTCTCTCTGTCTCTCTGTCTCTCTGTCTCTCCTCCTCTCTCTCTCTCTCTCTCCTCTCTCTCTCTCTCTCCTCTCTCTCTTCTCTGTCTCTCTCTCTCTCTGGTAGGATAGAAAGCCAGGTAGGATTTTTAACCATAGTGTATGTTTATAACTTTGCTTAACTATGATGATGTGTTTGTGGTTGGGCCATTTTTATGCTCTGATTTTGATTCCGGTTTTTGATAATTTTGTTGAAAGTTTATTGTCCAGCTGACTATTGATTATAGACCTTGGTCCCTCCATAGACCCCCCTCCCCCCCCCCCCTTGGAGGGGATTTATAGGTGCATTTTTCTGAAACTTTGTTTATTTTAACGTGTTATGGTATATGTTAACCTATTTGTTAGGTTAAAAATCCTACCTGGCTTTCTCTCCTACCAAAGAGAGAGAGAGAGAGAGAGAGAGAGAGAGAGAGAGAGAGAGAGAGAGAGAGAGAGAGAGAGAGAGAGAGAGAGGGGAGAGAGGAGAGAGAGAGAGAGAGAGAGAGAGAGAGAGAGAAAGAGACAGAGGCAGAGACAGAGAGACAGAGAGACAGAGAGACCAATCCAATCCAATCCAATCCAATAATGGTGCTTTGAGCCCCGCCGACCACATAGGCCATATCAGGGCTATCGCCTCGTCACATATTAAAACTCGTATTAAAAGTTCGCAACTATGCACAGTTTAAAACGAGGTATAAAACCAACTCAACCATCCTTGCCTGTATCGACGAGAGACAGAGAGAGACAGAGACAGAGAGAGAGGTATGTACAGATTCTTCAAACTGCGAATTCTGGAACGCTTCCACCAACGCAGTCTCCGCTCCATCCTCGACATCCACTGAAGCGACTTTACCACGAGTGCTGAGGTGCTGGAGCAGGCAGGGATCACCAGCATTGAGGCCATGTTGCTGAAAACGCAGCTACGCTGGGCAGGCCACGTCTCTAGAATGAAGAACCATCGCCTACCGAAGATGGTTCTCTACGGTGAACTCTCCACCGGACACCGCTACAGAGGCTCACCAAAGAAGAGATTTAAAGACTCTCTGAACAAATCTCTGTCAGCCTGCCTCATAGACCATAACCAGTGGTCAGTCCTTGCTGCTGACCGGCAGGCCTGGTGACACACTGTGCATGAATCGGTCTCCTCCTTTGAGGACAATCGCAGAGCGACCCTTGAGGAAAAGCGAATGATGAGGAAGAACCGCGTCCCCTCTACATCAACCCCAGAATCGACTTTACCCTGCAGCCGCTAAGGCCGGGTTTGTTTGTCAGGCAATGGACTGAACAGCCACCAGCGAGCCTGCACCAGACGTAGACAGTGCCCTTAATCTTCGTTGCGAAGCCAAACCACGATGATGAGGGTGATGGTATATGTTACCCTCCTGTAACCAGGTTATTTCAGGATATACAAGCAACTTAATATAGTAACCCTTTAGAAGGCAAATATTTAGGGTGTGAGGTTAATTTACATTGTTTATGTAAATATATTCTTACACATTCATTTCAAATTTGGTACCAAAATAAAGGGTATTAAACAGGCTATCGACATAATATGTTAATGTTACCACTGCACAAGGAACGCCTGTCCCATATTTTAAAAACAAAACAGAAAATCAAAATGAAAACGCCGTACAATCTGAAGAAATATATGTGGATGTTCAGTGACAGGGTGGTGGATGGGTGACATATAGTCCACAGTAGACTGCTTCTTTTCTGTCCCTTCTCCTGTGAGTGATACCCACCCTCCCCATCCAGGGACAAGTTGATTTCCATTTGTGGCCTGGAATCTGGAGAAAAAAAAACACCAAAAATCAGCAAGTTGAGCTTTGTAGACTGCCTCTGTATTTGAGAAATGAGTTTCCACAATATGCAACTTAGGTTCTGCCTTTACTTTTGCAAAGCATGGAGGAACATCATGTGGCTCATACTGCACTGAGCATTGGCGGTCCTGATAATAAGGAGGAGGTTCTGTCTGAAACGGAAGAGTGTCGGGCATTGTGTCTCCAGTAACCTCTTGAATGACAATGCCATGAGTGGAGTGGGTGGTGTTGGCTCCTGATGGAGTTTCTTCGTTCAGATCAAAGTTATCCAGGCAAAAATGGATAACCTTGTTCTCTCTCAAACTCACTGTTGAAAGAAGAAGATTTGTGCACTGAAGTACAGAATTGGCCATAGCAGTCTCAAGTCACACAATTGTTTTGTATTCAGCAACATGACTAAACCTATTCAACAGACTTATGATTTCAGAGCTGTCAGTAACATGTCTGACGGTCATTCCAAGTAAAACATGTTTAGGCATTTTCCACTTCCCTCCTGTCACAGATTAGCATATGTCCTGGTCAACTGAAGATGCCAATCTGGTGGTTTTGGGTTGCTCCATAGAACTACTCTTTCCAGATAGCAGTGTTTTTAGAAAGTCTGTGAGGATATCTGGAGTTTTAACAGCATCAGACTAAAGAAATTCTGCAGAAGGAGGCCATGGCATATCAGGTGTTGCCCTGAAAACATCCATAATGTATGGGCAAAGAACATATGCAAATTCCTCAAGAGGTCTTTCTTCTAAAGCTGCTGACACAAATGCTGTCTCAACTGCCTGACCCCGGGCAAGTTCATCATAATAAACAAGATCACTGGGGTGGTTCGGAGCCCAGGATTTAATTTTGAAGTCAAAATGTCTCATTCTTTTTTCTTTCGCTTTGTAAGTCTTGTATCCTGGGTTGTAGAAGTCAGGGGGATGTTGTTGCATGTATTCACAGTACTTCTCACCTAGCATGGTAATTCTCCCCACCTGTGAACCTCTGATTATTGCATTTTCATCATACTCGCATATGTGCGCAAATGCCCCTTGTGTGCCTGTAGCTGCTCAGTAGTTTTCTGGTCTGTTGATGTTTCAGCATGCCTGTCTTCACATCTCAGATAGTCTTTTCTACAACCTTCGTGATAGCGAACTTCACCTACTACAAGATCTGTATCTTGATAACAAGTGAAAATGTCACGTTGTTTAGTTTGGGCAGCATCCTGTATAGACTGTTCTGTTGTCTTGGTGACACATTTTAGATGTTTTCCAAAACATGGAACCCCTTTTGAAACTTTTCGAATTTCCTCTTGCAAAAAATGCAACTGTCTTTTGGAAGCAATGGGCCTGAAGTAGCAACAGTCCTTTTAGGTTTTGATGGTCCTGCAACTTCTTCACTACCTGTCTCATGCTTTCTTTTCCTGGCAAATTTCACATTTGTAAACCTGCATAACAGCTTCTGTGATAACCATGGCGTGTAAAGTCAAGGTCTTCTGGAATACAATTACAAATCTCATCTAGTCTATGACATGCCACATCTGAAGAACGTCTCAAGTGAAGAGACTTTTGAATAGTTTTTTTTGTTTGTTTTTGCTGCCTTCAGTTAGTGGAGTTACAGTCTTTTCTTTTCTGTTATTTTGGAAATGAGTTATACAAGTTCTACCCCAGGAAGTTTTTCTTTTGCACTTAGGTGTACTTTTGAAGGTCACTGGATGTTCATCTGCCATGTTGAAATGTTCATTTTATACAGGATACGTCACATGGGGAAGATGAAATACACTTTCAGTGAGAGACTGCACAATTGCCAATGATTCCACTCTCGTCAAAAGTCTTTCGGAGAGGCCCCGTGTGCGAACGCACGCAGAACGTTTTGTGCACACGTTAAATTCTGTTCCGCTTTTCGTAAGAGAAGGCCATTGTGTGCCGGTGGGAACATGAAAATATTTACACAACTGCATACACACGGGGACTGGATGAAAAAAAGCACATGCGTGCTTATTCCTTTATCCTCGATATAAAAGAATAAAATAAAAGTAAATAAAATAAAATGACCTGAAACATGATGGTTAAATGAATACTAAAAGTACTACACAACACTTTGCCTTATCTGCATTTCTGTCAACGTTTGTGGTGGAGGACGCGGAACTGAAAAGAACAACGAATTATGACCGCGTTTTTTTTCCTTCCTTTTTTTTTCACCAAGGCCGTGGGCAGTGCAGCTGATGGTCTACCTCAGCTTTGTTCTATTTGTAGATGTGTGTTATCATGTGTCACTTGTATGTGCTGTGGTGTGTGTGTGTGTGTGTATGTGTGTGTGTGTGTGTGTGTGTGTGTGTGTGTGTGTGTGTGTGTGTGTTACACGTGTGCACACGCGCACGACTGCTGTGTGTGTGTGTGTGTGTGTGTGTGTGTGTGTGTGTGTGTGTGTGTGTGTGTGTGTGTGTGTGTGTGTTTACACGCGTGCACACGCACGCGACTGATCTGCATATGGTATGTAATTTCTTGAGGAAAAAAACTAGAAATTAACAAAAATCATAGACTCAAAGCGCTGTCGTTAACACATCCTCTTCGTTAATTATACTTATGGGTGTTGCAGTACTTACTGTGTGTTACAGACATTCTCTGATCAATGATAACATCTTGATCTAGACTTATTCTTATTTGTTCATATTTTGTGGAACACGCTGATAGTTGGATACACTTCTGGCACCGGACACACAAGGCGTGAGATGAGAAAGTGCCGCTCAACTGATGGCGAAGGAACGGAACAGCGCTCGGCTGTGGTTGAGTGGTAAGACAGATTTCAGCTGTGTGCGGTTCGGACGGCCGCGCAATAAAGTCATCACTGTAGTTTTGTTTTAAATATGTCAGCAAAAACTGTGCCTATATAATCCGGAAAATTATACTAGATGCTATTCACAAAAAAATTATGAGAAGTTAAGGCAGATTTTGTGCAATATTTGCAGCGTCAACACCCCTACCCCCAAAACCTAAATATTGGGCGCAAAAAGGGAAAATGCACTGTTGATACACCTCTCACTCCTGAAATAACCTGTTTAACCAGAGGGTAACATGTCAAATGATTCTACCAACATCATAAGCTTTCAAAAAACAAAGTCAAAAATCCCCCCAAGGGGAAGAGGGGGAGGTTTCCCTCTCCTAGATCATGGTCTATTAGAGCCTG
>CM060346.1:15054887-15114887 GCA_030674155.1 Stramonita haemastoma
AGAGAGAGAGAGAGAGAGAGAGAGAGAGAGAGAGAGAGTAGTTGTACCTGCATGCAACTTAGGTTATCACGAATTAATCACGTGTTGCCGGTGCAGTTTCAAAAGCCGTGAAGAAAACGAGACTTAGTTTCCTTGTTGCTGACCAGTTTGTTGTGAAATGTTGATTTCGAATGTGTACATTTTTGTGGAGGAAACCCATCCCCCCTTACAGGTTCCCATTGTAAGGGCTAACACGTGCTTATAAATAAAGGGAAAAAAAGAAAAGAATTCGAATTTATCATGTAACCATTTTATGGAATCCATGCCATGATGATAATTTGGGCTGCAATGCATGAAGTTCTCAGAATGGGGCATTTTCTCCCCAGACTAAATCCCACTGTCCCCTGGAGAATGGACTTCTTGTCTATCAATAAACCTTTGTCATTCTCCAGCCTAGTGGTCAGAACATTGCGCTGGCAATTTGACGACCCGGGTTCGAGTCCGGTCGAGGGCATTTTTCTCCTGGAGTTAACATCAGTGCTGACTCCACTCTCCCCAAAAGTCCTTTGGATGAGACTTTAAACCGAGGCCCCGTGTGCGAACGCACACAGATCACCTTGGCCACACGTAAAATCCTGTTTCGCTTTTCGAAAGAGTAGGCCATCGTGTGCCGGTGGGAACAGATGACATTTACAAAACAGCATACACACGGGAATTAGATAAAAAAAAAAGGCACAAGAGTGCTTATTCCATTATCCTCCATATAAAAGAATAAATTAAAATCTCTCTCTCTCTCTCTCTCTCTCTCTCTCTCTCCTCTCTCTCTCTCTCTCTCTCTCTCCTCTCTCTCTCTCTCTCTCTCTCTCTCTCCTGTGATTTAAAAAAAAAAAAAGATTTGATTTCGACTTTTCCTTTCTTTCTAATCATTGTGTTCCAGTATGTTAGAGGTGCAGCACCATACTATCCACCACTCTACAGACACCGACACAAAGGAAGGAAGCATATACTTTAATAAAAAATCAAATGCCTAACATTTCGACCTAAGCCCCACCAGCCCCGTCACAGGGACAAATTATGTTATCTGGCGGCCACCATCATGCATGCCCCTGTTGAGAAGATCGATACGTATCTGAGGCCGCCACAGTCAGTGGCAAGGGGGAGGTAATGGAGAAACGATTATCACCAATTCATCACGTGATGGCGGCCATATCTGTCCCCCTGCTGCTATGGCAGCGAGCAGAGTCCCGATCCATGATGTATGGCATCGTCAGGAGACAAAAGACTGAAATAAGTAAGAAAAGTAAAAGGGAAACCAAAAGAAGAGAAAAGAAGACATTATATTTTTAGACGTGTGTTCAACATTCTGTACAGACACTTTTGATGAATAAATCATCCGATTGTTTATTGAATTTTCTTCATTGAATAATGGAATAAGCACTTAGGTATTTTTCTTTTAGATCTAGTCCCTGGTGTATGTGGTTTTTTAAATACTTTGAGCTACAATAACCTACTCTTAAAAAAAAGACAGGTTTGTATGAGTGTGTATATGTGTTGAAAAAAAAGTAAACACCATTTTTATTTCTGTGTGTGCATGTGCGTGTTTGCTTGTTTGTGTGTGTGTGTGTGTGTGTGTGTGTGTGTGTGCGCGCGTGCGTGCGTGCGTGCGTGCGTGCGTGCGTGCGTGCGTGTGTGTGTGTGTGTGTGTGTGTGTGTGTGTGTGTGTGTCTGTGTTTCTGTTTGAGAGGCAAGGCAAGGCAAGGCAAGGCCAGGCAAGGCAAGACAAGGCAAATACTTTTATTCTAGGATAATAGATAAGCACTCGTGTGCTTTTTTACATCCAGTCCCCGTCCTTTTCAGGGATAACATCAAGATAAACAGATAACCTCAATTAAACAACAATTATAATGATCCAAATACCAAGAGCAAGAAACCATACTAAGTATCAAACAACAGGTAAGAAAGAAGACAGTGATACAATAATAAGGTAATGATATGAAAAGGCACTCATTCAGAAGCGAAAATACGAAGTAAGAATCAATGATGATTTTGATTTGAAAAATGAAAAGGCACAATAATTAAAGAGTAAACATGAGAATGTGATAGGTTTAATGACTTTAAACATCAATCCATCACCATCTATCATCAAGAAAAGTTATATGAGACATAACATTTTGATAAAAGGGGAGAAAAAAAAAGAAGAAAAAAACAACTACCATAAACAAACAAACAAAAAAACAAAACAAACAAATCAAACATACAAAAAATAAGACAAAAACTAACAAACAAACAAAAAATTCCTCGCGCGCGTGCACACACACACACACACACACACACACACACACACACACACACACACACACACACACACACACACACGCACACACACACACACACTCACACACACACACACACACACACACACACACACACACACACACACACACAGACACACAGACACACATACACACACACACACACACACACACACACACCACACACACACACACACACACACACACACACACACACACACACACACATTCACACATTCACAGGTCAAGCAACTATATTAGGTTATAATATCATCAGGGTGGGGGTGTCGGTATCTGATACTGTACCCCCTGTGGCAGGGTTGAGGTCTCCCTCAGGAAAGTGAATGCGCAAAAACATAGCCTCTCCTTTCCAGGTGAAGTGATCGCCGAGGGGGCCCCTGTCTGGTTACGGGCAGGTGGTCACTTGCAATGGCCTCTCCTACATTACTGTGCCCGTAGCAACACCTTCCCGTGGTGCCCCCTGTTCTCACTGAGCTTGCTACGTCATGGTGCGACCCAGTACCCGGCGGTATAACTGGGTCCGGGAGGAAAGCTGGCCCCCTTACTGCGGCACGCATGGCCCACCGTCGTGTGGATACGCCCTGGTGCCCGCGCACCAGCCTCCCAGCTATGGGTAAAATAGCGAAGACTAAAGTACCCTGCTGGCAGGCCTAAAGAACTGAGGGCTGGCGCATCCCTAATGGAGACCTGGAGAGGAGATTGGCGCCACCAGGGAATACCCGAAGCCCACTGAAAAGATATGAGAGACACAACCAGAGCCAACAACATGCCGGATCGGTCGAGGCCCGGAACACCAACGACCGCGCTTTCCATCCACAAGCAGCAGGATGGAAGCGATAAGTGTGCTACTGGCGCTCAAGACTTAAAAACTTTAAATCTGCCATCTGAAAACACCACCATTGGCACATGGAATGTCCTCACTCTCTACGCTTGCGGAAATGTGAAAGAACTGGAACACGAATTGAAACAATACAAACGGGATATAATCGGACTATCAGAGGTGAGATGGACTGGATTTGGAGAGTCAGTGACTGATGAGGGACACAAGATCTGGTTCAGCTGATGTGAGACAGTGCATGAATATGGCGTAGCCTTTATAGTACGCAAAGAAGTAGTTTGTTGCATCCTGAGCTGCACACCAATTTCCAGTAGGATTATCTCCATCAGAGTGTCAGCCAGGACAAAGAACATCACCATCTTTCAAGTGTATGCACCATCAATAGCACACGATGAGGAAGAAGTCAAAGAGTTTTACGAAGAGCTGGAAAACACAATCAAGAAAGTTCCAAAGAAAGACCTTCTTTTTGTACAAGGAGACTTCAACACAAGAAGTTGGCCGTGATGCTTACAAACAATGGGCTGGAACAGTTGGTCAGTAGGGCACTGGAGAGACCAACGATAGGGGACTCAGACTCTTGGAGTTTGCAGATAGCCTTCAATTAACCCTTGCAAACACCCTCTACCTACACAAGCTGTCAAGAAGAACTATGTGGCATGCGCCAATTGGGAAGATCCACAATCAGATTGACTACATCCTCACCCCACGGCTCATCAAGTCGAGCATCAACAGAGCCAAAACAAGAACATACCCCAGAGCTGATGTGGGCAGCGACAACGATCTTGTAATGCTCAACATGAAGATGAAGCTGAAGAAGCTGCGCACACACATATCAAGTTTGACCTGGAGAAGTTGAGAGATCCAAAAGTTGCTGAAGTTTTCCAGGCACAGCTCGGGGGCAGGTTTGCGGCACTCAACATCTTGAACAGCGACATCAACGACCTCACCAACAGCTTCAACGAGGCAGTCCGAGAAACAGCAGAGGAGGTACTTGGCCGTGAGAGAAAGATACACAAACCCTGGACCTCAAATGACATCCTTGACCTGTGTGACAAGAGAAGACCCTTGAAGAAAACCAAACACTCCACCCCACAAGATGCAGCACAGTACCGTGAGACCAACAATCTGGTGAGAAAGAAAATGAGAGAGG
Organism: Stramonita haemastoma; assembly: GCA_030674155.1. Classification (NCBI taxonomy): domain Eukaryota; kingdom Metazoa; phylum Mollusca; class Gastropoda; order Neogastropoda; family Muricidae; genus Stramonita; species Stramonita haemastoma. The sequence continues at coordinate 15,059,188 of CM060346.1, forward strand.
CAAAAGAGCAATTGATCAATAAACAGTGCGAGAACATCGAGGCAGGCATGACAAAGGGGAACAGCAAACACGCCTACGACACCCTAAAGAAGCTCACAAAGGCGCAGCAAAATAAATCCTCAGTGATCGAGGATTGTTCAGGCAACCTGCTGACTGAAAGCTCAGCAGTTTTGAATAGATGGTCACAGTATTGCTCGGACCGTACAAATCATCCCTTACAGCCCAACTACAGCCTGATTGATGAGGATGCAATACCACAGAGGGAACCTTCACCACTACCAGTGTTGAAGGATGAAGTGGAGGAAGCTATCCGTAGTTTACCAACTGGGAAGTCACCTGGAGCATACAACATACCAGCAGAGCTGCTCAAGAATGGAGGGGAACACCTTGTCACTGTCATTACATCTCTTTGTCAGAAGATCTGGACGAAAACACAGTGGCCAGCAGAATGGACACAGTCTCTTATTGTCCCCTTTGCGCAAGAAAGGAAACCTCCGTCTGTGCCAGAATTACAGAACGATCAGCCTCATTAGTCACACCAGCAAGATCATGTTAAGAGTGATACTGAAAAGACTCAAAAAGGAGGCGGAAGAGCACCTGGCAGAAGAACAAGCTGGGTTCAGTCCAGGAAGGAGCACGGTAGAACAAATTTTCAGTTGCCGAATCTTGATGGAGAAACATCTGCAGCATCAGAGGGACTTGCTACACAACTTTATTGACTTCAAGAAGGCCTTTGACAGAGTGTGGCATGCAGGCCTTTGGCAAGTCCCCAGGAAGTTTGGCATTCAGGAGGGTCTCATCCAGATCATAGAAGCGCTGTACAACACCTCCAGCAGTGCAGTTTTCCTCAACAGCCAAGTCGGAGACTACTTCAAGACGTGCACCAGACGTGGACAGTGCCCTTAATCTTCGTCCGCAAAGCCAAGCCATGAAGTGTTTATTTATGTGTTTTTCCAGGGGTTTTGAAGGGAGGGATATATCAGAGAATGGCCTATAATTTGAGGGATCTGAAGTGTCACCAGATTTGTGAATGGGGATTACTTTAGCAGTTTTGAAGGCATTGGGGAAAGTTCTTTTCAAGACATTGGTTATATATATATATATATATATATATATATATATATATATATATATATATATATATATATTATATATATATATATATATATGTATGTATGTATATATATGTATATATATGTTAAAGTGTCTGTGATAACTGGAGCTGACAGTTTCAGAATTCTGCTGTCTATTCCATCAAGACCTCGTATCCTTGACTGTTTGGGGTGAATTAGGTAATTATAGACCTCAAAAACTGAAATGAACAGTATGAGAAGTTTTGATGGAATATGCTTGTTTTGGCAGTATTGTCTTAATGTGTTGAGGTTATTAGATTCTGATTCATCATTGTTAACAACATTAGTAGAGAAGTTTATGAAGTGATTGATGAGTTGTTCAGCAGTCCCATCTTTGATTTCATTTGATTTTGAAGATAATTGTTTATTTCTTATTTGATTCATGGCCCTCAAAGTAATTTTTCAGTTTTGTTTGGAATATAGTAAATATTGGAAATATCTCTTTTTTCCCCGCGTGTTTGTGAGTTTATGGTGTTTCCTTATCTATTTGACTCTTCGTGATTTTTTTTAAAATCTCAAAGATAGCATAATTCTTCTAGTTCTTTTGTAATCCAAGGTGGTTTGGGGATATGTTTGACCCTTATGTTTTTAAGTGGAGCATGTTTGTTGTAGATTTCAGTGAAAGTGTTTATCCAGAACTCGATGGCCAAGTCTGGATCAGTATTGTTTTATTTTTCTGAGAGCATAGAGTTACTTAGATCGAGAAGGAAAAACTGTTCATTAAATTTTGCCAAAGAACAATATGTTATGGTTTTATGGCCAGGTTTGGGAATTTTTGCTCCTTTTATTGACCATGTAGTACATACTGGGTAGTGTTCGCTGCAGTTATAGATAGGGATGCATGTTTCTATGATGTTTTGGGGACTTGATACCTAGATGTGATTAATTATTGTGCTTGAAATGTGTGTGACTCTCGTGGGTAAACTAACTAGCTGGTGAAGGTTGAATGAATTAGTAATTTGCATCCATATCATTTTTTACTTTCATTAGATCAATATCAAAATCACCTAGTAGTATTACTTTCCTGGATTCTAATGAAAGAGAGAGAGAGAGAGAGAGAGAGAGAGAGAGAGAGAGAGAGAGAGAGAGAGAGAGAGAGAGAGAGAGAGAGAAGAGAGAGAGAGAGAGAGAGAGAGAGAGAGAAGGGGGATGCATGTTTTCTTTGTGTGGGACATTTTTAGAGGATGTTTTCTGTTTGTTTAATTTGAATGGCTTAATTAACTTCTTTTTTATTTTACATATTTACATAAATATGATTTTGTTGATGAATGGCTTGAAAAACAATGAAATTGCACTAACTATTTAATGTCTTATCTGGAATAAAACTTTAAGTATGATTTTCACACACACACACACACACACGCACGCACGCACGCACGCACGCACACACGCACGCACGCACGCACGCACGCACGCACACACACACACACACACAGGCACAAGAAATCTTTCTTAGCGGAGATTTCAACATAAATCTGACAGTCCCTGGATCAAAGTGACATATTTATTATGCCACATATGTTTTAGAGCAAATAATTGATTGTCCAACTCGCATTACTAATAACACTAGTATCCTCATTGATCACATTTATACTACTTCAAAGACCAGCATAGCAGAAGGTTGCTCAGTGCAGACAGGTTGTAGCATCACTCTTCCATTTGTTTTACATGGGGGAGAAAAGAAATAAAGATAACCAAATTAGGACACAAGGAGATATCATTCCGCTGGTTTAGACATTTTGATAAAGATTCTTTCATTAATGATATTCTTAATTTAAATTTAGACTATGTTTATCAGATTACAAATCCGGATGATGCTGTTAACTATCTGATAGAGACATTTATAGCTACTTATGATAAACATGCTCCATTTCTCAAGTTTTCCATGAGACTTTAAACCGAGGCCCCATGTGCAAACCCATGCAGAACATCTTGCACACGTTAAATCCTGTTCGCTTTTCGTAAGAGTAGGCCATCGTGTGCTGGTTGGAACAACTGACATTTACAAAACTGCATACACATGGGGACTGGATGTAAAAAGCACAAGAGTGCTTATTCCATTATCCTCGATATAAAAGAACAACAACAACAAAAAGAATAAGAAAAGAATAAAGCATTTCATAAAACCTCCATAGTCAACTAAAAAATTGAAAAAGAAATGAATCTAAGAGATTATTCGTGAAGATTGAAGCAAAAAGAGGAATATCAAAAGCAACAAAACAAAGTCAATTCAATGAAGCACGAAACAAAATTCTTTCAAGATTTGCTGTTTTCATCCCAAAATCAAAAAACAATATGAAAGCCATGAATACCTTAACTAATAAATCAATACATAACTCCCAAAAAGTCATAAAAGAAATATCAGCAGAAAACCTGAATATTCACTTTGCAAACATTGCTAACTCTATATTATCTAATGATAAAAGAAAAACAAATGAGCTGATAGAATTAAAACAATACCGTTCATCAAAGAACATCTCATCTGATTTTATTATTCCACCAATGACAGTAAAAGAAAAACTTAATAGTATACTCTAATTGAAATAGTCAAGATCTGAAGACCTTGACAAAATCGGTAGTCAAATATTAAAAATCAGTGCATACTCTATAACGGACACCCTAACGTACATTTTTTTGTGTATTGACAAGAATTACTTGCCAATGCAGTTCAAACAAGCAAAAGTGATACTCTTTCACAAAGCAGGAGACCCAACCAATCCCTCGTACTACAGACCAATATACATAATATCAGTCATATTTAAACCATTAAAAACATATACAGTTTCACTTACGTCCTCATTTTAAAATATATATTATCTAATTAATGAAAACCAGTCAGATTTTCGTCAAAACCATTCTTGCCATATTACCTTAATACAACTAATTGAGCATTGTCTTTCGAATATCAATAATGATGAAATCACAGGAGTCTTTTTTCTAGACTTTGCTAAAGTCTCTGACGTTATTAGCCACTCTCTCCTCATAAAAAAAAGCTATAACATTTCCAATCAAGCATTATCATTTTTTGACTAGTTTCTCAGTAATCATCATCAACTTGTTGAAATCGTGCCTTGGAGATCAACCTCATTACCCATATAATATAGAATACCGCAGGGATCAATACTATGACCCCTTCTTTTCTCCATTTATTTTAATGACCTACCTCTGCATACCCATTGTTCATGTCAAATGTTTGCTGATGATACATCGATTCAAAGTTACAACAATGATCCAAACCAGCTTGTGAACAATATACAGGCAGATATCAATAACCTTATCTAATGGACAGAACTCAATCATATGTCTCTTAATTTTACTAAAACACTATCTATATTTATAACCACTCGGCAAAAAAGACAGAAATTGCGTTCTCCGTTCGTGCCAATATATTTCCATGGACAACAAATTGAAGAAGTAGTTTCACACAAAGTACTAGGTGCAGTAATCGGCAATGATTTGTATTGGTCAGATCACATAGCCACATTAGCAAAACGAATCTCAGTAAGATTGTATCAACTTAGAAAAATCAAAATTTTCTAAATCTACAGTCACGTAAACTATTCTTTCACGCACATATTCTATCTCTTATTAATTATGTTTCTACCTAATATGACAGTGCAAGGGAAACAAACCTAAAGCATATAAACTGCCTACATAAAAGAGCTGTTAAACAAATCTGATGGAATCCTAATACATTGACCACCACCAACTACAAAGAGCTGGATATTCTTCCACTCAAACACAGACTGCATTTCAAGAAGTATCTATGTATATCCAATATACTACATGGAAAAGCCCCAAAGAAAATTGTGGAAAAATTTGGTGTAAAAAAAAAAAAAAGGCCTACCTATAGATTGTTTCTGCCCAGGCACCATAATAATCTCTACATATCAAGTCTTGCATATTCAGGATGAACATTGTGGAAAAACCTACTTACTTTTTCTAAAATCAGTTCCTTCAAAACAAATGGTTAAGAAACTTTTGAAGAAACATCTGATGGACAAACTATAAGTCCACTTTATACTCATACTACCTCAAATTTGGCTGCTTGTTGTTATTCATGCCCATGTTATTTTGCATTTTTATCATTTGTATGTATGACATGAACTTATGTTGTACTGTCTTTGGTTTGTTTGTTTTTTTATCTTGAGATATTTGTTGGAAGGAAATCCTCATTTATTTTCACTTTTCAACAAAGGTTGATATTTTTCTTTAAATGTTTTAGAAGTCAATTTTTATGATTTGTGTTGTGTGTGTGTGTGTGTGTGTGTGTGTGTGTGTGTGTGTGTGTGTGTGTGTGTGTGTGGTGCGTGTGTGTGTGTGTGTGTGTGTGTGTGTGTGTGTGTGTGTGTGTGTGTGCGTGCGTGTGTGTGTGTGTGTGTGTGTGTGTGTGTGTGTGAGGGCAGGATGAAAAAACAGTTGTGTAAGCTTAATCTTTTACCCTCAATAAAGATCATTTTAACTTGACAACACACACACACACACACACACACACACACACACACACACACACACACACACACACACACACACACACACACACACACAAACACTGTGTAATCAAACCAACTACAAACTTTATAGATCGGTTAAATCATTCACAAATAAAATGAAAACCACCACGTACAAATAATGTTTTTTTTTTTATTATCTATATTAAAACAAATCAATTCACCTAGCACAAGATGTCTTTATTTCATACAAAGCAAGAAATTATACACTTTTTATATTCAGAATAAGCATAACTTGTACCCACGTAACACATTAAACATTTATTTTTATTAGACATGCGAAATTCCTTGGTATACCACTTTAAGCAACAATAATTTTATCTGCATTGAATTGGGCTGCTCTCCACATGTACAACATGTCCCCGCCCGATCAGTGCCAACCATTTTGTTATTTTTTTTGTCTGTGCATCTGTATTTGTCTCCCTATGAGAGTTATTTTTGCTACATATCTTTACCAGAGGCTAGTATCTTGTTCCCATGGATTTTTTATGTGTGCTAGATGTGTGTTGCTCACAGGAACTATCTATTGTCTCCTCCGAAAGACAAATATCCAGGCCACAACTAACAGACTAGAGGATGGAGGAAAAAGTGTGGGGACACATGATGATCAACCCACTACAATTCAAACCCAGATCTCTTGTTTTTTAGGCAGGTGGGTTAGCCCTAGGCCACCAATCCACAAAGTCATAATTATTAGACATCACTATTACCTAAAACTGTTTTCCCTTTTCCTCTTACAGTAAGATTTGTTTATGAGTTCTCCTCAAGATCTCCTAAAGGCGTCTTTTTTTCTTTCCTTTTTCACTATTCTTTTTTAAGTTGTGTGTTAATGGATTATCTATGTTTATGTGACTAGAAATAATGCTTTACAATGACTCCATTCCATTTCAAATGTCATAAGGTTATTTGTAATTCGTGCATATATTGCTCGGTTTTAAACCTATTAAATAGCTGTGTTCAAAAATGAGAAAATTTGGTATATGACATGAAGTTTGCTTATGTAGATGTGTAACTTAGCAAGCAGCAGTATCAAATCGAAGGTCTTATCTGTTTTTATGACTTGATCTACCCCCAAAATGACTAAGTTACTGGAAAAAAGTTATGTTCCAGGCATTTTGTGCATCATTCTTTACATACATTTTCTAAGCTTGTCTAAAAGGCTCTAATATGTTTACAATCCCATAAAAAGTATTCTATTGAGTCTCTGGCCTCATTGCACAAAGTACAAAATGTTGTATTCACTAAACCCATAGCCTTCAACACCGCATTAGTAGCAATGATGTGATTAATTATTCTCATCTGCAGCCATTTTAGTTTTATGTCATTGATTTTATGTATTTTAACAAAAATGTCATTCCAATTAAAGTCTTCATGAAGTTTTCCTGTCCACTTTGGGCAACAGTTTAGAAGTTGTTTGTTTGATACTAAATATTCATAGTACTTTTTTGTCCCCTTATTGACACTATCAATGATCTGCAGTACTGTGCGTATCTCTTGATTATAGATTAGGTTGTCACTAATTTGAATGCCAGTTTTTCTTATGTACTGTTTAATCGAAGAAATCTACCCCTGAAAAGTAAGAAAGTCTATAGTTCTGCCACAAATGGCACTGAAATCTTCTTATTTGATAAATTCACCATTTTCATTGATAAAGTGCTTAATGGAGTATATACATTTCTGTATTAAATTACCGTGTTTGATTACTGGGTTACCTACTGTTATATTTTCATTGTAAAAGATTGGTTCAGCAAGCATTTCTTGTGCATTTGAAGGGTTAATGCAACCAGAGAAATTTCTATTGCCTAAAACAACAGCTACACTTTATTCAAAATATAAAATTCTGTCTTTACTGCCTTAGAAAATCAATGTTACCAGATTAATAACTGTAATTTCTATTCAAAATAAGAAGTCATATATTCATAATTGTGATGCTCCACCACAAAAGGAATCATATTGCACCACTGGTCAATTTTTATTATTGACATCTTTTTTAAAAATCTGAATAGAAATGGTTATACAATAAAAAAACCGGATTGAAAATCGGACAATCCTCTGAAAAGTTATTACAAGTTGAAATAATAAACTGGAGCATCCCAATTTTAGAATTTACAATTACTGAAGACAGCAAAAATCAGTAATAAAAAAGTACTATACATTTTATGTAGTAAACATGAACAGCTGTTTTTTTCCTCTTTAAATTATTAAATTGTATATCCAACATATCTGGGACATTAACACTAACTGAAATGAAGATGTATATTTGATAAATCTATGACAGTATCAATAATTAAGAAAAAAATGTGTATCTAATACATCTTGTACATCTTGAACATCAAAACTAACTAAAACAACAGGAACCCTCATGTTAAGAATAAGCATAATACATGTAATGATTACATCAACTTGTTAAAATTAAAATTTTCCCCTTTTACAGAAACAGTCATAAGTGTTTTACAAATACTCTTTATTTTTTATGGTATAAAAACAATCACTTGCATGCATTATGATATACATAATTATTCCGCATTTGTTTCTATTGCAAAAACAATCATAATCATACATTAGATTAATAATAATCTGTATATTGTTCATAGAGAAAACCACAAAATTGTTAACTCAAAAGATTTAATATATTCAAAATGTTAAAAACATTATTGCCTAAAACAATAGCTTATTATTCATGCTAATTGAGACATTACGTAGTCAATATGGTATGGTGAATATGTTCCTAATATTGTAAGAACATCTGCAAGAGGTGATATAATAACTTCCTTTTAAGTAATCGATATTATTCCTTATATGAGAACATTCAATTTGATTTTCCATAAAACAAAAATTCAAAAGAATGCATTACATTATGAAAATTGTGCATTCTGACTGTTATAATTTAAAATAAAAACAGTCACAAGCATGCAATAGATTATAATTATCATGAGTTTTTTGTACTGTTATAAAAAGACGAAATCAGAATTTTTTTAATGAATGTTCTATTTCGTTTTTCGTTCTTTCAAATGGATTGGTGGATCGGTGGTCTAGGTGGTCACCGCCTTGCCTAGAAAGCAAAAAGTCCGGGTCGGAGTGTGCGGGGTTCGTACCCCGTTTGGACCCAAAACTTTTTCCCCATCTATGAGCGCTAGTCTTTCGGATGAAACGATAAACCGAGGTCCCGTGTGTTACACATCACTATTTAGCGCACGTAAAAGAACCCACGGCAACAAGGGGATTGTCCCTGGCAAAATTCTGTAGAAAAAAGCCACTCTGATAGGGAAACAAATACACTTGCATGCAGGAAAAAAGAAAAAAAGAAAAAAAAAAAAAAAAAAAAAAGGGTAGGCGCTGCACATGTGGCGACGCGCTCTCCCCGGGGAGAGCAGCCCGAATTTCACGCAGAGAAATCTGCCCTGACATAAAGTGGTACAAAATACAAAATACAAATACAAAATTAAGACATTATATATTCAATACATTTGAATATCAGCAATTTGTAACATTACAGCAAACATTTTGTTTAAAAACTCATTAGTTTTTACTTTTTATTCAATTGTCAAAGTAGCACATCCCTGATAAAATAAAGCAGTTATAAGCATGCATCATACCATTGATAATCTGCATCATTGCTGCTATAATAACTAGTCATAAAAATGTATTATCATAAACATTTATTATAATCATTCAATTGTCAAAGTAGGATATCCCTGATAAAAAAAGCACTTAAAAGCATGCATCATACTGTTGATAATATGTATTATTGCTGCTCTAAAAAAATAGTCATATGCATGTATTATCATAAACATTCTGTATTATTTCTGTTTTAAAGTCATAACCATACATTATATCACGAACATGTTTTTAATTTTTTGATAATATAAACAATTATAGGCATGTACTATGACATGAACACTCATATATTTTTTTCAATTATAAAAACCAAAATCATGCATTATATATAATGTTCTGTACTTTTCCGGTATAAAATTAGATAAGCATGCATTTAATCATGAATATATTGTTTCTGCTATTTAAAAAAGTCATAAGCATGAATTTTATTGCGAATAGTATATACTTTTCCTGCTATGAAAATGCCCTAGCATTCATCATATCATGATGATTCAATTTTTTGTTTGGCAATGGTCCAACTCTTTTTTTTATCATGCTCAATGTAAGGAACACAGCCAAAAGATTTGTCTTTGCAATGTTGAAGTTGGTTTATGGCTATCCATGCAGTCTAATTGTTACTGTTCTGATGGTAGTATAGCCAATACTGTAAGGGTTTTATAAGTAGTACATATGACAAAATCTGCTTTAAGTGAACAGCTTAAACTACAAATTGACCAGTGTAACAGAAAACAACAAAATAACAAAAAAAAACATCAATACATATTCTGGCACTTGAAACAAGCCTCCTAAATATACACACAACTATCAATTAGGTATGCTGTCTTTGATAAAAACAGCTTTTAAACAACCGATTTTGTCAACAAATTCCAGCTGAGACTAATTTGTTTTTTCTTTTTGTTTTTAGCATTATGAAACTATGGTTTCATTTTAACTTCACGCAATACAGTGATTGGAGGCATTTTTTTGGTAGAGAAGTTGCATGTGTTTGATAAAGCTGTTTCAAGCATGTTGATCAAATGAGGGCTGCCTTTTAGGTTGCATCGTTATCCAGCATAAGTTTCAGTGCGCTCATGGACCCACAAAAGGGCTTAAAAAAATGAAGGTGTGTACACTCTTTGCCTTATTAACTAGATATCACATGAACAGACCCTTTTAGATGTGGTAAACATTGCAACACATATTTCTGTACGAAGTATGCATATTTGTTTTTAAAAATACAAGGAAATGTCACATCTAGTTTATCAAACACCATTGATAAACTTGAGCAGTGTTTATGTATAGCTTCCCGTACAATATAGTTATTCTGCTACAAATGTATACAGCTATCTAGCTACTTTCTAAAAGATGGTGACAGTTTTCTTTGTAATTAAAATGGAAGCGCATCATGCCATAGCTTTTTAACATTTTACCTTTGGAATACAGGGTATATTCTGATTTTCTTCCTACAGAGAATCCAAACTTTCTCATGCCACCAATTAGCCAGGCACATGTTTCAATTAAGACCCAGCAGGTCATGAGCAGGTCATTCTTGACTTGTAATTAGTTTCTGAAGACAGAGCCCTTGCAAAAATAATACCTGGCAGAACTTTGGGATCATTAGTAGGCATGGCAGATGGACTGCATTCCTACAAAATAATTTTATGTTTCTCAATTTTCTTTTTTTAATCTGCATTCATGGATTATTTTTCCTTTTAATTGTGACAAATTGCAAATGCAATATTCTTTTCTGTACACATAGCAAGGTAGGAAAACATGTTTTCCTTTCTTTTTGTTCGATATAATGTATGTTGCAATTACAACAGTGGTCATTTTTATCATGTTTGAAGGAGTAAAATTCACTCTTCAACGGATGCAAAACTATGCTATAGAGTCTAAAGGTGTTTTTGGTACAAGGTATGATATTGATCTAGCCAAAACTCCAAGTTTCAAAAGAGTAAGACAGTTTAGCCATACCAAAAGCAACAAAGGCAATGTTTGTGTAAGAAAGCACAATCCAGTATTATAGGGAAAGAAAGTGTTTTTCCCTTTAATGAGGGGATATGGATATATTCAATATATTCAATATTATTATCTCTTCAACATTTCCTTAAACAGCAACTACTTTTTGATTCAAATTCATAAACTATATATTTGATATATTAGAACACGAGCAATCAGAATACCAGCATAACAATTTCTTGTATAAAAAACATAGACCTCTATATCATTAAATTATTATCTTACAATAAACAGTTTTTATTTTCCGTGATAGAAAAACAGTCATAAGCAAGCAATACAACATAGATATGCTACAATTTTCAGTTATACAAAGTCATAATCATGTGTTGTTTTAGGAATATTCTTGGGTTTTCTGGCTATGCCTTAATTTATGTTTGCACCCTGCCTATTGTAAGGGACACAACTTTTTTCTTTACACTACTGACATTGGTTTGTAGCAATCCCTGTGTCCAACTGTTACTACTCTTGGGGTTGTACAGCCTATACAGCAGGCGTTTCTGTAAGTTTTGTGCATGGCTAAATCTGTTTTTAGTGAGGAGCTTAAGCTACAAGTTGACCTGTGCACTAAAAAGACCCCCAAAGACCAATGAATAAACCTTCTGCCATTTAAAACAAGCATCCCAACTGGACACATACAACTATTAATGATGTCCACTGTTTTAGATAAAACAGCTTTAAAAAAAAAAAAATTAAGAAATCACAAATAATATTAGGTTGTTATTTTTCGACATTTTGTTTCATTTTATCTTCAAACATTAGAGTGACTGAAACATCTGTTTGGTGGAGACACTATATGTTTAGGGTAACACTGTTTGCAGCATTTTGATCAAATGGGAGAATTCCTTTGTGGCTTTATTATTATCCAGCACATGTTTGAATATGTGTTACCCCACCACATAAGGAGTCACATTGCACCAGAGGTCAAATTTTAGTTATTGACATGCTATTCAATTGCAACGAAATGGCTATACAATACAAAAATCAGACTGAAAATCAAACAATTCTATCAAAAGTCATTACAAAATGCAGTAATAGACTGCAAGAAATTGACAAGTTTAGCATCCTAATAAGTGGTCAGAATGAGGACTTCCCTATTTTCAAAGCACGCTTAAAGACAAAAAGGAAACAAAATTATGCCATGATCTTTAACCACAAGGTAGAATAAGTGCAATAGTGTTATAATCAAACGAAATTTAAAAATTGACAACCTAACCCCCACCTGCCTTTAATGGCTCCTAGCAGAAAAGTGGATTTCGTACTAAGCGACTCATTTCGTGGTGGAGCGTTACACATGCTTATTAACAGAAAAGGGCAATTTTCTAAAATTTTGAAATGCAATTAGAAATTGCAAGAAAAAAAGTAAACATAACAACACATATTTCAGTACAAAATATACCCCCCAAAAATTACTGATATTCTACATGTAGTCTAACAAACACCCCTGATAAACTTGAGCAATGTCCAGTTGGAATATCCTGTACAACAATATTGTTCTTCGATGAATGTAAACAGCTACCCAGCTACTGTCTCAAAAATGGCAAAAGTTGCATATGAAATGAAACAGAAAATGCATTATACCATAGCTTGATGAACAGTTGATACAGCTAGTTTTGGACATGTAAAAGTATGTGGATAAATTTTGCACTTAATGACTTTGGTCTTTTACTGGAACTTATATGAAGGCTTTTGAAGTAATTATACATACTGGTCCTAAAGTAATCTCACTGAGAGAGAGAGAGAGAGAGAGAGAGAGAGAGAGAGAGAGAGAGAGAGAGAGAGAGAGAGAGAGAGAGAGAGAGAGAGAGAGAGAGAGAGAGAGAGACTTCAGACTTCAGACTTTTACTGTACATCGGCCTTAGGCCACAATACAAAAGAATGGTGGGTGTAGAGTGTGGGCATATGACATGGGTATTATAAACACATCACCATCAGCATATATGTATATGAAATAATATAACAGCAATAATTAGACACGAAAATTATATAATCCATATCTTAAACGTTCATCACGAAGTAATTCACGTACGTCACAATCAACCGTGATTTAAATGTAGAACAATTTCTAGAGAGTTATCTTATTTCTTCTGTTGGTTGCATGAAAAATAAATCGTGATAAATTATATCTATCAGCAGGTACTGTAGCTTTTAGTAGCACATGTAAAGGAAGTCTTTTAGAATATTTAAGAAACCTTTCCCTCAAATCTTCATAGACAGGACAATGCAACAAAAAATGTTCTTCATTCTCTATTTGGCCTTTACATACAGGACAATGCTTAGCTTCGTTTAAAGTATTATACCTCTGTGTATTATTGTTCAATGGTAAAACATTGAAACGCACTTGTGTAACTGCAACGCGGAAAAATATATATCCATGTCACTAATATACTTTTCTTTTTCAAAAATAGTCTTAAAGTTTCTATAACCATCATAACGCATACGGTCTCTAATGGTGCCAGTCCATTCCTGGGCAAACCAATCTACAATTCTTTGTTTAAAAACATGCAAGAACATTTTTATGTCACCTACTCCTTGGTTTAACCAAACTATATTATATCCAGTAAAACATAATATTTCCCTGATTTTAGAGGCCCAACATTGTTTGCCTTTGTTATCTAATTCTAGTAACATATGGTAAGCTTTATGTGGCAATCTTTCAGAATCCATGTGTAATAATTTAAACCAGAATCTTATGCATGCAACATATGTGTTTACATACAGTGGGTACCTGCCGAGATCTCCATAAACCATTTTATTTGGTGTCCTGGCAGGCACACCTAAGAACCTTTTACAAGCAATCAAATGGACTTTTTCTAGATGTTCTAGTCTGTTCAACCCCCAAATTTCAGCTGAATATAACAATATTGGTTGGATTTTGGTATCAAAAATTTTAAAGAATGTATTTACTGTCATTTCCTTGCACTTCTGGAAAACTTTGTGAAGCTGTATGACTGCTTTTTTGCCTTTAGTAACTAGATGCGATGTACCTCTCTTTGCGCTAATCATAGATGTAAAATTAAATCCCAAATAACAATAATTGTTAACTACATCTAATCTTTTATTATTAAAAAAACATTTTTCATGTTTTCCTAAGTATCCCCCTTTCCTGAAAACCATAATCTTAGTTTTTTCTATGTTTACACTTAATTTCATATTTCCACAACAAGTTTCTAAGACTCTTAATTGGTGTTGTAAGCCAGTGGGTGTAGTTGACAACAATGCCACATCATCAGCAAATAACAAGACAAACAACTCAAAAATATCCGGAAACATTTGAGCCCCATGCTTACCTTTTTCAGTCATAACGTTTGCTAACTGATTAATGAACATAGAAAACAATGTGGGGCTTAGAACACAACCTTGTCTAACTCCCACAGGTGTTTGGAACACATCAGTTAATTCAAAATTTGCTCGAATGCATGCTGATAATGATTTATACATGGCTCTAAGTGATGCAAAAAACTTACCCTTTACACCTTGGTCCTTAATATAACGTAACAACCTATCGTGATCCACTGAGTCAAAGGCCTTTTTAAAATCTACAAAAGCAACATATAATTTTCTTCCTTTTTTAGCCATATAGTTCTGAATAGTAGCATACAATGTAAATATATGATCAGTTGTGGAATACATTTGCCGAAAACCTGCTTGACATTCTGAAATGAAGTTATTGCTTTCCAACCATTCATACAACCGAGCATTCAAAATTGTAGTGTAACATTTAGATACTATACTTAAAAGAGACACACCTCTATAGTTGTCAACATCCTCAGGATCTCCTTTCTTATACAAAGGAATAATTATGGCTTTGGACCATTCTTGTGGGTATATGCCTTGGTCAAAGATTACATTAAATAGCCTCACTAGAAATAAATTGACATTTGCACCGCCATTTTTTAGCATTTCTGCAGATATTTCATCAATACCACTTGCTTTATTGTTTTTCAGTTTTCCAATAGCATTTGTAACTTCTACTTCTGTTATCTTTTTATTTAACACGTGGTCTATTTCCTCAGATACATCGCTTACTATATCAAAATCCTCACTACATTCATCATTATTACCCTTGAAGACTTTTCTAAAGTGGTTAAACCAGTCATCTGTAGTAATGTTGTTTGTAACTCTTTTCTTATTTCCAAGACCCAACCTTCTTAATTCCTTCCAAAAAGTAGGACTGTTAACCTCATTTGCTAACCTTTTAGTTTGTTGTCTGTTATAAGTGAGTTTCTTAGCTTTTAGCAACTGTTTATATCTCTTTCTAGCTTCTACATATATAATTCTATCTTCCTCATTCCTGGTAAATCGAAAGAAAGAGAGAGAGAGAGAGAGAGAGAGAGAGAGAGAGAGAGAGAGAGAGAGAGAGAGAGAGAGAGAGAGAGAGAGAGAGAGAGAGAGAGAGAGAGAGAGAGAGAGAGAGAGAGAGAGAGAGAGATTTGATTTGATTTGACTTGATTTGATTCTTTTACATAGAGGAAAATGGGATAAGCACTCTTGTGCTTTTTTTTTTACATCCAGTCCCCCTGTGTTTGCAGTTTTGGAAATGCTATATGTTCCCACCGGCACGCGATGGCCTACTCTTACGATAAGCGGAACAGGATTTAACGTGTGTGCAAGATGTTCTGCGTGTTTTTCACACACGGGGCCTCGGTTTATAGTCTCATCCGAAGGACTTTGGGGGAGAGTGGACTCAGAACTAATGTTAACTCCAGGAGAAAAATCTTCTCCAGCGAGATTTGAACCTGGGTTGTCAAATTGCAAGCGCAATGTTCTAACCACTAGTCTATCCCGTCCCCCAAGAGAGAAGGATAGCCCGTCCCTCAAGAGAGAGAGAGAGAGAGAGAGAGAGAGAGAGAGAGAGAGAGAGAGAGAGAGAGAGAGAGAGAGAGAGAGAGAGAGAGAGAGAGAGAGAGCCCAAACTTGAAATGAGATTTTCATCCAAAGTGTATGGATAAACTAGACCTTGTTTTCAAATCAGTCCCTTATATAAGAAAAATACACTAAATAATGGAATAAGTATGTAACTAAAACATGTACAAATAAAGTATTAGCGTCAACACCTTAATAAGTGTGAACAAAATAGGCACTACGATTTTCCAATCATTTTCTTACACACCTATCTATAAATGAACCTTTAACACACACAGACACACACACACACACACACACACACACACACACACACACACACACACACACACACACACACGCACGCACGCACGCAAACACACAAACATATCCCTATACATATGCTTGTTTTCTATCTTTGAAAAGAAAAACACAGAAATCGCAAATCATAAGAAATTATGGATGCAAAAAATCAGACAAGTCAATATTACCTGAAACAAGATTGCTTTTTCATTCAAACTAAGAAGCTTTGTATTTGATATATTAGAACATCATCACTAAGACTAGTAACACATCAAGTAACTTCTTGTTTTGTTTTGTTTTTTAAAGAGAAAAAAAACCTTGCCTATATTATTCAGTATACTACAACATCGAACTTTGACTTTTCCTGATAGAAAAGCTGTCATAACCATGCACTATATCATCAATATTATGTTGTTTTTTTCTATTTGCTAAAAAGTCATAAGCATGAATTGTAATAATTATAAATAGTCTACTTCTTCTAGCTATGGTTTTTTAACTCATAATTTTATGTGTAACCCGCCCAATGTAAGGGAAGCAACACATAGATTATTCTTTACACAGCTGAAGTTTGTTTGTAGTTGCCCATGTGGTCCAATTGTTACTATTCTAATGGTTGTACAGCCTATACTCTGAAGATTTCTGTAAGTGGTATGGCTGACTTAATCTGTTTGTAGTGGGCAACTAAAGCTACAAATTGAAATGTGTAACAGACAAAAGCCCAATGATCAATTATGACATCTTTTGGCATTTAAAAAAAATGTCCTTAATATACACATACATGTCAAATGCATGCTGTCTTGGATGAAACAGGTTTTAAAAACAGTTTTGTCAACACATTTTTTTTAAAACTAAAAGATAAATATTCCAGAATAAACAACAACAAATTCACAGACTCAAAAAAAAAAAAATGAAAAGAAAAGTTCGCAGCACCCTGTTCGCAGTTTTTCTTGCAACAAATAACAGAATATGCTCACGAAATGTCGCAAATGGAAGAGTCACACATATACATACAGGGAACTGACAAAACTGATTGGCAAAATAGCAATGGACAGTTATGTGAAAATACTGAACAATTTTGAAATTTCATGAGATTACATCTGCATTCTTTTTTCGGCAATTGAGTCATTTTACAAAAATACCTGATAATACAACCAGACATGCATGAAAGATGATGTGGAGGGTTTGTTACTTTTTTTTGGTAAAAAAAAAAAATTGAATATTTTTTTCTCATCTTTGCTGTCACTCATAAAAAAGCACACACAGTAGTATTACATGCTTGTTTTTTCACAAAAAGGTACTTGATACAGATTTTTTTTAAGCAGAAACAGAAAATGAAACCTCACCATTTATCAGATTTCTTACATAATGTTTAATTCAATCCACTGCCACATCCCAACTTTAGACAAGACCCCCCCCCCAATTTTTCCCCCATTGTCCTATACATGAATGTGTGTGTGTGTGTGTGTGTGTGTGTGTGGTGTGTGTGTGTGTGTGTGTGTGTGTGTGTGTGTGTGTGTGTGTGTGTGTGTGTGTGTGTGTGTGTGTGTGTGTGTGTGTGTGTTAAAAGTTACTTTCTCTTGGATCATTTCCTTTTTTGTTTTTGTTTTCATTATTGAAAAGTTTTCCTTTTTTGAAAACCTACTTGACCCTTTAGGACTGTTACGTGACTGCTTTATTTTGTTTGTAGATATTATATATATATATATATTGTTCTTTCTTTCTTTTTTTCTTCTTTTTTTTTTACACTTCTACATCTTTACTTCTATACATACCACACTGCAATACACTTCTACATCTTTACTTCAAACTACATTGCAATACACTTCTACATCTTTTTACGATGAGCAGAGAATGTTTATATTCATATCTGAAAATAAACAAGTTAAAGACTTTTCTGCTAGATGTTACACTATTAACATCTTTTCATAGTTACAGATAAATAGGTTTGTGGTAATTTTCTCAGCTGTGCTTCTTGGTAAAATACCGCCTGGTATTGTAGGGTAGATTTGCCCTTTTTAATCCTACTGATACCGATTTTTCAAAACAAGATAATTTTGTTTAACCAGCAATTCGTTGCAGGTAGTTTCTTTCGATCATATCCAAACAAAATGTCAGTTACTGAAAGACGAATGTGTTTCCCAGTTACAGACAAGACAGTGGAGTCAATATAAATATGTCCAAAACCGTTTTACAGACGGACATTCATAAAAGAAATGGTTCATGAAATCAACTGTATTTAAGCAGTTGTCACAAGTATTGTCAACAGATTCATCTGATACTGATTTTTCTTTAGCATTATGAAAATATGCTTCCATTTCATCTTTAAGCATTACAGTGACTGGAAACGTTGTTTTGATGGAGACACTACATGTGTAGGGTGTTACCCTACCCTGTTTCTGTATGTTAATGAAATAATGGATTCCTTTGTGGCTTTATAGTTATCCAGCATATGTTTGACTATGTTTATGGACAGAAAAATGCTTTTCTCCTAAACTTTTGAATAAGTATACACTGTTTGCTATATGAACTGGAAACACTCATAATGTACATTGTTGACTAAAAATCACTAGAACCAAAACTTCAAGGTAAATGTAACCATTGCACACATATTTTTGCACAAAGTATGCACCTTTAGAACAAAACAAAATCCCAACAGATTTTGATTAACCATATTCGGTTTAACACACAATCTTGATAAACTTGAGCAATGTTCAGGTGTAACTTCCATTACACTATGCTTATTCTTCTAAATAAGTATACAGCTACATTGCTATATAGAGCTACATAGCTACTTTTTCAAAAATGGTGATAGTCTTACATGTGTTATCAGCCGGATAGCAAGAATAGAGGCAAAGTAGGGAAAATAGAGGAACAATGCACAGCAGTCAAGCAAAGGAAAACTCAGGTGAAGACAGCAGCTGGGCGTTGCTCTTTTATTTAGTCTTCTCTCTCTTCTCTGCTCCTATGCTCTGCTGGACCCTAGGCCTACTAGGCCTATTCTGCACCCCTACCAGCCCTCTTCCAGTCTCTCCTCCAGTCTGACTAGCCACACTGACCACTCCTCAATAATATACGCGCTGTGTGGACTGCCAAGACAGCACCGTGCTGCGGCAGACGACTTAGCCACATCAGGCTTTAATGGAGGGAAAGTTGTGTTTCCTTAAGTGGTTTCAGTGGTGATTATCACACTGCCCACGTATCAAAGATAAACATATTACATATAAAAATAAACTAGAGAACACAAGCTTTGAAATGCATTAAAAGCACTTTACACAACATTTATTTAGCTTGGAACAAAAGGCAATTAAAGCCTCTGAGTAGACACATTTCTAACAGGTTGAGAATATAATTTCTAGTAAAAAACAACAACACAAAATTGGGCAGAGCCCAATACTTTATGAATACAAAAAGAATATAATTCACAATTTGTATATATATATATATAGAGAAGAGAGAGAGAGAGAGAGAGAGAGAGAGAGAGAGAGAGAGAGAGAGAGAGAGAGAGAGAGAGAGAGAGAGAGAGAGAGAGAGAGAGAGAGAGAGAGAGAGAGAGAGAGAGAGAGAGAGACAGAGAGAGAGAGAGAGAGAGAGAGAGAGAGAGAGAGAGAGAGAGAGAGAGAGAGAGAGAGAGAGAGAGAGAGAGAGGAGAGAGAGAGAGAGTAGGAGGCACTCATCAGTCTCGGAAGACTATGGAGTTGCGCTCTAGTCTTTAGAGCGCAAAGCCTGGGCAAGTATGTATGGAGGGCAAGCTGTTACCCATGCAGCAGACCCCCCCTCTTTACGGCACTGGAATGATCCATTGGAAGGGCATTGACCATACGAATGGTTCCAGTACCGTCGCAGGAGCCACCAGAACGTTGCCATATACCTACAGCCCCGAGCCGCTCTGGGACTCCAACTCCCCGATTTTTCCTCAGGGATGGTGTCTAAACACGACACCTGTGTGCATGCTGGTTTGTTATAATTTTGTCATCCGCTCCTACCGGCAAACGATGGCCTACTCTTCCGAAAGGTGGAACGGGGTTTTATCGTGTGCCCAAGATGTTCTGCGTGCATTCACACACGGGGCCTCGCTTTCGAGTCTCATCGGAATGACTTTGACATATAGTTCGATTTTTTCGTCAAACTGGGAAGAAAGGGCGAGGCTGGGTACGAACCCAGAAACTCACGATTTACATATTGGCAGGCGAACGTCTTAATCATTCTGCCACCGTCCATATATATATATATAGAGAGAGAGAGAGAGAGAGAGAGAGAGAGAGAGAGAGAGAGAGAGAGAGAGAGAGAGAGAGAGAGAGAGAGAGAGAGAGAGAGAGAGAGAGAGAGAGAGAGAGAGAGTCATGCGAACAAAAGAGTCAACAACAAGTGCATTTAAACTTTCCCAATATTTCGGCTGATGCCTTCCTCAGGGGATGTTTTATTGACCAATGCCATATATATATATATATATATATATATATATATATATATATATATATATATATATATTATATATATATATATATATATATATATATGCATATTATTACCTAGAGGTGTCCATGAGATGGATATTTACGATTAATCAGTGATGCAAAAATACACTTTCTGATCTACTGAGCATCAAGCCTTGTTTAGGAGCAGTCTGTATGACCAAAAGAATGAATGATCTCTAATAATACAAAATATCTATATCAACATAATCCAACTTTATGTTCATTCATGTGTAAACCTAAAATATACTACAGATTGATGGTTTAATGCCTGTATTTGATCAAATCCGGTTGGATTATTCAAATTCGTTGAAAACAAAGAATGACTGTTGAGCTAATCATAGTGTTTTAAACCAGTTGTACTAAAACTGATGATGCAACAGGTGAAGAATACTAATTTACAATGAAAAATGGGAATTTTCACAATGGTCGAGTTGAATCCAGTCAAGATCAGTCTTTCAGCAATAATATCAATGACTATGAATAATTGATATGATTTTTTAAAGTTGCTATTTAAGATTTTATTTCCTAGATCTTTGTGCTCACAATGCAAGGGAGAGTACCTCCTCCTTATATATACCAATAACCCTTACAATAAGATATATCTCATCTCAACCTACTAACAATAAAATCATAGAAACAAAGTATAATAGATAACAACTAATTAGTTACCTATGAATTATGAAAATCAAAGAGATTCAACCAAAAACTTCATATAAAAATATAAATATATCCTACCCATAAGAAACCAAAATACTTTGTGGAAAGAACGAAAGATTTCAGATATTCTGACCACATCTAGTATCTGTTTGGTTGTTTAAGGTGAGACACTGGGGTGGAAACTGATGAAATTTTGTTTACAAGCCCATGTTAAAAGTTATATCATATATTGAAAGGGCATCACTTGTAAAGCATAAAAATAAAAGATTTACTCAGTTTTCTGCACTGTTGCAATGGAAACAATCCAATATGGCCACCAAAACTCAATATTTCAAAGTCCTAAGCCTTTTAATCTATAACAAATATGAGTAACTGGTTTCTACAGACATATTTTACGGTCTGAATTCTTTAATTTTACACAGGGAAATCTCCATAAGTGAATCCAGCAATTTTTAATTCTAAAAAAACATCTTTGGGGCAACGTTTGGACCCGCATTTTACCTTAAAACCAAAACAAAGTGCCTAATAAGCTCTCATACATAGAGCTGCACAAAACCACCTGATAACATTTCCCCCCACAAACTCCGTCAGCATCCGCCCTTGACACATACACAGGACTACCTGTTTGAAATGGTAATTGTTTCACACAAAAAATCTATTCATACCAAACGCCAACTTCTCAAATTCATCAAACTCAACATAACATACTGAAAAATGAAGTTTCCTGTCAGTTACAATTCCAGTTGATTCTGGCAATAACTCTTCACAAAAAAAGAATACAATGCATCCACACTTTTATGCTTATGTGATTTATGTTCTTTTAGCATCTATAATAATTAAAACAAATTATGGTGATAAATCCATACTCAGCTACACAATATTAAGAAAGATATATCTTAAACCTTTACAATTCTTGTTATTTGAACAGTATAATCATAAACACTTGTGATTTCGTTATTTACTGTTACTTTCCTGTACTCATACTGCTTATTTCTGATAAGGATCTTTTATATGAACAAAATTCTTAATAGACTACAGCGCACCTTTTGATTTAACAGGAAAGTTTATGCCTGACTACAGAAAATTTGTATTTTGCCAGTTTTTTTTCTGACCCGGACAAAATCATAAACTATAGCAAACTACAGAGGGTTTGCTACAAGAGCAAGAACCCTCAACTCTTTTCTTCTGCCTGCTGAAAAAAAATCTTACTAAGCCCTGCTCAACCAATAAAACATAATGTTGTCCTATTAGATTATAAAGGGGCTGCTTTTTTTTTCAGAATTCCTCATATCACTTATTGACAACATTGTTTCAATGGCATCTTTACTCAACCTGATTCTTTGAGCTGGGTAAAGTTATACATTCCCCTTTGAAAAATAACAGATAGATGGGACTTGTCCTTTGAACATATTTCCTCAAAACAGCTATTCATTACATAGAAAAATATTTAAAATTCCACTCAATATTTCCACCTAGTATTTATAATTCAATCTTCTTCTATCCTGTAGTCTATTTAGACCATAGGGGTGCCATGGAAGACCTCACAACCAGCTCTCTCCATTTCCCTCTGTCTTCGACCTTTCTCAGGCTGTCACTCAGCCTGAGGCCCGTCCACTCTCAGATGCTGTCCTCCCATCTCTTTTGCTGCCTGCCTCTCCTTCTCCCGCCTTGCACAGTTCCCTGCAGAATCGTTTATGCAAGCCCTGTTGATCTTGCGACATGCCCATACCACTTCAGTTTGCGTTTTTTGACTGTGGTCAGGAGATATTCAAAGGGCCCAATGGCTTGACCGATTCTGATTCTCACTTCCTCGTTAGTAATGTGGTCTTTATAAAAGATGCCGAGAAGTCTGCGAAAGCACCTCATCTCTGTGGCCTGTATTCTCCTCTCCAGATCTGCTGTGAGGGTCCATGACTCACAAGCATACAGGAATATTGAGATGACCAGAGTGTGCATCGGCCTGATCTTTGAGTTTAGCAAGATGTTCCTGTTCTTCCAAATGGTCTCCAATGTTGTCAGTGTTGTAACTGTCTGTGCAAGACTTGCGAGTATTTCAGGCTTGGATCCCTTGTCTGTTACAATTGGTCCCAGACACTTGAAGCTTTGTACAGTTTCCAAATTATAACCACTGACCCTGATGTGGGTGTTGATGCCATTGATGTTGTTGGTCATCAGCTAAGTCTTCTGCGCAAGGATCTCCATGCCATAGGCTGTTGAAGTCTTGTTGAGGCGTCCCACTAACCTAACTAACTCTACTTCTTTCCGTGCCAGTCCATGAATGTCATCAGCAAAACGCAAGTTGGTAATTGTTCTACCTCCGATGCCGACTGTTCCTTCATGATCTTCCAGTGCATCAGTCATGATTCTCTCAAGGAAGATGTTAAACAGAGTAGGTGAGAGTAAGCAGCCTTTTCTGATGCCAACCGTCATTCTGAACCATACCCCTATGCCAACATTGAAATAGACTGCGCTAATGGCCTTGTTGTAGAGCTCCTCAATGACTCTGATCATGTTGGCATTGATGTTGTACAGCCTCATGGTAGCCCACAGAGCTGCATGCCATACCCTGTCAAAGGCCTTTTTGAATTCCACAAAAACATGCTAAAGGTCTTGCTGATGCTGAAGGTACTTCTCGCAAAGTATTCTTAGATTAAAAATCTGCTCATTGTACTTTTTCTTGCCATGAAGCCTACCTGTTCTTCAGCAATAATCGTCTCTACTTGCTGCTTCAGTCAATTCAGTAGGATCTTCAGCATGACTTTGCTTGGATGACATATCAAGCTGATTGTGCGATAGTTTTGGTATTGTTGTAGGTTGCCTTTCTTGGGAAAGGTGATGATTAGTGATTGTGTCCATTGTGTGGGCCACTCTCCTGTCTGCCAGATGCTGTTGCAGATTATCAGTAAGGTGTTTATCATGGCTTACCCCCCCCCCCCCCCACTGCTTGGACCAGTTCTGCAGGAATGTTGTCTATTTCTGCTGATTTCCTCTTCTTCATCAATTTCACAGCTACTTCCACCTCTTCCCAAAGGAAGGGGTAGTTGTCAGCGTCTGTCGTTGGTGGGACATTCAGTAACTCTGGATCTCCTAAGGTTTTGTGGTTATACAGTTCTGCGCAATATATTCTGTCCATTTCTTTACAATGTTGTGGTCTTTCATTAAGATCTTTCCATTTTTGTCTTCTATGGGGCTGGTTTTCCCCTGTTTAGTGCCTGTCAGGTCTTTTACTAGCTGGTACGCTTTATTGCTGTTGTTCTTGTTAAGATTTTCTTCAATGTCCTGGCACTTCTCTTAAATCCAGGTTTCTGCTGCCTCTTTCATGAATGTTCTAATTTCTTTGTTGATTGCATTATACTGCCTCACTCCTTCTATCTTGTTCTTTTTCAAGTCAAGTCAAGTCAAGTCAAAACACTTTAATCATCCCTGAAGGGCAATTACAAAACTGACAGGCATATTGATACAAATCATAATCAAACACAGGAAGTAGCTACATTTCATATTGGTTCAAACATTATATAACTTCAAATAAAAATGTCACAAACACTCACACTCTATGCGTGCACTCGCACACATGCAAACACACGCATAAACACACACCAATGTTTAGATACAATGTTCTTAAAAAACCATTGACTAGCAAAGACATATGATCACCATTATTTACACATTACACACACGCGTTCGCACCCGCACATATACATGCATGCACACACACACACACACACACACACACACACACACACACACACACACACACACACACACACACACACACACACACAACGCTCCCCCCCTCCCCATACAATCCACACCCACCCGCCCCCACACTGGTACATGCACACATGCTCCCCCCCCCTACCCATACACACCATCCACACCAACCGCCCCCACACTCGCACATGCACACACGCTCCCCCCCCTACCCATATACACCATCCACACCAACCCGTCCCCCTCCCCCCCCCCCCCCCCACAATTGGTAGAAAAGACATGTGAATTTACAAGCAATTCAAAAAATCAATAAAGCCAAAGATAAGACATACTTATTTTATGGGTACATATGCATGTATGTGCATGCCTGTATACATTGGTTACATACATAACAGTGGCAGGTAAGTAATTCAGAGAAGTTTAAACACACACACACACACACACACACACACACACACACACACACACACACACACACACACACACACACACAAGAACAAACAAACAAACAAACAAACAAAAAAAACCTCAGTCAGTGTTATTATGAGTTTAGAACTCGGAGAGCTACTGATCCAAAGGGATTCCTTTTTCTGTTTGTTTTGCTGTTGTGGCATTGAAAAGAGGTCCTGAAGGCAACAATTGAAATTCTGAAAACAGAGCATGGGAGGAATCAGCCAAAATGGCTGTTGCTTTGCGTACAAGCTGCTGATTACAAAACAACCTGAGGTCTCTTTGTTCTTCTCCGATAATTTTAGAGCAGATTCTCACAATTCTCTGAAGACCATTCTTGTTCTTAATGCTAAGGTTATTGTACCAGCAAATGGAAGCAAAACTTAAAACGCTCTCTATATAAGACTTGTAGAACAAAGAAAGAATATTTTTGTCGACAAAAAATGAGTTAAGCTTCCTCAGAAAATACACACGTTGTTGCCCCTTTTTGACAATGGCGTCAGTGTTAGCATCCCAATTTAGCTTGTGGTCAAAAACAGTTCCCAGTTATTTGTATTTCAAAACGTTTTCAACTTCTTCACTATGGATGATGGAATTCTCAGAAGTGTGCTCCGACCTTCTAAAGTCAATAGGAAGGTCTTTAATTTTAGAAACATTTAGCTCCAGATAGGCCTCATGACACCAATCTATGAACTCGGTAAGGGCTGGACCATGGTCTAGGACTGATCCAGATAAGAAACACAGAAGAGAACTGTCGTCCACAAATTTTACCAGAAATGAGTTTTCATGGCTGCTTCTACAATCATATGTGCATAGAATGTAAAGAAGTGGCGAGAGGACGCAGCCCTGTGGGGAACCAGTGTAGGTATATCTAAGGGATGAAGATATTTTGTTGGCAAAAGCACGCTTTGGCCTGTCAGTGAAAAATTCAATCAGGAAACGTACAAGTTGATTGTCTACATCAAATTTTGAAAGTATTTTGCTAACCAGAATATGAGGCTGCATTGTATTGAAAGCTGTGCTAAAGTCAGCAAACAATATTCTGGCATGAGAATCAGGCTTTTCCAAGTGACTGTACAGCTTGTTCAAAATGAATAGTTTGGCATCTTTGACACCCCTTCTAGATGTGTGCACAAATTGTAATGGGTCAAGGTCTTTCTCTGTAACAGAAAGAATGAGAGATTTTATGATCTTTTCTAATGTTTTCATCACCAGTGATGTGAGAGCTACAGGTCTGAAATCATTAGGCCGAGTAGGATTGGGTTTCTTTGGAATAGGTATAACATTGGAAGTCTTCCAAATAACTGGTATCTGGCAAGTGTCCAGCGAGGTCTGGAACAGGTGCTGAAAGACACTTGCAAACTCAGTGGCACAGAACTTAGGGGTTCTACCGCATATATCATCTGGCCCAGGAGATTTGTTAATGTTTTTTGCCTTGAAGTGCTTACAGATAACTTCTTCATCAACAATGACACCATTCTCAATAAGCAGAGATTCTTTCAGGCCATTTATTTCCTCTGAAAAATCATGCTTTTCAAAGCGAATGAAAAATGCGTTTAAATGGTCTGGTAAGTTGTTATCACATACCCCTGCAGACTGATCTTTGACCTATGTGGTGCAGCTGTCATGTTTACTGCAGTTCTCTTTGTTTGTCACACTGGTCAAGGATGTTGGCTGTGACCCAGAGCTGCGTCATTCCTTGTTGCCTGCCAAGAATCTCATTGGCTGTATCAGTCACTTCCTTGTTAAAGGTGTCAACAAACTTGTCAATATCTGTGTCATCTGGGTTGAACATGGTGAGGGGTGCAAATTTTCCTCCTATCATGGCTTGGAAGGTTTCAGCCACCTCTGGATCCTTCAGTATCTCAAGATCGAATATGATCCTTATCTGGCCCTGCTTCATAACCTTCCTCAGATGAAGGCAGAAGGAGATGGGGGGGGGGGGGGGGCTTTCAGTATGAATAGTATCCCCACCCTCTGGAGGTTCTGTGCTAGGAATCCCCTCTATTCTGTCCATCTCTTTGCCTATGCCTTGTCTCTTTCCTACCTGTCAGTCTTCTTCGTCTGTTTTCTGCCTTCTGAGTTCATTCTACTGCCTTTTTCCAGAAACTCTTGGTCATGGAATTTCTAATTACACCTCCATCGTCATGTCTTCCCCATCTCCATTTTCAGCCACCCTTTTTCTGTGGACTGTCCTCTCCTGTCAATGGGATCTTTAATTCTATCATCAGCTCCCCATCAAGCCTTCTTTGTCCAGCTCTTCATTTCTCAGCTGCCAAGTGGTTGCCGTAAGCAACCTGGCCAGCGGATGGCTGGCTGTACATTACTCTAGCCGTTAACGAGCCCCGTATGGAATCGTGCAGGGTGGTTTCAATAGTGTAAGATTAGCTTCTTCCTCAGTAAGGCAGCTCTACTCAGGTGACTGAAAAATTCTGCCCTCATTGAGCCTACGCTCCATGCCAAAAAAAAAACAATCCATAAAAAGGAAGAGAAGATTGAGGGAATCAGATTCTGTTGGTGACTTGTCCAGCAAGTCAGAGAGGGAAGTGAGAGAGAAAGGTGGATTTTGGCCGAGCTGGTTGGTGGTTAAGTGGGTGGAGGAGGAGCATCCTCTGTCAAAACTGAGCCCGTTTGCGGTGGCCAGGGGCCTAAAGGGTGTTGCTGGAGAGCTAAGCACGGTAAAAAAGTTGAGGAACGGGACACTGCTGCTGGAATGCAGAACCAAAAAGCAGTCGCAGACACTCCTGAAGTGTAACAAGTTGGTGACATGCCCTGTGAGGGTGACCGCCCACAAAGCCCTGAACAGCAGAAAAGGGGTCGTCAGGTGCAGGGACCTGCAGGGGGTGTCCAAGGCAGAGATCAAGGCCAAGCTGGCTTCTCAGGGAGTTGCTGATGTGTATCGAGTGCAGATCAGGAAAGGGGGGGGCAAGGTCCCCACGAACACCTTCTTTCTTACCTTTTGCATGACCATGCTGCCTCAAAGCATCAAGGTGTGGTACCTCAGCATGAAGGTCATGCCTTACATCCCCTCTCCGCTGAGGTGCTTTAAATGCCAGAAGTTTGGCCACGTGAGGGACCAGTGCCCTGGACAGGAGGTGTGTGGCGTCTGTGGGAAGGCAGTACAAGATGGGAAATGTCAGCACCCCGCTCTGTGTGTAAACTGCAGATGCGCCCACACCTCCTCCTCATAGCAGTGCCCTACTTGGGTGTTCGAAACCGAGATCCAGCGGGTGAAGGTGGAAAAAAGGGTTTCCTTTTTTGAGGCCAGGAAAATTGTTCAGGGAAAAAACAGCAACGGCAGCACTCAGTCATACGCAGCAGTGGTCAAGAGGCCGTGTGTTTCGGTGGCCTATCAGATGGATTTTGGCTCTGGGATGGCTGGGCCCAACCAACCAAGCCCCGCTGACCGCGCGCCTACCCCGGTGAAGAAGGCCTCTGGCGGGGGTCTAAAATCCGCTCCTGTGTGCCCTGTTTGCACACAGAAAATGCAAACTCCCGTCCGGGGGTCCAAACTGCCGACCCCCGGATCCAAAGAAAAACCGGTCCCTCCCCCAAAACCAGGCGAAGACTGGAGAACGGTCCCCTCCGGTGCCTGTAGAGGCGTCGAGGTGGTGGTGGTGGCAGCGGGGGAACAAAAGTCGGCCCCCAAGAAAAAAAGGGGTCAAGTATCTCTCGGACAGGCTGAACAAAGCTGAGAAAGACTTTCTACACGAAAGTCGGATCTCTGTGCTTCCTGGTAATACGTCGGAGATGGAGTGACAAGAGTAGCATTTTATGACAAACATTTCACAGTGGAACGTTCACGGTCTGGCGTCCAACAGGGAGGAGCTGCGGCTTCTCTGCCGGGACCAGAGACCGGCCGTGGTCACACTCCATGAACCTTTTAAGGGAGGAAAAAGACTTTAATTTGACCGGTTATAGCTCCATCCATGAAAGGGCCAAACCCACCGAGCATGGAACCTCCAGGGGTGTGAGCTTGCTTATCAAAAATTCATTGTTATACAGCCGTTTGGTCCTCGACACTCCTCTCCAGGCAGTGGCTGCTAGGATCACGCTGCACAAGACAGTCATGGTCTGCAGCATCCACCTGTCTCCGTCGGTGGCAGTGAGGAAGGCGGACTTGGTGTCGTTGGTTCAGCAGTTGCCTCCCCCCTTCCTGTTATAGGGGACTTCAACGGGCATTCCCCCCATTTGGGGAAGCGAAAAGTCGTCCACAATGGGCCTCCTCCTTGAGGAGGAGTTTCTGGAGCACAACCTGTGTGTGCTGAATGGCAAGGTTCCTACTTATCTGCATTCCTCAAACGTTACACTGTCGTGTCTGGATCTGTCAGTCTGCTATCCCTCGTTAGTCTTGGACTTTTGGTGCGTGGCGATCTACATGACAGCGACCATTTTCTGGTGGTCTTGGCACAGAGTGGGGCAGAAGAGGAAGCCCATACGCAGAGGTTCGACGTCAGGAGGGCGAACTGGGATGCCTTCAGGGCCGACCTTGTTTCCGGGATGGACGAGGAGGCTGTCTTGTCTGCGGAAGATCGGGCGGAGGCACTGACGTCGTGCGTGGTTCAGGCTGTAAGGCGGTTGGTTCCCAGGACCAGCGGTCGACCGGGGGCGCCCAGGGTTCCATGGTTTGACAACACATGCAGGGTGGTCCGGAAGGAATGCAAAAAGGCGCAGCATCGGGTCAGGCAGCAACCGTGTCCGGCAGTGGTCTCGGCCCACCAGAAGCTGCGGACCAAGTCCCGTTTTGTCTTCAAGTCTAGCAGGCGTGAAACGTGGAGGCGCTTTTGCTTCAAGCTGAACAGCAGGACCTCCAGCAAGAAGGTCTGGGGGTTGATTGCGAAGATCAAGGGGCAGGGCACCTCCACGTCAATCAACCCTTTGCGCTCGGGGGATGCTTTGGTCACCGACAGGGAGGGGGTGGCTAAACTGCTGGCTGCCACCTTGAGGGCAAACTTGTTGGCGGAAGCAAAAACACAGGCGTTTTTTAGCACGAAGCGGCATCAGGGGAAAGTGAATTTGAGTTTTAAATCCTGCAATAAGGAAGTCTACAAGCTGCTGTTTTCTTTCCCGGAGCTGAAGAGCGCCTTGCAGTCTTGCGGCGAGACTTCGGTGGGCCCGGACAATGTACATTATGGCCTTCTGAGGCACCTTTGGAGGTACGTCTGCGGACCCTCCTGAGGGTTTACAACCGGATCTGGATGACGGGTTTTTTCCCCGTCCTGGGAGATGGCCTGTGTCACCCCTATCCCAAAACCCGGCAAAGACCTTAAGGACCCCAGCAATTACTGTCCCATCGCGCTCACCAGCTGCGTTTGTAAGGTGATGGAGAAAATGGTCAACAGCCACCTGGTGTGGCATCTGGAGGCGAAGGGCCTTCTGGCCAAAGAGCAGTGCGGTTTCCGCAAGAATCATTGTATTGTGGACCACCTGGTCAACCTCGAGATAACAGTCCGGAACACCTTTGGCATGTAGTGGCCTTTTCTTCGACCTGTAAAGGCGTATTACACCGCCTGGAGGTAAGGCATCATGTCGGACCTGCGGGACTTGGGGTTTTGGTGTAGGTTGCCGTTGTTTCTGCAGATCTTTTTCGACAAGAGACAGTTCCAGATGAGGGTGGGCTCCACGCTTTCAGAGATTTTCGAGCAGGAGATGGGGGTTCCTCAGGGGAGCATCCTTTCCCCGGCTCTTTTCAGTGTCAAGATCAACGACATCGTCAGGTCGGTCCCTCAGGGGGTGGAGTGTTTGCTGTTCATGGACGATTTCGCTTTGTATGCTACGGTCAGTACGTTAGCAGGGGTTCAGAGGCAGATACAGCTCTGCATGAACAAGGTTCAGGAATGGGCGCAAGATAATGGGTTCAAGTTTTTGGCTGCCAAAACAAAGTGCATTCACTTCATGAACAAGTCCAGAGAGCTCTTCACGGACCCCGTCATCCGCTTGGGAAAATCCACCATCCTGGCAGTGGCGGAGGCCAAATTCTTGGGCATTGTTTTCGACTGGAAGCTCAATTTCAGGAGTCACATTCAACATCTGAAATCGTGGTGTCAGAGAGCCCTGAACCTCCTGCGGGTGATCGCCCATACTGACTGGGGAGCGGACAGGAGAACACTACTTTACGTTTACAGGGCGCTGGTGCGCTCCAACCTGAACTATGGATACCAGGTGAACGGCTCGGCGAGTCCTTCATACCTGAAAACTCTGGACCCTGTCCACCATCAGGGGCTCCGCATCTGTCTCAGAGCCTTCTGGATGACGCCGGTGTACAGCCTGTACGCGAAAGCGGGAGAGCCTTCACTAAAAAAACGCCATCTGAAATTGACTTTGAACTATTACCTCAAACTGTATTCAGAGTACAACCCAGCATAGGATTGTGTCATGAATCCCCGGTTTCAGGCCAAGTTTGACAAATCGCCTTCTGCTGCCCCGCCTCTGGGCATTTGGATCCTTTCCCATCTCCGGAAGGCAGGCATCGATTTGGGGGTTGTCTGTAACGTTCCCAAGAAGCCAGAGACGCTGATGTGGACTGTGAAGACCCCGGCTGTCTATTCGCAAGCTTTCCTCTCACAGGAAAGATGTCACCAGCTCCACGGCGTACGGGGCCTTCTTTCGAGAGCTTTGTGCGTCGTATCTGTCCTACACCAGGGTTTTTACGGATGGGTCCAAGTCGGAGGAGGGGGTGGCCTATGCCGCCTATTGTCCTGCCATCAAGGAGTCGGTGCTTTCGGAGCGCCTGCCTTCGGATGCCTCAGTGTACACGGCCGAACTGAGCGCTCTGGTCTTGTCCCTGCAACTGATCCGTGGATTGAGAAGGAAAGACTTCTTGGTCTGTACGGACTTTCTCTCTGCTCTGGAGGCTATCACTTGCAGGAACGTAAACCACCCTACGCTTCAGGAGTTCTACCAGCTGTATACTTCCTTGATACAGGACGGGTGTGACGTGGTTTTGGTGTGGGTCCCGGGGCACACGGGCATTCAGGGCAATGAGAGAGTTGACCGACTTGCCAGGCGTGCCACAGAGTAGGAGGTTTCCAGGCCCACGGTGGCATTCATGGATCTGAAGCCTAGGAGCAAGCAATACGTGCATTCCCTCTGGCAGGAGGAGTGGAACGCTCAGACGGACAACAAGCTTTTTCGGATCTGTCCCAACCTGAAAAAGGTTTTCCCTCTGGGTGTCAAAAACCGAAGGGAGGCAACAGTGCTCACCAGGATACACACAGGGCATTCTCACATCACTCACGTTCACTTGCTGAAAGGCGAAGGAACCCCGTGGTGCGTGACTTGCGACGTGCGGGTGACCGTCAGGCATCTGCTCCTGGAGTGTTGGGATGTTCAGGATATTAGGCACAAGCATTTTACCACGGACTCCCTAAAGATCCTCTTTTGGGATGTTCCGCTGGACACCATTTTTAACTTCTGGGAGAATCCGGCTTTTTTCATCTGATATGAGCGAATGTGGTATGGTTGGTCTGAAAGGAAAAGGTCGTTTTAAGGAACCTGATTTTGGTTTTATCTCGTTTTAAGTGTGATCAATGTGGGTTTTCCCATGACGTGAGGGCCATCCTGGGCTGACCCTTATGGTCAACCGGGCGATGATACAAGCAAGGACGGTTGAGTTGGTTTTATACCTCGTTTTAAACTGTACATTGTCGCACACTTTTAATACAAATTTTAAAATGTGAAGAGGCAATAGCCTTGATATAGCCTATGTGGTTGTCGGGGCTATAAGCACCATCATTGGATTGGATTTGAAGACCTTGGGACAGTCAGTGCTGGACAAATTTGTGAATAAGCAGTAAAACTGACATTGGTTAATTAGGACCCAGAGAAGGCAGTGGGAAGTGTTGGCTGTCTTTTGATCTTAGCTGGACCCAGGGAAGGTAAATAAGTTATTTAAGGCCATTTAAGAATAGTTTAAACTTATCTTCTTGTAATTTGGTGTTGGTGGCTATTAACATAGATCATTGATGCTTATCAGCTAGTGATTTTAATTATTGAGAGGCCTGTTTTAGCTCTCATGACCTCTTAACTCTGACGTCTCACGTGATTGTGAATGACTCATTGCTAGACAATGAATAATTTATGAATTTATGAGACTTACCTGTAAGTTGAGGTTAAATTGGGATTATTTAGAGTCTAGGGATGGAGAATGAGCTATTACGTGCCCACCCATCTCGGCTCTTAATGGTCCCTCTTTACCCACCCAGGTATTGTCATTTAAATTGATATTAGACGTCATTCATG
This sequence comes from Stramonita haemastoma, assembly GCA_030674155.1. Taxonomy (NCBI): domain Eukaryota; kingdom Metazoa; phylum Mollusca; class Gastropoda; order Neogastropoda; family Muricidae; genus Stramonita; species Stramonita haemastoma. Next base: position 15,093,127 of record CM060346.1, read on the forward strand.
TCTAAATACTGGAAAGATGCGCGCACATTACATCTCACTTAATTGCTGATTCCCCATCCCTAGACTCTAAATAATCCCAATTTAACCTCAACTTAAGGTAAGTCTGTTAAATTTATCAATTAATCATTTAAAAAACATGGCAAATGGAGGCATAGATGAAGACCATGATGTTTTTTAACCTGCTGATGGTATGTGGCTTGCAGGAACATCAACCACCCCAGGCTTCAGGAATTCTACGAGCTGTATACTTCCTTGAGACGGGACGGGTGTGACGTGGTTTTGGTGTGGGTCCCGGGCGTGGCATTGGGGCAATGAAACGGTTGACCAACTTGCCAGGCATGCCACAGAGCAGGAGGTTTCCGGGTCCACGGTGCCGTTCATGGATCTGAAACCTAGGAGTGAGCAATACGTGCATTCCCTCTGGCAGGAGGAGTGGAACGCTCAGACGGACAACAAGCTTTTTTGGATCCTTCCCGACCTGAAGGAGGTTTTCCCTCTGGGTGTCAAAAACCGAAGGGAGGTGATAGTACTAAACAGGATATACACGGGTCATTCTCACATCACTCACGTTCACTTGCTGAAAGGGAAAGGAAACCCGTGGTGCGTGACTTGCGACGTGCGAGTGACCATCAGGTATCTGCTCCTGGAGTGTTGGGATGTTCAGGATATTAGGCACAAGCATTTTACCGCAGACTCCCTAAAGATCCTCTTTTGGGATGTTCCACCAGACACCATTTCTAACTTCTTGAGAGAATCCGGCTTTTTTTGTCTGATATGAGTGAAAGTGGTATGGCTGGTCTTTAAGGACAAGGTTGTTTTAAGGAACCTGATTTTGGTTTTATCTTGTTTTAAGTGTGATCAATGTGGGTTTTCACATGAGGCGGGGGCCATCCTGGGCTGACCCTTATGGTCGACCGAGGCATTGATACAAGCAAGGACAGTTGAGTTGGTTTTATACCTCGTTTTAAACTGTATATAGTCGCACCCTTTTAGTACAGTTTTAAAATGTGACGAGGTGATAGCCTTGATATGGCCTATGTGGTCGTCGGGGTTATAAGCACCATCATTGGATTTGATTGGATATGAGTGATTCTGTTCTTATTCACACTCGTTCACAATGTGACACAACTGACAAAATCTAAAGTAAGATCAGTTTATAGCAGCATAGGTCAAGATCTACTTGAAGTATTTGATCCTAATGACTTTGAATTACTACAAGACAATTACTTGTTAGTAAAGAATGATCAAGGAGGTTTTGTGCAGCTAACTACTAAACCAAACCCCTTAAAGTGTTTTAAAAAAAAGAGTACAGTTAGGACCAGGCTGAGTACTAGTGACCAAATACACTTTAACATTATGCCATCTTCAGAAGTAAGGCAACATGCCATTACTGACCTTCAAACAACATTGCAAAATTTACCAACAGACAGACAAATTTAGTCTGTTCCTCTTAAAGACGTAAGTAGAACGTAAGGCAAAGTAAATCAAGAAATAGAAACAAGTGTTATTGAAGACTCAGAAGAAACAGCACTAAAAATAATCCATGATCCGCCACTGCTAATGAAAGAAATAATAGCCCTCAATGAATCACTTTGAACCATCAGAGGAAAACTAACAATCCTGCTAGACTTGGCAAGCTAGATGAGCATATAAACAGAGAAAAACAAAAGCCTGCTGATGCAGATGACCACAACCTAGAACAAGACACCGAAAACAGAATACAACAGAGACTAAGAGATTTTGAACAAGAGAGAGCCACAAGATTAGAAGTACTATCAGCAAATTAAGAACAATTATGAACCCAAGTGAACAGAATAAGAGAAATCATTCAAAGAATTTTGTATGAAGACACAACTCTAGCTTAGCACATAAGAACATTGTTTAGATAACAAGGAATCACAATAGCAAGTATTTTAACAGCACTGGGTTTTGCTGTATGTACTTTAGTGTATGCCTTAACTGGTGGTTCACACACACTGCCAACACCACCAACACCACCCAAACCACCAACACCGCCTACGCCTTCAGAAAAATCCTGGATTAAAAAACAATTAGAGCATCTAAAAAATATTTTTAAAAAATTAGCAGTTAAAGCAATTGATGCCTTACTAGGTGTACTGGGCACAATTGTAAGCTGGATTTTGTCTACTGCAAGCAAAGTAGTTGGTTTTATTGGTGACCACTTATGGACATTCGCTGTTTTAGTCACTGGATAATTTCTTAGTAAAATAAAGGGCAGCTAATCCTATAAAAGTTACGCAAACAACAAGTGCTCCTTTTCAGATTCATGAGCATCATCATCATTTTTTTTTTTTAGCGGGTTTTAGATTATTATGATCTCTGCTTTGTACAGGAGTTGGTATACTTTGCACTATACTTTGTATTGTAGCTGGATTAGAATTTATCTCTTTATTTTTGCCAAGTTTTTGGTCATCACCTGCAACAAGGAATACATTATTATAATTTATTATTATTCCCATTTAAAGCCCAAGATCAGAAGGCGGCATATATAAACCAATACCAACAGCAAAGTCTACTTTTGATCTTGCATATCTCAAAACATTTTGATTTCATTTAATACTAGATGGTAAATCAACTGTTGAATTTATTGTATCTTCTAAATTGGCTAAGTACTGTTTTTGTGCATTGAACCCTGTGCTCTGATCCATTATGTTTGATCTTATTTGTGCTTGTGAACCCAGCAAACACCATACATAGGTACGAATAGAATCGTTTATTCATTCTATACCAGTCCTAGTAAATCTGTTGCTCTCATCTAACAAACATGGACCATGCCTTTTTATGTTCTTGCACTATTGACCCCAAACAAACAGCTGTGCCTGAACTAAAGGAAGTATGCCCTGGCCAATAGTCAAAGTTATACATTTTGTGCACTCCCCATAAATAAAGAGTACCCATGTGGTGATTATGATCTAGCTTTTGGCTAAAGTCTGCTTTCAAGGCAATGCTAAATTCATTACAAATACGTTCAAAATCCATCATATCCATTCTTTTATTAAAAGGATTAAAGGACTTGTCATGGGTAATGGTACTTGGAGTCAGACAACAAACGCCTGAACTGATAATAAAAGTGAAACCTGTACACCTACATGTTATGGTGATTTAAGTGGTTTGCATATGATACCCCACACCCAGTTATTGCACAATACATAGCAAAGTTTAATTGATTTTGATAAAACTGCATAGGATGACTAAGCCACATGGTTGCTATGCCATAGTTTTTTATTGGGGGGGGGGGGTAAATATTTATTTAGGAGTTATGTGTGCACCCATTAGATGTATTACTTTTGAACTTAAAGATATAACAGACTCACAAGACTTTGATCTAAATGGAGAGATTGGTGAAGTTTATGGATTTGAATACACTGAAAATGGTTATTATAAACGCAAAGAGATAGGTGAAGGCAAAAAGAATCCTAAGTTAGAGCACCTGCGTGTTATAGAAGTAGAAAACATTGATGACTTGGAATATAAACTCATTCAGAAACAAAACGAATGGCACCTTATCCCGTTTATCAACTGGAAAATCAAATTTGAATTTGTAAATCCATACACTTTCTTCGACAAAGGAAGACATTTCAGGAAGGCATTTAATATTGGACCATTGCATTTAAGTTTAATGCCTGACAACAAAAGCAGACGTGAAATTGAAATTGTTCTCTTACAAAAGAGACAGTGCTTGTTACATAGAAAAGAGTCTGTGACTAAAAATGCCACCACTTAATTGCAGTTTATGCCTGAAATGCCATTACCAAACAAGTTCACAATGATATTTGACATTTCTATAGTTACAAATTGATGTCACTAATGATGATGGTGTTGTAGGTGTTAGTGATAATCTAATAAAAGAAAATAGAATGGCTTCGCAAAATTTAGGTGTTGAAACATTAAGAATATTTATAGTTATTCAAATCGAGGGTGATCAAATAAAGGCTGTTTCTTCTAGTGACTAGGTATATCTAAACATTCAGCAGAAGATTCTAACTGAATTAACATATGTGATGCTCCACCACATAAGGAGTCGCATTGAACCAGAGGCAATTTTCAGTTATTAACAAATCATTAATCTGCAAAAAAAAGGCTATTCAATACAAAAAACAGATTGAAAATTGGACATTGTTGTGCAGTTATTACAAATTGAAATGATAGACTGCAGGATGTGACAAACTGAGAAACGGGCAAGTTTATTTTTGTAACAGGTTGTCAGAATGAGGGACTGGGTATTTTCAAAACACATTTAAAAGTAAAAAGATTCAATATTATGGCTTGATATTTCATTACAAGGTAGAATAATGGATAAAGTTTAATAATTGATCAAAATCCCAAAATTGACTTGACCCCCACCTGTATTTAATGGCTCCTAGTGCAAATTTGGGTACTGTGCTAAGCAACTCATTCCCTGGTGGAGGTCACATATGTGACGCTCAACCACATAAACTGTCGCATTGCACCAGACATCAATTTTAAGTTATTGACAAACTAGTAATGTGCAATTAAAGGGCTATCCAATACAAAAAGCAGATTGAAAATTGGACAATTCTGTGCAAAGTTATTTTAAATTGAAATGATAGACTGCAGGATGTGACAAAATGAGAGACAGGCAAGTTTATTTCCTAAAAGATTGTCAGAATGAAGGCTTAGGTATTTCTAAAACACATTTAAAAGGAATTAAAAAAAAAAATATGCATTAATATTTTATTATGAGGTAGATAAACAGACAGAGTTTAGTAATCTATCAAAATCTCAAAATTGACAACTTGACCCCCATCTGCCTTTAATGGCGCCTAGTGCAAAACTGAGAAATGTGCTAAGCGACTCATTTCATGGTGAAGGGTCACATATATTAATCTGACTTATTTAGATCTTATTGGATTCTACTATACTGAAAGTATTTAATTGAAGGTATCCTAACTGAAATAACTACATTTTTTTTTAATGACTCATGTTAAAGCATATTCAAAAGGACTAAAAGAAGAGCCATGGGATGACAGTGCACAATCCTTCAGGCTGTCCAACATTACACAAATACAGCCTAAACTGGAGCAAGACCTAGCAAAATACACCAAAACCAAATGGTCATATTCTTCTGTTTTTAAAGCATTAGGGTTCATTTAGGGTGGAACATCCCTGCTGCTGCACTGGCATCAGGAACAAGTGTAGGACTTTTAACAACAGGTATTATGAGTCATGCAGCTGTTGTGCTTGGTGGTGGTTCAGTAGTCTGTGGATTATGTTTGTTTGCTTTGAGTGCTACTCAAGAAAAAATAAAGCCAAAGTTTCAAAAGCACACAGCTATTGTACAATTAGCAACAGAAAAACGTAGTTCATTCAGATTAATAAGCAAAGCCTTTGCAGACTTTAAGATTACAGATGAAAAGTTCAATGTTTGCAAGCAGACTATGAAGATTATCAACTGCAAAAGTTTGAAATCTCTGTGGGGATACCGGGGCCTTTTAGTATAAATAGCATCCCCACCTTCTGGAGGTTCTGTGCTAGGAATCCCCTCTATTCTGTCCCTCTCTTTGCATCTGCCTTATCTCTATAAAATGGGCACTCTAGTGGAGTCACTGGCTTCAGCAGCTCGCATTGGTGAGATGGCTGCTTCTGGAGACATGACGCACAGGAGGAGACAAGGTCTTTGATCTCTGTGCTGATCCGCGGCCACCATACCGTTGTTTGAGCACGCTCTCAACACTTTGTGATGCCTTGGTGACCTTCATGTATGATCTTGAGTACACTCTTTTGCAATGCATTAGGAATGACGATTCTCTCTCCGTATGTGAGAAGGCTGTATACTACGCTCAGTTCTCCCCGTACAGCGTAGAAGTCTCGTGTGGTGAGGATAAGTCTTCTCTGTAAGCAGGCCAACCATTGATGGTGTACTCCATTGTGGCTTTTATGTGGACATCCAGAACACTCTCCTCCCTGACCCTCTGAAAAAGTCTGTCCGAAACGGGCCAGGAGGGGGTGATCTGGTCAACATGGCTTGAGATGGCTGCTTCTGAGACCTGCACTTGGGTTGCAGTCTCAGCATCAAGGGGAATAGGGCTTCTGGAGAGTGTGTCTGGAACAAACATTTCCTTGCCAGGACAATATTCTGCTGTCACTGCGAACCTTGAGAGACGGATCATGAGCCTCTGACAGCCAACTGGAATTTCTGAGAGATCTTTTTGTATTTATGAGGGGAGTCAAAGGCATGTGGTCGGATAGTAGAGTAATTTCAAGTCAAACAATGTATTGGCTAAATCTCTCACAAGCCCATACTGAAGTCAGAAGTTCTTTTTCAATTTGTGCATACCGCTGTTTGGCCTGCGTAAAAGACCAGGAGCAGTAAGGCACAGGACACTGGACACCATCATGAAGTTGAAGCAGGACGGCGCCCAGTCCGTAGCTGCTGGCATCAGCGCTGACAGTTGTCAGAAGTGTGGCATCGTAGAAGGCAAGTGTAGGCACAGTTGAAGGCTTCTACTCGGGGCAGTCCCCAACACCAGGCAGAATCTTTTCCCAAGAGAGTGTTCAAGGGATACAGGATTGTTGAGAGATTCTCAAGGTGTTGTCCTAGGAAGTTGGTCATGCCCAAAAACCTTCTCAGCTCTTGAACATTTGTTGGCACTGTCATTTTGATGATGGCCTCAATCTTGTTGGGGTCTGACTGTAGACTGATTCTGCTGACATGGAACCCCAAGAACTTCACAATGTCTTTGCAAAATTCGCACTTGTCTCTGTTGAGTTTCACATTGGCGTCTCATAGTGTCTGGAGCGTTCCAGAGAGATGCTGCTCATGTGACTCGGGGTCCTTGCTGTGGATTAAAATATCGTTGAAAAAAGCAGATTGTGGGATTGTTGTGAGCTTCAAGAATTCCGTCCATTGTCTTTTGGAAGATCTCAGGTGCGGAAGTGATGACCTGTGGGAGTCGTTTATAAAAGTAGTGACCAAAGGGGTGATGAACGTTGTTTTTCTTGCAAAATCTGGGTCCAGTGGCAGCTGGAAGAAAGCATTTGTTGTGTCTAACTTCGAGAAGATTGTGCTGCCCGCTAACTTGTGAGGGATGTCCTCAAGGGAAGGAAGCATATATCGCTCCCTTTTCACTGCTTTATTTAGTCTGTTGAAGTCAGTTGTCAGCCTCACACCTTTGTCATTCTTCTTTGGAATGGGTACTATCGGGGCACACCAATATGTTGTGTCGTTGATCTTCTCGATGACTTGGCAACTCTCAAGCCAGTCTATTTCCTCCTTCACCTTGTCGAGGAGCGGTAGTGGTATGCATCGGGCTACTGGCACAGAGTATGGCTCATGATTGCCCTTCAAAACTATCTTGACAGGTTTGCATGTGATTGGAGTTTCATCCAAATTTCCAAACACTGGATCATCGTCATTGAATATAGCATTTATCCGTCTCACCAGATCAAGATTGACTAGAGTTGTACGACCAAGCAGGCAGTCCGTCTGAGAGTCAGCAACAAACACCTCTACCTCACACACTTTGTCTTTGTGCTGGGCTGTGGTTTTGAAACGGCTTAGACATGGAAAGGGCTGCCCTGCACTACACAGCTTGTACGTAGAAGGCTGGAGCTTGAAACCTGGAAACCATTTCTTGAACACCAACCTGGAAATAATGGTGAGGTTGGCACCACTGTCTAACTTGAAACTCAACTGCTGGTCTCCAATGATGATGTTGGTATGCCAAGGCGGTTCATAGCCTGATTTGACCGTGTCAATGTCAAAGAATACAGTGTCAGCATGTCTGTGGACATCACTTTCAGGCTTCACGTCATGTACTCTTCCTCTACATGGACGACCAGGCTGTCCTCTGCAACGCTGGCTGCTGTTCCCAGAACTGCGGCAGACATTGGAAAAATGGTTACATTTTGTACAGGAACGGCACTGTTTTCCTTAAGCAGGACATGCACCAACTGCATGCCTTCTGCCACAGTTGCCACAGTTGGCACCATCCCCACTGGGTCCACTCCTCTGTCCAGTGCTTCCCCCACGACCACGAGGTGGCTAGAAACGGCACCCAACTCTGGACTGGACACTATTCACGAGCTTGCCTTGAAAGGCTTGATTGATGTGCAGGTTCACAAGTTCGTAATGTCTTGCAGTGTTTATTTCTGTCTCAAGTGTGGGGTTGTCTTCAAGTTGAAGCTTTTGGGCAACTTCCTGGTCGCTGAGACCAAGAACCAGATGGTTGCAGATCTGTTCTTCTGCGTTTTTGAAGTTGCATGTGGGAGTCAGGTCACTGATAGCACGCAGGAAAACCTCTACACTCTCCCCACTCATAATCATATTTTGGATGTTCTCTTTGTCCAACGTTGGCACCGTCACCGCCGACTGCAGCTGGAGCTGGTGGGTTCTCAAATTTAAAGGTCTTGTACACCTTGGTGGCTTCTGGGCCCATGGCGAACAGCAAGCTATGAATTTGAACTATACCATCGTCTTCGAATAGCTTGGAAGCAATCCGAAAGGTAGTGAATTGTTCTTTCCACTCTGGCCAGTGTGATGGTTTCCTTAAATCGAAACGCTCTGGTGGCTTGAACTTGCTAGCCATGACTGTAGCAATCTTTATCTACCATGCACGCATGCGGAACCACAAGAATTGAGACAGCACGGTGCACGTACCTGGAGCTTACATTCGTTAGCATGTAGGGGTGAGTTCAAAGTTCTGACACCATGTTATGATGGTCACTAATACTGTCGTACAAGACTTGACACTCGATATTATTTTCTATGACTTTATTCTCATGATAGAAAAGAGCGGCAGAAGGACACGCCAGCCAGAGTGACTAGGAGGCTGGGCAGAAGTAAACATTAACCTGCACTGAGCATGCGGATTGCAGGAATCGTCTGGTACAGAAGCTATGCTAACACATACACTTTCCAATACCATAACAGGAATAAATGGAACAAACTTGCATGTCTTATGTACTATCATTTTTAGGGACTGTATCCCTTAGACTGTGAATCGCCTCAGCGACTTTCTCTTTTGCTTTAGTAGTTTCTTTTGGTTATGTTAGATTTTTAAAAAATGTCACCAACAAATAGGCGATGCTCAGCTGTCTCCTAAAATACAATAGCATAAGGCACTGTGGAGACAAAATTGATGCAAGTTCTATAGATTGTACAGAAAGAAAATGGTTAATGAAGTTTATAAGTCAAATCCTCTTCCTCCACCACATCCAAAAAGCAGAGAAACAAACAAACAAAATAACAACATTTAAACTCCAAGCAGACCCACAACCCCCAAAAATATACAGACAAAGCACAAAACAAAAATGACCTGACAGCCAACCAACTGACCAACCGACCAAAAAATCGAAGACCAACACACACACACACACACACACACACACACACACACACACACACACACACACACACACGCACACACACACACACACACACACATACACACACACACACACACACACACCACACACACACACACACACACACACACACACACACACACACACACACACACACAACCGAGATTGGTTTCCCGTTGGAAGTGATTTTTCCCCTGGAGTTAACATCAGTGCTGACCGTAATTCACTCTCCCCAAAAGTCAATTGGATGAGACTGTAAACCGAGGCACCATGCACGAAACACTTGAGCACTGTTAAACCCTGTCCTGCTTTTCGTAAGAGTAGGCTATTGTGTTTTGGTTTGAACGAATGACAATATTTACACAATTGCATACACATAGGGCCTGGACAAAAAAAGCACATGAGTGCTTATCCCATTATCTTCGATGTAAAAGAATGAAACAAAAATAAATAAAACACACACACAAACACACACACACACACACGCGCGCGCGCGCGCGCGTGCGTGCATACACACACACGCGCGCGCATACACACACACACACACACACAGACTCACACACACACACAAACACACCCACACATACCTGCACGTGTCTCTGTCTATCTGTGATTGTGTCTGTGTGTCTTCCTGTCTGTCTGTCTCTCAAACACATATCAAAGAACACCTGGAATCTGTGTATTTCAATCTTTGGAAGTTTATCATTAGCTTCATATGTGACAGCACTGTGGCATTTCTTTTTCAATAGCGATGGGTTTACTCCAAAACTGTGTCACATAGCTTACAAACCTTAGCGTACTAGCTAGGAGGGTTTTCTTTTTGAAATTACTTCAAGAGAACTCTGCCTCCAGTGGGGATACTGGGGGCCTTTCAGTATAAATAGTATCCCCACCTTCTGGAGGTTCTGTGCTAGGAATCCCCTCTATTCTGTCCCTCCCTTTGCCTCTGCCTTGTCTCTTTCCTACCTGTCAGTCTTCTTCGTCTGTTTTCTGCCTTCTGCGTTCATTCTCCTGCCTTTTTTCCAGAAGCTCTTAATCACTAAATTTCTCGTTACATCTCCATCGTCATGTCTTCCCCATTTCCATTTTCACCCACCCTTTTTCTGTGGACTGTCTTCTGTCAATGGGATCTTTAATTCTATCATCAGCTCCCCACCAAGCCTTCTTTGTCCAGCTCTTCATTTCTCTGCTGCCGAGTGGTTGCCGTAAGCAACCCGTAATCCCACGCTGAAGCGACGTGGCCAGGGGATGGATGGCTGTACGTTACTCTAGCCGTTAACGAGCCCCGTATGGAATCGTGAGGGGCAGTTTCCATACGGGTAAGTTTAGCCTCTTCCTCGGTAAGGCAGCTCTGATGAGGTGACCGAATAATTCTGCCCGCATTGAGCCGACGCTCTATGTCAAAAACACAAACAATTAAAAGGAAGAGAGGAATGAGGGATTTAGATTCCGCCGGCGACTTGTCCAGCGAGTCGGAGACGGAAGTGAGAGAGAAGGGGGGATTTTGGCCGAGCTGGTTGGTGGTTGAGGGGGTGGAGGAGGAGCATCCTCTGTCGAAACTGAGCCTTCTTGCAGTGGCCAAGGGCCTAAAGGGTGTTGCTGGAGAGCTGAGCACGGTAAAAAAGTTGAGAAACGGCACACTGCTGCTGGAATGCAGAACCATACAGCAGTCCCAGACACTCCTGAAGTGTAACAAGTTGGTGACGTGCCCTGTGAGGGTGACCGCCCACAAAGCCTGAACAGCAGAAAAGAGGTCGTCAGGTGCAGGGACCTGCAGGGGGTGTCTCAGGGAGTCGTTGACGTGTATCGAGTGCAGATCAGGAAAGGGGGGGGGCAAGGTCCCCACGAACACCTTCTTCATGACATTCTGTACGACTGTGCTACCTCAGAACATCAAGGTCGGGTACCTCAGCGTGAAGGTCACGCCTTACTTCCCTTCTCTGCTGAGGTGCTTCAAGTGTCAGAAGTTTGGCCACATGAGGGACCGGTGCCCAGGACAGGAGGTGTGCGGCGTTTGTGCGAAGGCGGTACATGACAGGGAATGTCAGGACCCCGCTCTGTGTGTGAACTGCGGAGGCGCCCACGCCTCCTCGTCCAAGCAGTGCCCCACTTAAGTGTTTGAAACATAGATTCAGCAGGTGAAGGTGGAAAAAAGGATGTCCTTTTTTGAGGCAGAAAGATCGTGCAGGGAAGTAACAGCAACGGCAGCACTCAGTCATACGCAGCAGTGGTCAAGAGGTTATGTGCTTCGGTGGCCTGTCAGACGGACTTTGGCTCTGGGATGGCTGGGCCCAGCTGACCGAGCACCGCTCACCGCGCGCCTACCCGGTGAAGAAGGCCTCTGGCGGGGGCCTAAAACCCGCTCCTGTGCGCCCTCTTGGCGCACAGAAAACGCCAGCTCTCGTCCGGAAGTCCAAACTGCCGACCCCTGGATCCAAAGAAAAACCCGCCCCTCCCCCAAAACCAGTCGAGGGCTGGAGAACGGTCCCCTCCGGTGCCTGTAGAGGCGCCGAGGTGGTGGTGGTGGCGGCGGGGGAGCAAAAGTCGCCACCCAAGAAAAAAGGGGTAAAGTATCTCTCGGACAGGCTGAACAAAGCCGAGAAAGACTTACTGCAAAAAAAGTCGGTTCTCTGTGCTTTCTGGGGATAGGTCGAAGATGGATAGACAAGAGTAGCGTTTTATGACAAACATTTTACAGTGGAACGTTCGCGTTCTGGCGTCCAACAGGGAGGAGCTGCGGCTTCTCTGCCAGGACCAGAGACCGGCCGTGGTCGCACTCCATGAACGCTTTTAAGGGAGGACCAAGATTTTGATTTGTCCGGTTATAGCTCCATCCATGAAAGGGCCAAACCCACCGAGCTTGGAACCTCCGGGGGTGTGAGCTTGCTAATCAGAAATTCCTTGTTGTACAGCCGTGTGGTCTTTGACACTCCTCTCCAGGCAGTGGCTGCTAGGGTCACGCTGCACAAGACAGTCACGGTCTGCAGCATCTACCTGTCTCCGTCGATGGCAGTGAGGAAGGCGGACTTGGTGTCGTTGGTTCAGCAGTTGCCTCCCCCCTTCCTGTTATAGGAGACTTCAACGGGCATTTACCCCTTTGGGTAAGCGAAAAGTCGTCCACGATGGGCCTCCTCCTTGAGGAGGTGTTTCTGGAGCAGGACCTGTGCGTGCTGAACGGCAAGGTTCCTACTTATCTGCATTCCTCAAACGGTACGCTGTCGTGTCTGGATCTGTCAGACTGCGATCCCTCGTTGGTCTTGAACTTTCGGTGGGAAGTGCATGACGATCTGCACGGCAACGACCATTTTCTGGTGGTCTTGGCGCAGAGTAGGGCGGCAGAGGAAGCCTGTACGCAGAGGTTCGACGTCAGGAGGGCGAACTGGGATGCCTTCAGGGCCGACCTTGTCTCCGGGATGGACAAGGAGGCTGTCTTGTCTGCGGAAGATCTGGCGGAGGCACTGACGTCGTGCGTGGTTCAGGCTGTGAGGCGGTCGGTTCCCAGGACCAGCGGTCGACCGGGGGCGCCCAGGGTGCCCTGGTTCGACGAGAAATGCAGGGCGGTCAGGAAGGAACGCAAAAAGGCGCAGCGTTGGGTCAGGCAGCAACCGTGTCCGGGGCGGTCTCGGCCCACCAGAAACTGCGGGCCAGGTCCCGTTTTGCCTTCAAGTCTAGCAGGCGTGAGGTGTGGAGGCGCTTTTGATCCAAGCTGAACAGGAGGACCTCCCAGCAAGAAGGTCTGGAGGGTGATTGCGAAGATCAAGGGGCATGGTGCATTCGCGTCAATCAACCATTTGCGCTCGGGGGACGCTTTGATCACCGACAGAGAGGCGGTGGCTTATCTGCTGGCTACCTTCTTAAGGGCAAACTCCTCGGCGGAAACGAAAACCGGGGAGTTCTTGAACACGAAGCGGCATCGGGAGAGAGTGCCTTTGGGTTTTGCGTCCAGCGAGGAGGAAGTCTACAACCTGCCGTTTTCTTTCCTGGAGCTGAAGAGCGCCTTGCAATCGTGCGGCGATACTTTGGCGGGCCCGGACGAGGTATATTATGGCCTCTCTGAGGCACCTTCCGGAGGTATGTCTACGGACCCTCTTGAGGGTTTACAACCGGGTCTGGACGACGGGGTTCTTTCCCCCGTCCTGGGAGATGGCCTGCGTCGTCCCTATCCCGAAACCCGGTAAGGACCTTAAGGACCCCGGAAATTACAGGCCGATCGCAATCACCAGCTGCGTTTGTAAGGTGATGGAGAAAATGGTCAACAGCCACCTGGTGTGGCATCTGGAGGCGAAGGGTCTTCTGGCCAGGGAGCAGTGCAGTTTCCGCAAGAATCATTGTAGCGTGGACCCCCTGGTCCGCCTCGAGACGACACTCCGGAACGCCTTTGTCAATGGGCGGCACATGTTGGCCGTTTTCTTCGACCTCGGGAAGGCTTATGACACCGCCTGGAGGTACAGCATCATGTCGGGTTTCGGGGTCGGTTGCCGTTGTTCCTGCAGATCTTTTTGGCCAAGAGACGGTTCCAGGTGAGGGTGGGCTCCACGCTTTCAGAGATCTTCGAGCAGATCCTTTCCCCGGCTCTCTTCAGCGTCAAGATCAACGACATCGTCAGGTCGGTCCCTCAGGGGGTGGAGTGTTCGCTGTTCGTGGACGATTTTGCTTTGTACGCTACGGTCAGTACGTTTGCGGGGGTTCAGAGGCAGATACAGCTCTGCGTGAACAAGGTTCAGGAATGAGCGCAGGATAATGAGTTCAAGTTTTCGGCTGCCAAAACAAAGTGCATTCACTTCACGAACAAGTCCAGAGAGCACTTCCCAGATCCCATCATCCGCTTGGGAAAACCCACCATCCCGGCGGTGGCGAAGGCCAAATTCTTGGGCATTGTTTTCGACTGGAAGCTCAATTTCAGGAGTCACATTCAACATCTGAAAGCGTGGTGTCAGAGAGCCCTGAACCTCCTGCGGGTGATTGCCCATACTAACTGGGGAGCGGACAGGAGAACACTGCTGCACGTCTACAGGGCGCTGGTGCGCTCCAAGCTGGACTACAGGTGCCAGGTGTACGGCTCGGCGAGGCCTTCCTACCTGAAAACTCTGAACCCCGTCCTCCACCATGGGCGCCGTATCTGTCTCAGAGCCTTCCGGACGACGCCGGTGTACAGCCTGTACACGAAAGCGGGAGAGCCTTCACTAAAAAACCGCCATCTGAAACTGACTTTGAATTATTACCTCAAACTGTATTCAGAGTACAACAGCCCGGCGTAGGATTGTGTCATGAATCCCCGGTTTCAGGCCAAGTTCGACAAATCGCCTTCTGCTGCCCCGCCTCTGGGCATCCGGATCCTTCCTCATCTCCCGGAGGCGGGCATCTATTTGGGGGTTGTCTGTGACATGCCCAAGTTGCCAGAGACGCCGATGTGGACGGTGGAGACGCCGGCTGTCTGTTTCGAGCTTGCCTCTCACAGGAAAGATGTCACCAGCTCCACGGCCTACGGGGCCTTCTTTCGAGAGCTCTGTGCGTCGTATCCGTCCTACACCAGGGTTTTTACGGATGGGTCCAAGGAGGGGGTGGTCTGCGCCGCCTATCGTCCCGCCATCAAGGAGTCGGCGCTTTTGGAGCGCCTGCCTTCGGATGCCTTGGTGTACACGGCCGAACTGAGCGCTCTGGTCGTGTCCCTGCGACTGATCCGGCGATCGAGAAGGAAAGACTTCTTGGTTTGTACGGACTTGCTCTCTGCTCTGGAGGCTATCGCTTGCAGGAACGTAAACCACCCTAGGCTTCAGGAGTTTTACGAGCTGTATACTTCCTTGAGACGGGACGGGTGTGACGTGGTTTTGGTGTGGGTGTCGGGGCACACGGGCATTCGGGGCAACGAGATGGTTGACCGACTTGCCAGGCGTGCCACGGAGCAGGAGGTTTCCGGGTCCACGGTGCCGTTCACGGATCTGAAACCTAGGAGCAAGCAATACGTGCATTCCCTCTGGCAGGAGGAGTGGAACGCTCAGACGGACAACAAGCTTTTTCGGATCCGTCCCAACCTGAAAGAGGTTTTCCCTCTGGGTATCAAAAACCGAAGGGAGGCGACAGTGCTCACCAGGATACACACGGGTCATTCTCACATTACTCGCGTTCATTTGCTGAAAGGCGAAGGAACCCCGTGGTGCGTGACTTGCGACATGCGGGTGACCGTCAGGCATCTGCTCCTGGAGTGTCGGGATGTTCAGGGTATTAGGCACAAGCATTTTACCGCTGACTCCCTAAAGATCCTCTTTCAGGATGTTCCACGGACACCATTTTTAACTTCCTGAAAGAATCCGGCTTTTTTCGTCTGATATGAGCGAAAGTGGTATGGTTGGTCTCTAAGGACAAAGTTGTTTTATAGAACCCGGTTTTGGTTTTATCTCGTTTTAAGTGTGATCGATGTAGGTTTTCCCACGACATGGGGGCCGTCCTGGGCTGACCCTTATGGTCGACCGGGGTGTCGATACAAGCAAGGACGGTTGAGGTGGTTTTATACCTCGTTTTAAACTGTACATAGTCGCACACTTTTAATACGAGTTTTAAAATGTGACGAAGTGATAGCCCTGATATGGCCTATGTTGTCGGTGGGGCCATAAGCCACATCATTGGATTGGATTGGATTGAAGAGGACTCTGGCATTCACTGAATGGGAATAACATGCAGATAAACTAGCAACGGAAGCTAATGTGAGGAGTTTGTCAGATAGTGATGTAGGGAGTTTGTCATATACTAAATTGAAGAGTTTGTCAGATATTAAATTGAAAAATATGTCAGATAGCATTGTGGAGTGCTTGTCAGATAGTGATGTGAGGACTTTGTCAGATACTAAATTAAAGAGTTTCAGTTTGTGATGTGGGAAGTTTGTCAGATACTAAATTAAAGAGTTTGTCGGATATTTATTTGAAGAGTATGTCAGGTATCAATGTGAGAGTTTTTCAGACACTTAATTAAAGATTTTGTCAGATGTGAGGAATTCGTCAGATAGTGATGTGAAGAATCTGTCAGATACTGAATTAAAAGGTTTGTCATATATTGATGTCAGGAATTTGTCAGATACTGACTTAAAGAGTTTGTCAGATACTGATCTGAAGAGTTTGTCAGACACTGATGTAAGGAGTTTGTCAAATGGTAATGTGAAGAGTTGGTCAGATACTAAGTGAGGAGAAACAAGAACCATAAGTTCAATTTAGGTATGTCTACACTTTGATTTACAAACTTTAGTTGAATTCTTGGAGAAATGAATATTCTCCAAAATGTGACATGTACCTACCCCCATTCACAATCTCGTGGCCACATTTGTTTCAATGTCATGTTTGTATTCTTTATAAATATAATAGTGACTGTTGCGCTGACTATAATATATTTCCAAAGTCTATTGAAACGTATAGATACAGACATCTAAAGTTAACGACGTAGGAACAGTATATCTTTCTTGTAGAGCACACTTGCTCTGGTACTTTGAATCAGTGTTATTTGGTGTTCCCTTTCTTCCTCTATCTTTTTATTTGAATCGATTAAAAAAAATCATTTATGTACACAATTTTAAATCATGGCAAATATTACAGCGTGAAATATGGGCTGCTCTACCCAGGGAGAGCGCGTCACTACAAGAGCAGCGCGACCAATTTATGCATCGGTTTTATTGTTGGTTGTTTGATTTCCCCCTCTTCCATCTACATTTCTTTTACTCATTATTGGTTTGGTTGTTGTTTTTTTGCTGGGCTTATGGATGTTTTTGTTTATCTAGTTTTAGTTTGTGTAAAGGGCATACTTATTTGTACATAGATGGATGTGAATCTGCAAAGTCTATGTACCCATCTGGAGAATGCAGTGCAGGTT
The DNA here is from genome assembly GCA_030674155.1 of Stramonita haemastoma. Lineage (NCBI taxonomy): Eukaryota > Metazoa > Mollusca > Gastropoda > Neogastropoda > Muricidae > Stramonita > Stramonita haemastoma. The sequence goes on from CM060346.1 coordinate 15,110,329, forward strand.
TACCCATGCAAAAATGCAAAACTAATTTCTTCTGTGGCAATGTGGGGTAGGTGTATCCATGAAAAGACCCATTGTAAATGTAGCCATGTGAAGATGCCAGGTAGATACACCCCTGCTAGCAAAAGACACATCGCATATGTAGAAATGTGAAGATACCGTGTAGATCAGCCCTGCTAGCAAACAGGGACGATGCAGGAATATTAGAATGCAGGACAGATGTAGCAGTAAGGGTCTGCAGTGAAGACATACCGATGTCAGATGTCTGTTGACAGTGGTCAGTCTTTGCCCGTGTGGACAGATGTAGCAATAAGGGTCTCTAATGAAGACTTGCCGATGTCTGTTGGCAGTGGTCAGTCTGTGCCCATGTGATTAGTTGCAGGACCATGTGTGCATGGTAAAAACAACCGTGTGGTTTACTGGGAATACACTCATGAACGTGTCTGTTGTAAAGGTAGATGAAGCCATGTAAAGAATGCAAAATAAATATTTCTTTATAGGAAGGATTTCTGCTGACAGAAGGCAGGTTGTGCCCATGTGGGCAGATGAAGAACTGATACACGCATGGAAGAGATAATAGCTAACTGTATATGCATGATTTGTTAAGATATATACACACGAATGAATGTCTGAGCAGATGTACGCATGTAGGGACTGTAGGATAAAAAATGGCCCCGTAGGCATGCAGAATTTCCACAGTGGTCAAACTGTACTCATTTTAAGATGAGGGTAGATGCACCCATGTCAGAATGCAGGGTAGATGTACCCATGTCGGAATGCAGGGTAGATGTACCCATGTCGGAATGCAGGGTAGATGTACCCATGTCAGAATGCAGGGTAAATATACCCATGTCAGAATGCAGGGTAGATGTACCCATGTCAGAATGCAGGGTTAATATACCCATGTCAGGATACACGGTAAATGTACCCATGTCAGAATGCAGGGTAGATATACCCATGTCAAAACGCAGGTCAGATGTACCCATGTGGTAGAATATAACAAACCCAAAGTACCAATGTGAATATGTAAGGTAGATGCATTCACGTCTTTATGCTGAATGTCCACAGGAATCAGACTGTTTCCATGTCAGGGTGCAGGTTGATGTACCCATGTAGTAGTAGTAGGCACCTATCAATCTCGGAAGACTATGGAGTTGCGCTCTAGTCTTTAGAACGCAAAGCCTGGGTAAGTTAGTATGGAGGGAAAACTGTTACCCATGCAGCAGACCCTCCTCTCCACGCCACAGGAATGATCAATTGAAAAGGCAATGACCGATATGAATGGTTCCAGTACCGTCGCAGGAGCCACCAGAACGTTGTCACACACAGCCCCGAGCCGCCCTGGGACAGCAACTCCCCGATTTTTCCTGAGGATTGGTGTCTAAACAAGACACCTGTGTGCATACTGTTTTTTTTTTAAATTAAAATTTTGTCATCCGCTCCTACCGGCATACGATGGCCTATTCTCCCGAAAGGCAAAGTGGCATTTTAACGTGTGCGCAAGATGTTCTGTGTGCGTTCGTACACAGGGCCTCGGTTTACAGTTTCAACCGAAAGACTTTGACATGTAAAAGGCTGTATATCCACAGAAATCAGACTGTACCCATGTGGGGATGCAGGGTATATGTACCCATGTAATGATGCAGGGTAGATGTACCCATGAGGGGATGTACGGTAGATGTACCCATGTAAAATGCTGTATGTCCACAGGAACCAGACTGTACTCATGTGGGGATGCAGGGTAGATGTACCCATGTAAAATACTGTAGTATGTCCACAGGTGTCAGACTGTACCAACGTGGGGATGAAGGGTAGATGTACCCATGTAAAATGCTGTATTATGTTCACAGGAGTCAGACTGTACCCATGTGGGGATGCAGGGTAGATGTACCCATGTAAAATGCTGTATTATGTTCACAGGTGTCAGACTGTACCCATGTGGGGATGCAGGGTACCAGGACGTGGAGGAGAACACCAACCTCACCCTTTACTGTGATCAGTACACTGGGGCTGTGTTCTGGAGGGTTAGGCTGGTAAATTTGTTTTGTTGTGTTTTGTTTTGTACCACTTTATGTCACAGCACATTTCTCTGCGTGAAATTCGGGCTGCTCTCCCCGGGAGAGCGCGTCGCCACATGTGCAGCGCCTACCCATTTTTTTTTTTCCTGCATGCAAGTGTATTTGTTTCCCTACCAGAGTGGCTTTTTTCTACAGAATTTTGCCAGGGACAACCCCATTGTTGCCGTGGGTTCTTTTACGTGCACTAAATAGTGATGTGTAACACACGGGACCTCGGTTTATCGTCTCATCCGAAAGACTAGCGCCCAGAACACCACTCATGGTCTAATGGATGGGGAAAAAGTTTTGGGTCCAAACGGGGTACGAACCCCGCACACTCCGACCCGGACTTTTTGCTTTCTAGGCAAGGCGCGTGACCACCTAGACCACCGATCCAAATGGTGAGGTGACCACACTCAGTGAATGCAATACGAAATGTCAGGACACCAGACTGTCTGCATGGAGAGTGAGGGCCATCAGCTCCACCAACAGCAGTCTGACCACTTCACTGACTGCTAGAAATCCTGTAGTATCTGGGTTGATTTATTGGTGTGATAATGAGACATGTGGATTGCACGTGTTTGGTAAGTGTGTGTGTGTGCGCGCGCGCGCGCGCGCGCGTGTGTGTGTGTGTGTGTGTGTGTGTGTGTGTGGTGTGTGTGTGTGTGTGTGTGTGTGTGCGTGCGTGCGTGCGCGCGTATGCGTGCGTGTGTGTAAGTGTGTGTGTGTGGGGGGGGGTGGAGGTGTGAATTCATTTATTTTTCTTTTATTCTATATATTCTTTTATACCGAGGATAATGGGATAAGCACTCCTGTGCTTTTTTTCATCGAGTTCCAGTGTGTATGCAGTTTTGTAAACATTGTCATCTGTTACCACCGACACACAATGGCCTCCACTTACGAAAAGTAGAACAGGATTTAACGTGTGCGCAAGATGCTCTGCGTGCATTCGCAAACGGGGCCTCGGTTTGCAGTCTCCTCCAAAAGACTTTTGGGGAGCGTGTGTGTGTGTGTGTGTGTGTGTGTGTGTGTGTGTGTGTGTGTGTGTGTGTGTGTGTGTGTGTGTGTGTGTGTGTGTGTGTACTTTCTTCAGTTTAACGTCTGTTCACTCGAAGTGATATTAGACACAAAAAAAGAAAGATGAAAATGTGTCACATTCAAAGAATGTGTGCGCGCTCGCATATGAGTGTGTGTGTGTGTGTGTGTGTGTGTGTGTGTGTGTGTGTGTGTGTGTGTGTGTGTGTGTGTGTGTGTGTGTGTGTGTGTGTGTGTGTGTGAGAGAGAGAGAGAGAGCATAAGTGCGTACGAGTGAACGTGTTTACAAGAATATATATCTAAAGGTATGCATTTGCGAGCCAAGGTAAAAAGGGTGTGTGTGTGTGTGTGTGTGTGTGTGTGTGTGTGTGTGTGTGTGTGTGTGTGTGTGTGTGTGTGTGTGTGTGTGTGTGTGTGTGTGCGCGTGTGAGCTTGCGTGTGTGTGTGTATGTGTGCGTGTGTGTGCGCGCGCGTGTGCGCTTGTGAGCGTATGTGTATATGAGTATATGTGCTTTATAAGTTTATCTATGAGTGTGTGTGTGTGTGTGTGTGTGTGTGTGTGTGTGTGTGTGTGTGTGGGGTGTGTGTGTGTGTGTGTGTGTACGTGTGCATAAGATAAAGGAAAAAACAAACATGTAAAGAAATCAGCATAAAAGGGGGAGGGGGGGGGCATTGGACAGTTTAAACGAGGTTAAAGCATGAACAATTACAAAAAATTGCCAACAGGGCTTTTAACTAAACAGTTAACTATCTCCAACATAATTTCATTATTGTCCAATATTTGATCAAATGACATTTTTGAAATCTTACATACAAGTGTGCTGGAAAAATATGGTCGAAGCACTTCACAATGAAGAATGACATGTTTAGGTGATAAATCAGAACCACATATACATATTATTTGTTTACAGAATTTAGTTCGAAATGCATCCAAACGAAATCTAAATATCAGGCTTTCCAATAGTCTGTTATGATAATGACACACTCTGCCACATCTTAATGAATGTCTCCGTGAACAATTCTTTAGCACGTTGTTGAAACTGTTCCAAGAAGCTTTTTCCAACAAATGTATGCCCTCCTGAAGACTGAGTGGAAGGTTTAAATGTGTTGAAGCTTCAGAAGCCGTGTCCATCGCAGCAGCTTTGGCGAACTTGTCTGCTTGTTCGTTACCCTGGATTCCACAGTGTGACGGAATCCAGCAAAAGGCAAGGGTAGTACCTCGTAAGGAAAGAAAATGAATAAGATGACAAATTTCAATGATTAGTTCCCCTCTCACTCTAATGCTAAACAGTTTTAGTGCTTGCAAAACAGATTTAGAATCAATACAGAACAACACCTTGGACATATTGATAGGCAGATCTAATAAAAAATTTAAGGCCATTAGTACAGCTATAAGTTCTGCAGTAAAGATAGAAACATCTTTGCCTATATGATAAGATTTATTAATTTTCAATGCAGGAACTACAAAAG
>CM060346.1:15119887-15199887 GCA_030674155.1 Stramonita haemastoma
TACAATGCAGTACAATGCAATGCAGTAGAATGCAACACAACAAAACACAGCACAATACACCATACTACAATGCAACACAACGCAATGCAATACAACGCAACGCAACGCAACGCAACACAGCACAGTATAATTCGGTCCAATCCGATACAATGCTACGCAATGCAATGCAATACAATGGAATACAATGCAAAGCAGTACAGTACAAAACAATACAATATATTACAATACCATAGAATACAAAACAATTCAATGTAATGCATACAATACAATACAATACAATACAATACAATACAATACAATACAATACAAAATGCAGCACAACACAATACGATACTACCACGGAAGTTCAGGTGTAGCAGTCTCAAGCAGACAGTTGAAACTGAAAGATGCTAAGTTCACATTAGTTATGTTCGACAATTGATGATAAATATGGGTGTAACTGAAAAAGTTTCTTTTTCATAGAAGAATATCTTATAATTCGATACATTCTTATAAAAAATTATCCCGGCAAAAGTATGTGATACATATAAGAAAAAACGACCTCTATTTCTTAAAGCATCAGGCAAACGTCTGTAATGTTTGATGAATGTACCCAAATTGAAAGGTTTGGATATAGTTTGTCATAGTCTATTTATAGCTATATTTGTTTGTTTCGATGTTTGTTCAAATTGAGATTAGGCACATATGTCAATGTCCTTGTTTTTTTTTTGTTTTTTTTTTTTATCTGAATGTGTCAGAAATAGTCAAGAAGCAACTTTGTTGGTTTCGCGCACGTGCACGCGCGAGTGTGTGGGTATGTGTGTGCGTGCGTGTGTGTGTGTGTGTGTGTGTGTGTGTGTGTCTGTGTGTGTGTGTGTGTCTGTGTGTGTGTGTGTGTGTTTGGTGTGTGTATGTGTGTGTGTGCTTGTGCGCGCACGCGCGCGCGCGTGCGCGCGTGTGTGTGTGTGTGTGTGTGTGTGTGTGTGTGTATATGTGTGTGTACCACAGTACCAGCAGTGGTGTCACAGCCCACATCCCCAGTCATCAACAGACAGGACAGTGGATACACCCTGTCTGCTTCTGTTAACGTCACACGGGTCTACTCCTCCGGGGGGCTGTACTCTTGTCTTTGGAAGGTGAGATCTGTACTGTGTGTACATTGTCTCTTTTTGACTCTGGTCTGCACTGTGTGTACAGTCATGTCCTGTTTCTGTCTATGTATCTCTGTGTGTACATGTACGTCCCGTGCACAGACTAAACCCTGGTTGTCCTTGGTGGAAGGGTCAGCCCCTTGTGGCCAACAGCATTACCAGTGATGTGCAATTAGCATGGCTTCAATCAGTGATTTTGTTCACCACTTTCAGCAGCGCTTATAGCACAATACTCTCAACCAAACATGATAAGAAAAACACTTGATGGAGTCTGTGGTTCTCCTAGTCATAAATGCATGCTAGGTATGTTGGTGTCATCCATGCCGGGAGCCAAGATAAGCCTACTCTTCTAAGCAAAAGAAATGGATCTGTAGCATTTGCACATAATGCTGAGCATGCATTCATACTCATAAGCTGTGTGTGTGTGTGTGTGTGTGTGTGTGTGTGTGTGTGTGTGTGTGTGTGTGTGTGTGTGTGTGTGTGTGTGTGTGTGTGCGTGAGTGTGTGTGTGTGTGTGTGTGTGTGTGTGTGTGTGTGTGTGTGTGTGTGTGCGTGCGTGCGTGCGTGTCTGTGCGTGCGTGTTTGTGTGTGTGTGTGTGTGTGTGTGTGTGTGTGTGTGTTTGTGTGTGTGTGTGTGTGTGTGTGTGTGTGTGTGTGTTATGATGTGACCTTGTCCAGCTGGGTCCATCCAGACAGACCACACCACCTGACCTCAGCCCTCCTGCTACTGACACCAGCAACACTGCTGACAGAACAGGAAGGTGTGACGTCACCATGTCCTTACCTGACACCTCTGGCATCTACCCCTGTAGTGTCACCGTCACCCCTGGAAACACACAGGCCTCATGTGGCAGCATTACCATCGGTAGGGCATACACTTTCTTTTGAAGAAAATATGCATATAAAATTATAATATTTCATTGTGAAGTTTCTCTGTTGATTATTGCTGAATATTGTGTCACTTACACAGCGCTTGTTTTTCTGTGCATGTACGGCTTGTCTGTCTTTCTTTCTCATGCTGAAACACCAACTTGTTCAGTTTAAATGGTAGACACGGGTTCAAAAGTGCCCCAAATCATATTGTTTTTAGAATAAAAAATTGCTGAATACATTTATGAAGCTTTCCTTGTGTAAATTTAAACAATGCAAGGTGTATAAAATGTCTGTAGAAACATGTTTCTTCAGAATGTTATAGATAAAAAGGTTTATAAGTTTGAAACATTTATTTCTGGTGGCCATATTGGATTGTTTTCATCGCAACACTGCAGGAAACTGAGTATATCTTTGATTTGTATGCTTTACAAGTGATGGCTTTTCAATTATTTATTATATGGCATACATTTTAGCATGGGCTTGTAAACAAAATTTCATCAGTTTCGACCCCCATGTCCGACTTTATATTAAATGCATTAGTCAATTGATTGTTCATGACATACATTAACTCACTGTGCTGCCTCCTGTTCTGCATTATCTGATATGTTGTTGTTAACCTTGTTGACTTTTCTATTCATGTGGGTGTATACTTAGATCAGTCTCTTGTCTATTCACTGAAGTTTCAAACTTGCTTCGTATCATTTTAGCAGCGATAATGATCTATCTGTTATTTGTACATATGACATTGTGCTTAGATTGTGTATTCAGTGTGGTTACATTGTTAAACTGGGGACTGGATAGCCTAGTGGTCAGAACAGTGCGCTAGCAATTTGATGACCCGGGTTCGATTCCCGATCGAGGGAATTTCCCCAATGAGTTAACATCAGTGCTGACTCCACTCTCACTTCCTTCAGATGGGACAATAAATCGAGCCCCGTGTGCAAACGCACGCAGAACATTTTGTGCACACGTTAAATCTTGTTCCGCTTTTTCTAAGAGTAGACCCTTGTGTGCCAATTGGAAGAGATGACAAATAATAATAATAATAATACATGGAATTTGTATAGCGCTATCTCTTGTAAAGACAAATCAAAGCGCTTGCATTTGACCTACAGAACCACAGATCATGCTGCCACCAGGCGCAAAGATCCCCAACTCCAACTCCCCGATTTTTCTTCAGGGATGGTGTCTAAACACGACACCTGTGTGCATGCTGGTTTGTTATAATTTTGTCATCCGCTCCTACCGGCACACGATGGCCTACTCTTCCGAAAGGTGGAACGGGGTTTTAACGTGTGCGCAAGATGTTCTGCGTGCATTCGCACACGGGGCCTCGGTTTCGAGTCTCATCCGAATGAATACTAAAAATATTTAAAAAAACTGCATACACACGGATACTGGATGTAGAAAAGCACGTGAGTTCTTATTTCAATACCCTCGATAAAATGAATAAACAAACAAACAATAAATAGACTGTCTCTACATTGTTGAGGTGGTTCAGGTTGATTTCTTTTTCAGCACTTACTTGATTGACATGGTTTTTTTCAATAAATATAATGGTAAAAAATATGTTTGTTGTGAGTTTGATGTTAAGTAATTCTGTGAGGATCAATATTCCGTTATTGCCGGTACAAGTAGCAATGATGTGTGTCCTTCTTTACAGCTCGTACTTCTCCCCCCACTATCAGCTGTTCTCCCGGTGACTTCATTGCCGAGAACACGTCACTCACTTGTACATGTAGCACTGCTAACATCGGACTGCCAGGGGGACGTCTGAGATGGTTCACAGGAACCGGCAGTGACATCAACACTGAAGTCATCAGCGGGGCCTATAACGTCAGCACACTGAACATGACGTGGACAGTGAGACCTGGTGACAACAACAGAAATTTTCGCAGCATCAACAACTGGATGGTAAACGTCACTGCACAGAGTGACTACACAGCTCGTGTGGCCTGTAAGTATTCATTGTATTAAAAAGTATGTCTACAAATTATTCGACGACTTGCTGTCACTGACTGCAGATTAGGTATAGCACTTCTTCAGTGCATTGTAGCTTTCAGCACTTAGGTATTAATCATCATGATTAGTGTTTCTTACTGCCAAAAAAGTTCTTTCTGACATTTCCTAATTCATGGTAACTGATGGTTCTCCTAGCTCATTTAGTGATGGGATAGCCTAGTGATCAGAACATTGCGCTCGCAATTTGACAAGCTCGCAATTTGACAACCCGGGTTCGATTCCCGTTCGAGGGGATTTTTCTCCTGGATTTAACACCAGTGCCGACTTCACTCTCCCAAAAGTCTTTCGGATGAGACTTTAAACCCAGGCCCCATGTCCGAACACAACGCAGAACATCCTGCACACACGTTAAATCCTGTTCAGCTTTTCGTAAGAGTATGTCATCGTGTGCCAGTGGGAACAGATCACAAGACTTTCAAAACTGCATACACACGGGGACTGGATGAGAAAAAGCACACGAGTGCTTAGTCTATTATCTTCAGTTTAAAAGAATAAATTAATAAATAAAATAATAATAAATAGAATAATAAATAAATAAATAAAGAAATAAATAATAAATAAATAAATAAACAAATAAATGAACAAATAAATACATAAATCAATCAATCAATAAATAATGGTTCTCCTGGCTCGTTCAGTAATGATTCTCTGAGATCATTTACTAAGGATTCTCCTTGTTCATTCACTGATAGTTGTCCTAACTTATTCACTGATGCCTCTCCTAGCTCAACCACCGATGCTTCATCTAGATTATTCACTGACACCTCTCTTATTTATTCTATTCACTGATGATTCTCCTAGCTTATCTACTGTGTATTCTCCTCGTTCATTTGCTGATGATTATCCTTACAATGGTCACTGGTAGTTTTCTTAGTTGATTCAATGATAGTTTTCCTGGGTTATTCACTGATGGTTCTCCTTGCAGTGTTATCTGATAGTTCTAGCTTATTCACTGAAAATTCTCCTAGCAATATTCACTAATGGTTCTCCTAGTTCATTCACTGATAGTTCTCCTAGGTATTTACCTATGATTCTCCCTGCAACATTCACTGTTGCCTGGATTTGTTCGTCCACTGCTTAATCTCTTTTTCTATTTACAAATTGTTCCCTGTGCAATATTTGCTTTGCACATTTACTCATACTACCCATGGCCTGGAATCAAATTACCAAGGAAGCTCCAATTTCAAGGAATTTTTCCCTCGAGTTTAAATCAGTACTGACTCCACTCCCACAAAAGTCCTGTGGGTAAAACTATAAACTAAGGTCCTATGTGCAAACCCAAACAATATATCTTACACACACATTAAAACCTGTTCAGCATTTCAAAAGAACAGACTATTTCATGCCAGCAGGAATGGATGACAACACTTTGAAAAAAATATATATGCACACAGGTGTCCTGATGTCAGAATGCAGCTATTTTGATGGTGAATGAAACTTGTCTTTGGTGCAAACAGTCACCTTTGGTGAACCTTGGAGTCCTAACTCAGGAATGGAAAAAAAATATATTTGTTTATTTTAATCCACTGTGTTGTTTGCAATTCTCCTATCTTGCGTCTTGGTCACTTACCTGGCCATTGCCACAAACAGAGCACAGACTGTAAGGACATGCTGACATAGAATAAAGTCTCTTTAATGAAGTTAATGTATGTGTGTCTGTCTGTTACCCTGTGTGTCTGACTGTCTGTCAGTCTACCTTGCTGATATCACCTGTCACTGATGTCGAAAGTACCTGTGCAGATGGAGCAGACACTGTCAGTATTCAAGGAAACACACACCTTTCTACACTGAAACCACAAGGTCACAGAAGATGACCTTGACCTGTCAGGCAGGTGGGGTCAACCCTTCTTCTCCCCTGACCTACAACTGGGACGTCCTGTGTAATGACAGACAGCAAAGCACGTGCACCTTTACGCCATGCCCTGGACCCAGTGGTGACGACAACAAGGTGATCACCTGCCCTGTCACCAACACCAAGAATAACAACAAGAGACAACAACACAGTGTGGAATTAGATATCAAATGTGAGTAACAGCGCGCACACGCGCGCGTGTGTGTGTGTGTGTGTGTGTGTGTGTGTGTGTGTGTGTGTGTGTGTGTGTGTGTGTGTGTGTGTGTGTGTGTGTGCGTGTGTGTGTGTGTGTGTGTGCGTGTGTGTGTGTGTGTGGGAGGGGGTGTGTGTGGGTGTGTGCACATGAACGTGCGCATGTGTAAACATGCCCACATGTGTGAAGAGTTGATTGTAGTATACAATATTTGATGTTATTGTGTTATATTGCATTGTATTGCATCATTTTCTTTCGAATTTTATTTCCTTCATTAATTGTCATTGTGCTATTTTGCATTGTATTGTGTTGTATTGCATTGTACTGTATTTCATTGTGTAACAGAGTGCAGATATCTAATCTACCATGATTCTGTTAAACTTCTAAGCCAGAATTTCAACGTCTCAGCAATGACAGCATGGTCAAAAAATGGGAATTTTGCCTCTAAAGAGAGGCTGCACAAAATCTACATTTTACCACTACTGGCAAATCGCATGCAGCAGAGGGTTTTTGACCACTCCCCTAGCATACAAAACATTGCACAATTCGCAGGTATGGATCTAAATATATATCCACAATGCTGCGTTTGGCAGTTCCGATCGCATGGGAAGTAATCTAATTACAGCCCTGTCAGTCACATCCACCACTGCTGACTTTGTGCCACGTCTTAAGGCAGAGTGGGTACTGACTAACGCTTAGATCAGTAGCCTCAAGCTCTTTCCATCCTGTTCGCAGCGCCACTTTGTGACAGAGTGCAGATACATGATCTGCCCAATAGCCTACTGTACAACATCTCGGTAACGACAGCATGGTAAGACAGTGGGGATGTGGCTGCTATACAGAGGCTGCATAAATACAACATTTTACCGCTTCGGGCAAAGTGTATGCACCAGAGGGTTTTGACAACCACTAAGATACAGAACATCGCCCAATTCGCAGGTGTGGTTGCGATGCGTTTCGCATGGTAGGTAATCTAATTACCACCCCGTTGCAATAGTAATGCATTGAATCGAAATGTATTGCATTGTACTGTATTGCATTGCATTGTTCTTCACTGTATTCTATTGCATTGTGTTGCACTGTTTGCATTGTATTGTATTTATTGAATTATATAGTATTGTATCATGATGTGTGGTATTATATTGTATTGCATTGCGTTTTTTGTATTGTGTTGTATTGCGTTGGGTTGGGTTGCGATGGGTTGTGTTCCGTTGTGTTGCGTTGCGTTGCATTATATTGCATTGCAATGTATTGTATTGTATTTTGTATTACAATGCATTCCTTTGCGTTACTATTGCATTGCATTGTCTTACATTGTATTTTATTGCGTTGTATTGCATTGTATTGTGATGCATTGTATTGTATTGTATTGTATTGTATTGTATTGTATTGTATTGTATTGTATTGTATTGTATTGTATTGTATTGTATTGTATTGTATTGTATTGTATTGTATTGTATTGTATTGTATTGTATTGTATTGTATTGTATTGTACTGTACAGTACTGTATTGTGTTGCATTGTATTGTATTGTATTGTATTGTATTGTATTGCATTGCAATCCATTTAATTCCATTGCATTCCATTGCATTCAATTGTAGACCAGTTTCAATAAATCTGTGCTGCTCCCCTTGGAAAGATTTTTATAAAAGTTATTTTAGTTCGACAATAATGCAATATTCGCTCATTTGCTTTTCTTTCCAATATAGTCGTTTCGTATAGGCAATTTTATAAATTTTATCACCTGTTCCCTTTGGCACACAATGAACTACCCTCCCAAAAAGTGAAACAGGTTTTAACGTGTGCACAAGTTGTTATACGTGTGTTTGCGCAAGGAACCGCGGTTTATAGCTTCATCCAAAGAACATTTGAGACGGTGGAATCAGCATTGATGTTAACTCCAGGTGAAACTATCCCCTTGAACGGGATTCGAAGCTGGGTCAATGGTTCAGGAGTGTGATGCACATCCCTCTAACACACAAAACTATCTCGTCCCTGAACTGCCACTACAAGAACAACAACACGCATTTTATCTCGTTTTATTTGTAACAGGGTTATTTTTTGTGTAAAACCCACTCTTCTCTAAACAAACATGTTTTCGAGGGAAAGTTTCTATCTGTTGCCTTGGATTATTTAACGTTTTGCATTTTGCATTACACAAATGACGACAGTTTATTGCCTGATCCTAAAGTGTAGTGTCATACTAGACCTTAGGGTTGAATGGATGGGAAAAAAGCTATGGTCAAACAAGATTTCAAATGTATATGTTAACACCCGCATGCAGGCGCGCACGCGCACGCGCGTGTTTTGTGTGTGGTGTGTGTGTGTGTGTGTGTGTGTGTGTGTGTGTGTGTGTGTGTGTGTGTGTGTGTGTGTGTGTGTGTGTGTGTGTGACAGAGAGAGACAGAAACAGGGAGAACACTGGACACAGAACACATCAGCCTTGAGCGTCTGTACAAAACATGTTTTAAGCAGATGGATGGTAGATATCATAGCGGAAAAAAGACACAGACAGACAGATAGACAGACAGAGCGAGTGAGAGAGAGACAGAGACAGAGACCGAGACAAAGACAGACAGACAGACAGATATATATAGAATATATATATATATATATATATATATATATATATATATATATATATATATATATATATATATATATATATATATATATATATATATATATATGGGTTATTCTCAGAAACATGTGAGGTTTTTGTGACATAGACCTTGAAAAATAAATGTCCTTGGAAGTTTTTGCCTTCTTGCCATATATTAGAGTACTCTGTTGCAAAGTGCAATCTGTTGAAAAAATTATGAATCATTAATTGTTTTTTTTGTAATTGAGGCATAAAGGTTCTATTTTTAGCTGTGTTGCGGTTGTGACATGGAAACCAAAAGTAGCATTAAAACATCTTTTTACACAAAATATCAAACAAAAAACACTCACAAATGCTTTTGTTTTTATCTATAAAACAAAACTATCAATTGGAAGTATGACAATCATCGACAAAGCATATGTTTTTGCTTTTTTGTAATGACACTCTAAGACATTTTGTATACCCAGATTTAAAGTTTGGTTTTTGTACAAATGACCACAGCAAGCATCCCCAGATTATCCTGAACTTAAACCACAGAATGATATCCATTAAACTAAACAGTTTTCTTTACATAAGAATGGAAGCTGTTTAATAGTAATGCCTTATATAAGTAATATGTTTTGGTTGTGACATGGAAACCGTTTGGTTGTGACATGGAAACCACACCCTTCAAAAGCACAAAACCTGAAATTGTAGCAATGAAAACACAAATTAAATCCAAAAAACAACCTACTTGAATTGGGAACAATGCATTCTATTAACATTATTATGATTATTTACATTGATTTGTCATTTTAGAGTGATCTGTTGTGGTTGTGACATGGAAACCGTTTGGTTGTGACATGGAAACTGTTTGGTTGTGACATGGAAACCACACCCCTCAAAACCCACAAATCACTGAAGTGAAGCAATTTAAACACAAATTGAAAAAAAAAAATCTTAAATTAGAAACAATGCATTCTATTAACATTATTTATACTAATTTGTCATTTTAGAGTTAGATGTTTTTTGTTATGGCTGTAACATGGAAACTGTTTGGTTGTGACATGGAAACCACTCCCTTCAAAACCACAAATCACCCAAGTGTAGCAATTTATACACAAATGGAAAAAAACAACAACACCATCTTAAATTAGAAACAATGCATTCTGTTAACATTATCTACATTGATTTATATGATTAAAGTGATATATCAATCAATATCATTATTGATCAAATGCTGTGTTTGGTTGTGACATGAAAAAGCTGGGAGAAACCAAAGACTGGAACTCTAATTATAGCATTGCAATACTCCTTTGGCGGGAAAAAGTATGTGTCAGAGATATTTAAGGTCAAGATGAAGTACCCACCTGAAAATCTCGGTCAGTGAAAGAATGTGCCGGATTTTGCAACAGATTTACATCGTTTGGTTGTGACATGAAAAAAGGGAAACCATGTTGGTCATCTGGGGTTTCAAGCAATTTACGAGGATAGGAGCTCCAGCTGATCAAAAACAATGTTTTCTTTATACTGTTAACATGTAAATTCATCCCTTGTGGCTATAATGTGTTGATGATAACATATAGTTCTTGTGAGTAAATTGTTAAAATTGGGCCTACTTTGGGAAACCAACGTCACAACCGCAACAAGCTTTTAATCTGCCCTCTATTTAATGTCCATGACAAAGAAAGTACAATTTTTCTTCTAGGGAACTTGAAACAACATCTGGGCATTACTTTAATACAAGTTGTGTTTCAAATTAGCAGTCTTTCAAGTCAGAAGAACAATCTGAATAAAGTATGCACCAAAATGTCACAAATCCGCCATGTTGGAATGAGCAATTTGGTGAAATAAATTCACAATATTTAAAAGCACAAACACAAATGGTCATAAAAACATTTAATTTTTTTTTTTAATTAAACATAACTAGTAAACAGCATTCACCACAATTTTAAACTTAATTCAGCCAAATGGCAGATGTGTAAAGTAGGTCACTATCATGCCTCACATGTTTCTGAGAATGACCCATATATATATATATATATATATATATATATATATATATATATATATATATATATATATATATATATATATATATATATATATACATGGAGAGAGAGAGAGAGAGAGAGAGAGAGAGAGAGAGAGAGAGAGAGAGAGAGAGAGAGAGAGAGAGAGAGAGAGAGAGAGAGAGAGAGAGAGAGAGAGAGAGAAAGAGAGAGAGAGAGAGAGAGGAGAGAGAGAGAGAGAGAGAGGAGAGAGAGAGAGAGAGGAGAGAGAGAGAGAGAGAGAGAGAGAGAGAGAGAGGTTCCATTTCATTTCATTTATTCTTTATTATTATTATTATTATCATTATTATTATTATTATTTAATCTTTTATATCGAGGATAACAGAATAAGCAATCATGTGCTTTTTTTCATCCGGTCCCCGTGTGTATGCAGTTTTGTAAATATTGTCATCTGTTCCCACCGGCACACGATGGCCTACTCTTACGAAAAGCGGAACAGGATTTAACGTGTGCGCAAGATGTTCTGCGTGCGTTCGCACACGGGGCCTCGGTTTAAAGTCTCATCCGAAGGACTTTTGGGGAGAGTAGAGTCAGCACTGATGTTAACTCCAGGAGAAAAATCTCCTTTAACATCAAAGATAATGGAATCAACACTCTTGCGTTTTTTTACATCCAGTTCCCGTGTGTATGCTGTTTTGTAAATGCCATCTGTTCCCATCGGCACACGATGGCCTACCTTTACAAAAAGCGGAACAGGATTTAACAATTTCAATTTCAAAATTTTATTTCAAGAAACCCCCCCCAAGGGGTACATGGAATTTGACAAAACCAATGCTTGCAGATATGGACGTGTGAAAAATACTCACAACAAAAATCCTAACACAATGGATGGCATAAAAAGATAAAAGGAAGAGTATTAACAATACATTAGGAGAACAAAACACCACACACACACACACACACACACACACACACACACATCACACACACACACACACACACACACACACACACACACACACACACACACACACACACACACACACACACACACACACACACACACACACACACACACAAACACAAAACAACAACAACAAAAAACATCATGATGTTTAGATGACTCGACAATTAATGCGCGCTCTCTCTCTCTCTCTCTCTCTCTCTCTCTCTCTCTCTCTCTCTCTCTCTCTCTCTCTCTCTCTCTCTCTCTCTCTCTCTCTCTCTCTCTCTCTCTCTCTCTCTCTCTCTCTCTCTCCCCAGCATATCCCGTGCAACGCTAAGGCATCTAGAAGCACACATATACTTACAGGCGCACACACACACACACACTAACATACACTCATGCAGAAAGACACTCTAATGTCTGCAGGTTAACCCTCAAGGGCACACCTGCCCAAAAACCCAAGCAACACAAAAGCATAAAAAAATACAATAAGTGCACCACAAAAACAATACAATACAATACAAAAAACCAATATTCATATGAAAATACCAAAGTTCTCACATGACGGATGTATTGCACAATAATAGTTTGAACTCCTTCCGATTAATTTTAAGCACATACGCACCAAAAATCCTAACATAATGGATGGCACAAAAAAGAAAAAAGAAAGAGTATTCACAATACATAAAAAGAAAAAAGAAAGAGTATTCACAATACATTAGGAGAACAAAACACACCAAAAAACCCCCAAACAAACAACAACAAAAATTCAACAGCATGATGTTTAGATGACTTGACAATTAATGCGTTCTCTCTCTCTCTCTCTCTCTCTCTCTCTCTCTCTCTCTCTCTCTCTCTCTCTCTCTCTCTCTCTCTCTCTCTCTCTCTCTCTCTCCTCTCTCTCTCTCTTCTCTCTCCCCCCCAGCATATCCCTACAATGCTAAGGCATCTAGAAGCACATATATACTTACACGCCCACACACAAACACACTAACATACACTCATGCAGAAAGGCACTCTAATGTCTGCAGGTCAACCCTCAAGGGTACACCTGCCCAAAAACCCACGCTGCACTCACGTAAGCATAAAAAATATACAATAAGTGCACCACAAAACAATACAATACAATCCAAAGAACCAATATTCATATGAAAATACCAAAGTTCTCACATGACGGATGTATTGCACAATTGTGACGCTCCACCACGAAATGAGTCGCTTAGCACATTACCCAATTTTGCGCTAGGAGCCTTTAAAGGCAGGTGGGGGTCAAGTTGTCAATTTTGAGATTTTGATTGATTATTAAACTAGATCTGTTTATTTACCTTATAATGAAATATCAAGGCATAATTTTTTATTCCTTTTGCCTTTAAATGTGTTTTGAAAATACCAAAGCACTCATTCTGACAACCTGTTACTAAAATAAACTTGCCCATTTCTCATTTTGTCCCATCCTGCAGTCTATCATTTCAATTTGTAATAATGTTGCACAGAATTGTCCGATTTTCAATCTGTTTTTTGTATTTGATAGCCACTTTATTGCACATTAAAAAACATGTCAATAACTTAAAATTGACCTCAGGTGCACTCCGTCTCATTATGTGGTGGAGCGTCACAATTATAGTTTGGACTCCTTCCGATTAATTTTAAGCACATACGCCATAGGCACACACACACGCACCCAAGAGAGCGGGCACACTCACTCACTCACACAAACACACACCCCTACCCACACACACACACATTCACATTCACACACACACACACACACACACACACACACACACACACACACACACACACACACACACACACACACACACACACACACAAGCCTTCATAGTCTATAGGTACAGGGGGAGGAAATTGTCTATAGCATAAAACAATTTGCGCTAGTATCATTTATGAAAAAATATCAAATTAATGGTTTCAATGCTTGCAGATATGGGCGTGTGAAAAAAATACTCACAACAAAAGTCCTAACACAATGGATGGCACAAAAAAGAAAAAAAGAAAGAGTATTTACAATACATTAGAACAAAACTCCCCACAAAAAAAACAAACCGTGTACGCAAGATGTTTTGCGTGCGTTCGCACACGGGGCCTTGGTTTAACCTTCGTCAGACCCTGTGGGTGAAAAATTACCCAGACTCTCCTTTAAATTATCATAACTTTGTCAGTTTTAACTCTGTCAGACTCAAATTTAATGACTTTTTTTATTATATATCTGTGCATAATTTCACCGAATATGAAGATTTTATGTTTTTAAATAAAGGAGAAATTAAAGCTTAAAAACGTTCTATAACCCTCGCCAGATACCGTGGGTGGCTGGTCACCCATACTTTTTATATAGACCACAGCTCTTTCCTACACATGCTAGGGCTCGTAGGTGGCTGGTCACCCACATCTTATACACATACCGTAGCCTTTAATTCTACACATGCGCACGCCGGGGCTAGCGGGCGGCTGCTACGGGAAGTTCTGGCATCATTCTCGCATCAGAAGCCATTTTGGAGAACACGTGGAACCCTAATATCTGAAGGCAAGTACACTTATTCCCTCCCATCTTAGTCGGCATCTGCTGCAAGAAAATCCACCACCAGCCAAATTTAAAAAAAAAAAAAAGAAGGCACAAGGCCGCTGTGGCTTCTGCCACTGGACGGCTGATCGCAAAACAACAGGTTCCTGCATTACTAGCCAAAAATGGATATGTCGAGATCACGCTATGCACATCTGCCCTAACTGCAGTCTGATGCTGCAGACAGAGGTTACTATCATCCAAGAACCTGGTGATGATGAACTGCCAAGAGCAACACCTCCCACTCCCAGCAATCGTTGAGACCAGGGGCAACAAATGCAGGAACAAAATCAGTTTTAGCAGCTCCGTATTAATGCTGGTAAATGTTTGTCTCAGCTCTAAACTGGTACTGATGTCCTTCATAAAAATGAAAATATGTTCTACTGGTTTTGTTTGATTTCGTTGGTTTGTTTGATTTGTTATCTTATCCAAGACCTTCAATAATGAAATGTGGGATACTATCCGTACAGACAGTTTAGGTTTGAACTTCTTCTTAGTATTGTGTGCATTCAAACAGTTTAGAATCATATTTCTTGTATTCTGAAAGTGTGTGTGTGTGTGTGCATGTGTACGCGTGCAAATGTGCACTTATTCGTATGGGTTATTCTGTTCTTAACTGTACATGCTTTCTTTCCTTACTGAGGATTGATATCAGCATGTACAATTGTTATTTCGCTTTTTGGCTTTTGCACATGTTGAACGTTTTGGAGGGTATGGCATGACGGCCTCTGGCACGTACACAGGCACTTCAACATTGACAACTGCCTCATTGAAGTCATCAAGGCACTGTACGAGAACGCAAGTAGTGCAGTTTTCATGAACAATCACGTGGGCGAGTTCTTCAAGACCACGGTTGGGGTCCGCCAGGGCTGCCTTCTCTCACCTGTACTCTTCAACCTCTTCCTCGAAAACATCATGACAGAGACACTGCAAAACCACCACACTTCCATCACCATTGGTGGAAGACCCCGTTGCAACCTCATGGGCAGCAGCAAACAAGAACTGCAAATCCTCACAGACAGTTTATCAGATCGAGCGAGCGCATACGGCACAGAGGTCAGTACAGAGAAATCAAAGATCATGGCCAACAGCGTAAGTAATGACAGCACGGAAATAAAGATGAATGGAGAAATACTGGAAGAGGTGAGCCAATTCAAATACTTAGGCTCCATCCTAACAAAAGATGGCACATCAAACAATGAAGGGAAAGCTCGCTTTGCAACAGCAACATCTGCTCTAGCCAGACTCGAGAGGATCATCAGAAGCAACAGCATCAGCTTCTGCACCAAATAACACCTCTACAAATCCCTCGTGATATCCATCCTCCTATATGGCTGTGAATCATGGACTCTGACAGCAGAGTTAGAGAGGAGAATCCAAGCATCCGATAACAAATGCCACAGAAGACTCTTCAAAATATCATACAAAGAACACAAGACCATTAACTATGTGAAAGAAGAAATCAAAAAGCGTGTGGGCCCCCAAGAGCCTTTGCTCTCCACCATGTAGAAGGAGAAAGCTGATGTGGTTTGGCTACGCCACAAGACACAACACCTTACCAAAAACCATCTTGCAAGGAACAATCGAAGGCAAGAGAAGAAGAGGCCGCCAAAAAAAAATCATGGGTTGACAACATCAAAGACTAGACCGCCCAACCCCTGCAACACCTCCTACTAGCCACACAGGATCATGAAGCATGGAAAAAGATCTCTGTTGCGTCTTCTCTCATGTCCCCCCTATGTCCTTTGGGACATGGGACTGAGTGAGAGAGAGTGAATGTTTTTGGGGGCTTTTGTTATGAATAGACCAGTTTGAGTTTGACTGAAAGGTTCATGGATAAAATGATCAAGATATTAAAGAATCTATGATCTTGCTGATCTGTGTTTTGATTTTTTTCTCACAAAGTTGCTGATTTGCAATATTAAAACCTGATGCCATTTACTGCATATTTATGCAATATATATTTTGGTTAGAATGCTACAAACATACTGTATTAATGCTAAAAACATATAGCCTATTTGTTATAGTTCTCTCTCTCTCTCTCTCTCTCTCTCTCTCTCTCTCTCTCTCTTCTCTCTCTCTCTCTCTCTCTCTCTCTCTCTCTCTCTCTCTCTCTCTCTCTCTCTCTCTTGTGTGTGTGTGTGTGTGTGTGTGTGTGTGTGTGTGTGTGTGTGTGTGTGTGTGTGTGTGTGTGTGTGTGTGTTTCTTTGTCAGTCTCTCTATTTCAGTTTACATGGGTGCTAGTAATCCTTTCAGTTTCAAATCAAATGAATGAGCTCTTATTTCCCACATCGTAATAGCCACACACCTGTTATCTAAGACCTCACCTTTTCAGATTCAGATTCAGCTTTTTTTGTTTCAAAAATTACATGATGCTTTGCTGTCTAATCCATTTGAAAACCATGGGTGACTGGTCACCCACGAAATCTGGCGAGGCGTAGTAAGGGAAATGTCTATGTAAAAACCATGGGTGATTAGTTACCCACGAAAGCTGGCGAGGCGAAGTAAGGGAAATGCCTATGTAAAAACCATGGGTGACTAGTCACCCAGGAGCTCTTCCATGTGAGTTTTAAAACGAGGTCTGGCGAAGGTTTAAGTCTCATTCAAAGGACTTGTGGAGAGAATGGAGTCAGCACTGATGTTAGCTCCAGGAGAAAAATCTCCTCGACCAGACTCGAACCCTGGTTGTCACATTGCCAGGGCAATGTTCTGAACACCAGGCAGGCTATTGTCCCCCCTAGGCTATCTGTCCAGATAGAGAGAGAGAGAGAGAGAGAGAGAGAGAGAGAGAGAGAGAGAGAGAGAGAGAGAGAGAGAGAGAGAGAGAGAGAGAGAGAGAGAGAGAGAGAGAGAGAGAAGGAGAGGGTATGAATTTGAATGTGAATTTTAGTTTTTGTTTGTTAAAATCTTTGTCGAATATGCATGAGCAAGTTGAATACAAGCATGAATACCTGATTTTACATGATACAATGTTATATAAATTCCATGCATTATCTTTATCATTTTGGATTGTCAGTACATTGTGTCCTAACCGAATACTGTGTACACAGCTGGTCCGTTTTGTCCTAACTGCTGGTCCATTGTGTCCTAACCACACACTGTGTAACACTGCTGGTCCATTGTGTCCTAACTGCTGGTCCATTGTGTCCTAACCACACACTGTGTACACTGCTGGTCCATTGTGTCCTAACTGCTGGTCCATTGTGTCGTAACCTCAAACTGTGTAGATTGCTGGTCCATCGTGTCCTAACCACACACTGTGTACACTGCTGGTCCGTTGTGTCCTAACTGCTGGTCCATTGTGTCCTAACCTCAAACTGTGTAGATTGCTGGTCCATCGTGTCCTAACCACACACTGTGTACACTGCTGGTCCATTGTGTCCTAACTGCTGGTCCATTTTGTCCTAACCTCAAACTGTGTAGATTGCTGGTCCATCATGTCCTATTTGCTGGTCCATTGTGTCATAACTGCTGGTCCATTGTGTCCTAACTGCTGGTCCATTGTGTCCTAACCACACACTGTGTACACTGCTGAACCATTGTGTCCTAACTGCTGATCCATTGTGTCCTAACCACACACTGTGTACACTGCTGGTGAATTGTGTCCTAACTACACACTGTGTAGACTGCTGGTCCATCGTGTCATAACCACTCTCTGTGTACACTGATGGTCCACTGTGTCCTAGCCACACACTTTGTACACTGCTGGTCCATTGTGTCCTAACCACACACTGTGTACACTGCTGGTCCATTGTGTACTTACTGCTAGTCCATTGTGTCCTAACTGCTGGTCCATTGTGTCCTAACCTCACACTGTAATGTCTGTGCAGACCCACCCCTGTCAGCTCTTCACATCAGTGGCTACGTCAACGGTCAGGTTCTCTATGAAGGGACAGTCTGACTTTGACCTGTGCCGTGACTGGGGGTGACCCTGTGGTGACCTCTGTGACCTTGACCTGTCCTGGTCGTCACGTTCAGAATCCATCCCCTGGTCAGTCCAGCAGTTTGGTGATCTCCCGTCTGAGTCGTTCTGACCACAACCTGACCTGTGTGTGTCGTGGTCAGTAGGTCAGAGAAAGCTACTACACCCTGACAGACTCCAGGACTTTGACCGTTTATTGTGAGTACAGTTTATTCTTTATGCTTACTATCATTACAGTTGTCATCATTGTGGCCATTGCTGATATCATTATAGCCATCAACATCAGCTCTTTGCCATTTTCAACACCATCAACTTTACAAACATGTTAGGCCTGTACCATCAATCTTTGCGTCCTAACAATATACATTTTCCTGTATCTACTGGGTTCATGAGGTATGTACACCTGCAATATCAGTAAAAACTCTGAAAATTGCATTTATAGAGAAAGTAAAGCTCAACTACATGATCCCACTCTTCCCAACCACCAGACTGCAAACTCACGCTAAGTAGAAGCAGGCCAAAGCTCAGGAAAACCCCAAGACTATTATGGGTTCAAACCCATGATAATCTAACTGGTATCTCCATGTGCTTACCCCTATGCAATGATTGATGATTGAAATTACATCCTCTGGGGAATTCCTTGGAAGTTAAGCTGGGGAACGCCCAACAACAATGAAAACAAATCTGATGCTCCAATACGGAATGAGTCAGCTTAGTGCATCACCTAATTTTGTGCTAGGAGCCTTTAAAGGTAGGTGGGGGTCAAGTTGTCAATTTTGAGATTTTGATTGATTATTAAACTATATCTGTTTATCTATTTTATAATGAAATATGAAGGCAAAATCTGTATTCCCTTTGCTTTTAAATGTGCTTTGAAAATACCCAAGCCCCATCTGACAACCAGTTAAGAGAACAAACTTGCCCGTTTCTCTTTTTGTAACATCCTGCAGTCAATCATTTTATTTTGCAATAACTTGGCACAGAATGGTCGAGTTCCAATCTGTCTTTTATATTGAATAGTCTTTTTACTACAGATCAAAAACTTGTGAATAACGAAAAATTGACCTCTGGTGCATTGCAACTTCTTACGTGGTGGAGCGTCACAAATACTTAATCATATCCACAATAACAGTAATGTGCATATAGATGTGCTGGAAAGGTGCTGTTGATGATGATAATGATGATGATGATGATGGTTTAGATATTGCTGATGATGTTGACAATAATGATGGTGGTGAAGATGTCATAGGTGATGATGATAATGCGGATGATGGCGATAAAGATGTTTAGGGTGATGGTGGCAATGATGGTGGTGATGATTAAGATGTCGAGGGTGATACTGATAATGATGACGATGATGATAAAGATACTGAGGGTGCTGATGACAATTATGAAAACTACAACTGCTCATGACTCTCACTGTGACAGATCCCCCCTCCACCCCCATCATCACACGGAGAGAGGAAAATCCTGCCCTGCTCTGGAAGGGGACACTGTGTCCTTGACCTGCTCACTGACCTCCTTTGGACATCTGTCAGCAGAACGGACATGGGTCAGTGAAAGGTCAAATGCCAAGGACCCTCTGCTGATGGGCAAGGTTGGCAGGGAAGACAACAACTGAGCTGTGACATGTCAGGCCAGCAATGGATTCACACAGCACAAAGGACAACAGCTGATTGACACCTTCTTTCTGCAAGGGTATTGTGAGTTGTGTGTTGTGTGTGTGTGTGTGTGTGTGTGTGTGTGTGTGTGTGTGTGTGTGTGTGTATGTGTGTGTGTATGTGTGTGTGTGTGTGTGTGTGTGTGTGTGTGTGTGTGTGCACGTGCGCACATGTGTGTGTGTGACCGCGCATGTGTGTGCGTGCGTGAGTGTGTGTGCGTGCGTGCGCGTGCGTGTGTGTGTGTGTGTGTGTGTGTGTGTGTGTGTGTGTGTGTGTGTGTGTGCGCGCATGTGTGTGTGCGCGCATGTGTGTGTGCGCGTGTTTACGAGTGTATGTGTGCGTGTGCATGTGTGCGGGAGTGTTTGTCACAGTCTTTGTGTCTGTCTCTATCTCGTTCTCTCTCTCTTTTATCCTCTCTCTCGCTCTCCCTTCCCCCATCTCTGTCTGTCTGTCTGTCTGACTGTCTGTCTGTCTGTCTGTCTGTGTGTGTCTCTCTCTCTCTCTCTCTCTCTCTCTCTCTCTCTCTCTCTCTCTCTCTCTCTCTCTCTCTCTCTCTCTCTCTCTCTCTCTCTCTCTCTCTCTTTCGGGGGTGAACAGAGTTCAGGTTGGATGTAGGACGCACATTCACATCGTGCTCTTGTAAATTAATTATTTTCCTTAATTAATGACTTCTTACTGATTATTACTTGTTTGTTTTTATTTCCTTATGTCTTCCTGATCATGCCAGTACAAAATTTATCTGCAAGAGTCACCTGTGGCCAATTTTATTGGACTTTTCAAAACTTCATGTTCAAACTTATACTGAACTGTGTGGCTGAACGTAAACACCAGCTTGTGTTGTGTTGGCCAGTGAGTGGTTTGAGGACACTGTGTGTGGCAGTGGTGTTGGCAGCACTGTATTGCTGCACTCCTGTTGTCAATCATGATCAAGTGTGTGGTTTGCGGTGCAAGTGTCCAACAAATGATGATGTTCAACAGTCAATACATAGACTTTGTTACGACTTACTTTCTCTTGCTACAGTCAGGTTTCTGCAGACAATGAAAACTGACCCACAACAGAAACTCAGGTACATAATTTCTGCCAGTCTTGGGGTGACATATGGAACTGCTATGATAATGTTCATTGTCTTCCTATCATGTTTCCTGATGATCTGTGGGGATGTTGAGCCTAACCCGGGTCAAACATTTGGGAGGGGTTACGGACAGAGATCATCTCCAACCTCTCAAGGCCCTCCTTGGGGTGGGGGGTACAGGCAGGAATCCTACCACAGGCCACATGAATACTATGAGACCAACACACCACCCATTTATCATGATAGTTTTCACCCAGGTGAACATCCTCTCGCCCGTCTACATACAGATATGGCCCAAACTCTGCAGGATGCTGTATCAAGGATGGAGGCAAACAATCTTCGTCAGGAGCAGAATATTGAAAATCATTTCTTGACAATGGAAAAGAAACTGTCAAGCATGGAGAAGAAAATGGACCACCGCCTTTGTCAACTGGAAGAACGGCACACTCAGCTCACCAAAAGTCATAGAATGTTGGAAGAGCAGTGCCACTTCTTGGAATCAGAGGTGCACAGCTTGAGGGAAACAGTCAATGCCTTTTCAAATAAATGTGATTATCTGGACAATCAAAGCAGAAGAAACAATCTCCTCTTCTTTGGGCTTCCACTACAGGAGGGTGCAAACTTCATGGTGGCCTGTGAGGAAAAAGTCCGGGAAACAGTGCAGGTTGGGATGGGCATTGAAGAGGACTTGCACTTTGAGCGTATCTACAAGGCTGGCATAGCCATCGCTGTGAAGTTCCAGTCCCACCTTCAAAAAATGCTGGTGCTCAAGAACGCACACAAGTTGATGAAAAGCAAGGGTTTCCAGAACATTTTTGTGAAGGAAGATTTCTCTGAAAAACTCCAACAGAGGAGGAAGGAACTCATCCCTCTACACCGCCAACTGAAAGAGAAAGGACTCAAGTCAATTCTACGATATGACAAGCTGATTACAGATGACGCTGTATACACCTATAACTCCCAAAGTCAAACAATTCTGAAAGTGGGCCAACCATGGCATGGAAGTCACAGCAAAAATCCACATTTTCAGCAAGATAGAACATATCATGCAAGGGGTGGAATGGAAAATCCGGATATTATGCTTCAAGATCAAGCACGTGAGAACAGGGGAAGTTCTGCACACTGCCTGTCATCAAGTGACTTTCCTGCCCTGACAGCAAACAGAACTTCTCCTTCACATGCAACTGCAAGGCCCTCACCCACTGCAGCAAAGAAGGGAGCATCTTCAGTGACCAGGACAGCCAGGAGTGTGTCATGTACTTCACCAAATTTGCAGCAGACTCCAGTGAACTCCAATGTAGCAGATGAGTTACAAGAGCAGGAGCAAAATGCCAGCACCAGCTGCAGTCAAAGCAGAAGTGCAGCATACAACCTTCGGGCCCAATCTAAGCAGTCTGCAACTGAAGGACCTGCACGTGACACGGCTGGGAGACCTGAGGGTGGTGCTGTGTCAACTCCTGCTGAACGTGCCAGACAGCCAGGAAAAGGTCGGGGACGTGAAGCATCCCCTTCCCAGCCCAGAATCGACTGTATGATGCAACAGTCACGTGCTGAGGGACAGGACCACCTGACTGAAAAAGACATCCCGCCAGTTCTGAATGCCTCAGAACCCACCAACATGGGTCAGGATGTGGACTCTGAAGGCAGTCACTCTGATGTGCGTCCTGGTGATGCCAACAGCTAGGACAGCGGCCGGCCCCAGTCAATATCTTTCCTTCTGTTTAATGTAGCCGGTCTTGTGAGTAGACTGAAATACTTGGATTGGGTAGATTATGTTAGTAACTTTGACATCGTCTGTTTAACATAAACTTTTGTTGACAAAAATTTTGATGTTTCACATATTTTTCAAAGTTTTAGTAAATACGTTTGTCCCGCAGTGAAGTTGTCTCATCATGGTCGGAAATCAGGTGGTATACTGGTATTGGTGAAAAAGCAGTTGATAAAACATATCACGGAAGTACAGAGTGTTGTTGAAAATGCTATCATTCTTAGATTGTCTAGACATTTGTTTGGTAGTCCAAAAGATTTTATATACCTATGCACTTATATACCTCCATATGGTAGCCCATTCTATGATCAGGCTGAATCAGATTGTCTTATTTTGGATATTGAAAGACAACTTGGTGATTTATTGGCTGGTGATGAAAATGTCCACCGCCTTTGCAGTGGTGATTTTAATGCCCGTACTGGTAACTTACAAGTTCAGAATAACAATTCTGTGTTAGATGATTATCTAGATTTTTTTGATAAATCAGTTTCCTTTCAGAGTGACAGAACGTCACAGGATTTGATTGTAAATGATTTTGGCAAAAAACTTCTTGATATGTGTGCTTGCTTTAATATTAAACTGCCTAACGGCTGTCCAGACCTGGATGATTCAGGCAACTTTACGTATTTGTCCGAACAAGGGCACAGTGTTGTAGACTATTTTTTGGCTAGTTTTGACATTTGTGGAATTTTTAACAGATTGATTGTATCTGACAGGATTGAATCAGATCACATGCCAGTTGAATTATACTGTATTGTATGTGACTCATGTATTCAAGTTTCTGTGGACTGCCCTGTTATTATGGAAAAGGTGATTTGGTCAGAAGACCAGGCTGTATCCTTTACCAATAATGTGGAGTCTGAAAACTTCAAGATTCAGTTAGACAGAGCAGCTACTCTTGTTGATGATGATCTAGAGGAATCAGTGTCTGTGTTTACTCGAGCTTTAAACAAAGCAGCAGAGCCAATGAAAAGAAAGTTTGTTCTTGGAAAACCAAAAAGACAACAGGCCAGGTGGTTTGATAGTGAGTGCCTTGGTAAGAAAAGGGAGGTAATAAAACATCTAAGAAAGTGTAAGAAAAATAAATCGAATGAAGACTACAAAAAGTATGTAGAGGCAAAGAAAGAATAGAAGACTTTACTTGTAAAGAAAGGAAGAACATTTAGAAACTGTAATGTGAACAAAATACTGGCTTCAATTAACAATCCAAACCAGTTCTGGTGTGAGATCCGCAAGCACAGAAGTCGTAAAGTTGTCACTAATGATATTTCAGAGGACGAGTGAATCCGTCACTTTGAATCCGTCTTCAATGACGGTGTTGTTACTGATCATGTTAACTTCTTGCATGATGTAGATGAAATAACATTTGATGATATATTGGACAATGAAATTTCAGAAAGGGAAATAAGGAAAGCTATTAGTCATATGAAATGTAGAAAAGCAGCAGGTCCAGATGGTATTTTAGCTGAAATGTTGAAAAATGCTGAACAATCAATTATGCCATTTTTGTCAAAATATTTCAATGCCATATTTTCTAAGGGCTTTTTCCCTTCTAAATGGACAGAGGCTATAGTATATCCCATTCACAAGAAAGGTGACACTAGAAGCCCAGACAACTATAGGGGTATATCCCTTTTAAGTATTCTAAGTAAAGTATTTACCTATATCATTAATAAGAGATTGTCACTGTGGGTAGAACAAAATGGTTCTATTTGTGAAGTCCAGGCTGGATTCAGAAAAGGCCGTTCAACAATAGACCATATATTTACTTTAAACGCACTGATAGAAAACTACTTGCTTAAACACAGAAAACTATATGTAGCGTTAATTGATTTTAAGAAAACGTATGATACTGTTAATCGTAATGTTTTGTGGTCCGTGCTTTTTCGGGCAGGTATTAAAGGTAAAATGTTCAAGATGCTTCAGGGTATGTATTCTAATGTTAAAGCATGTGTAATGTGCCAGAGTAAGACAGGCTATTCAAGTTTCTTTGAATGTTTACAGGGGTTGAAGCAGGGTTGCATTGTAAGCCCAGTCTTGTTTTCGTTATTGATTAACGAGCTAGCTAATGAACTAATCTTAAAGGGTAAACATGGTGTGACTCTTGAATCAAGTGAGATTGAACTATATTTGATGTTATTTGCTGACGATTTGACCCTGTTGGCCTTGACTGCTGTAGGCCTACAGTGTCAACTCAACAACCTACAGAAGGAAACAGAGAGACTAAAACTAACAGTAAACATAGACAAATCCAAAATCATTGTTTTTAGGAAAGGTGGCTTTCTTGGTGCTAGAGAAAAATGGTTTTTGAACGGTAGTCCATTAGAAGTTGTGACTCGTATAAGTATTTAGGCCTTACCTTTTCTACTAGAAACAGTTTCTCCGCTGCCATGGAAGAAGTGAAACTTAAAGGTAAACGATGTGTAAATGATATTATGTGCACTTTGGGAAAAATTGGATGTAATTCTCCTGATGTTTTCTTTAAACTTTTTGATGCTCAAGTCGTCCCACTTGTTCTGTATGCTTCTGAAGTATGGGGATATAAAGTCTATCGCCAAGTTGAACAAGTACATCTTTATGCATGTAAAAGATTCTTGCATGTTCGAAATAAAACAGCTAATGATGTTGTGTATGGCGAATTAGGTCGCTTTCCACTTTGGATTACAGCTATTATGAGATGTGTTAAGTACTGGTTACGACTGTTAAAGCAATCTGAAGAAAGGTATTCTAAAAAAGCATATAAAATGTTATTTGCTATGCATGAGAAAGGCCATGTGACATGGGTATCCTACATTAACAATATTCTGTGTGATAATGGTTTTGAACAAGTGTGGTTGTTTGGATGTGGCTCCGATAACATTTTCATGAAAGAGCTGAAAGAGAGACTACACAGTAACTTTTGTCACAACTGGCATATTAACTTGGATTCAAACACACGGTTCTCAATTTATGGTAAAGTTAAATATAGATTTGCTTTAGAAAACTATGTTGAAATTTTGTATGTTGAAGGTTACAGAAATATTTTGGCCCAATTCAGGATGGGTGTGTCGCAGTTGAATGTACATAAATATCGTTTTTCACCTACAGATGATAATACCACATGCCCTGTGTGTATAGGTGTGAAAGAAGATGAAGCACACTTTGTGTTTAAATGTCCCTTATATGGGGACATTAGACAGAAATTCAACTTCAACGTTGATGTTGATGTTAACCTGGAAAATGCACTTGTCAGTGTGCTTGCCTGTAATTCACAAGCAACATTGGTAAATCTTGCGAAATACCTTTTAGCTGCTTTCAGACTT
The DNA here is from genome assembly GCA_030674155.1 of Stramonita haemastoma. Taxonomy (NCBI): domain Eukaryota; kingdom Metazoa; phylum Mollusca; class Gastropoda; order Neogastropoda; family Muricidae; genus Stramonita; species Stramonita haemastoma. Next base: position 15,145,800 of record CM060346.1, read on the forward strand.
AGACAGAATTTCATTGACGATATGTAAGCGTAAAAGCTAATATTTCCCAGAATTAAAACTATTCCTATGTGTTCTACAATTGTTTCAATGAATCTTTTCATGTGGAACCGCTACTGTGCTTTCTTACCATGCTTCATTATTATTATGACAGAATAGTGTGTTGATGTTTGTGTTTCTCCCCATGAAAGGGGCTGTTGGCCTGTATTCATTAAATTTCAGAGTTCAGAGTTCTCTCTCTCTTTCTCTCTCTTATTGTGATATCAGCAGGTAAGTACAAAACTGTATTCTTATCTAAATCATGTTTTTTCATGAAGTTTGTTAACTATTTCAGTGTTTCATTTCTTATAATTCAGTGGTGTATACATTTGGCATTGATAATTGTATATACAGAGTGTGTGTGGTAGTTGTCTCTCACTGACCCTTACCCTACAGATGGCTCCTACATCACTGCACAGCCCAAAGAGGACAACAGCTGTGCCATGACGTCAGATGGTGCATCCTGCCACGTCACTGAAGGTCAAGGTGTTCATCTGCAGTGTAAGGCAGCCAGCAGCCCTGCTCCACAAGACTGTACCTGGCGATTCCTTTCCAGGTCAGGCATCGTACTTGACACTGGGACCAACCTTGACCTTGTATCTGCCAACATAACTGACAGTGGAGTGTATCAGGTGGAGGTGAAGACAACTAAACCTGACGTCACTGATGATCGTCTGCCACTGACAGCACGCAGCATTCTGACTGTTCTGGTCAAATGTGAGACCTGTGTGACCTGCAGCCTGTCTGTCTGTTTGTGTATCTGTCTGAGTGCCTTTCTATCTGTTTATCTTTTCCCTGAAATTATTATTTGTATGCTTTTTACCCTACCAGTAACTATTTTGACAGCCACGTGAAGGTTGTTAATATCTAAGGCCTGATTGATTAGAACTAGGATATGAAGTTCAGGCTATGGCCCTGGAAGGTAGTTTCAATGCCAATGCACTCCCCATTATCGTTGATGGTCTGATATATTCAAGATGATAAGGATATGAGAAGCTTCTTGTGAACTCTTGCCTCTGAGGAAACAGTATAGCAGGCCTGAGTATGACTGAAGTGGCAAGATAAGAATCCTGCCTTCAGACCAACTGAAGAGGTGCCTGCAGAAAATCAAGCATCGAAACCACTCTCCTAAAAACGAATTTTTGACACAAAGCAAAACTTCACAACCATGAAATATCATTCATCACAAAACTACAACATATCAAGGATTAGATACACGCTACTGGCTATGTTGAATATCTCTTACTGTGTCCGACATTTGTTACATTGATGACACCACGTCTAGTGTAGCAAACTGTCTGCTTTACAGGATAGTAAAATGCAATACATCTTGGATGGCAAAATGTATACAATGACATCGCATCCATAGTCTTTGTGAAAAAGTTTATATGAAATGTTGGTACAGAATGAACCTTATTACTGTTCACAACTGAAATACAAATGATAATGATGATGATGATGATGATGATGATGATGATGATGATGATGATGATGATGATGATGATGACGTTGACGACGACGATAATAATAATTAAAAGAAGAAGAAGAAGAAGAAGAAGAAGAAGAAGAAGAAGAAGATGAGGAATAATTATTATCATCATTATTATTATTATTATTAAAATTATTATTATTATTATTATTATTATTATTATTATTATTATTATTATTATTATTATTATTATTATTATTATTATTATTATTATCATCATTATTATAATAATGACAAGAAGAAGAAGAAGAAGAAGAAGAAGAGCATTAATGGTCATTGTGAAATGGTATACAAAGATGCCTTACACAGTGAACTTTACATTTGTTCACAGCAGTAATGGTATTTTTGTTTTGCAAACTCAACTCCTGTGCTGATCAGGCAAAACACAGCCACACTTCAACATATTCTGAGTTTAAATGGACAAAAGATCCATATCGCCAATGATCACATAAATGAAGGAACGATTTCCTACCATCATCCAGACAGATAGATAAAGGACAGTTTGAAGTTCATCCCTCCCTACTCCCCGTGATTTTATATCATATGTGTTTAAATCATTTGTGTTTAAATCATATGTGTTTAAATCATAAGTGTTTGCCAACCAAAATGCAGGGTTGAAGGTCTATTTAACAGAAGACAGGCAAACATATTTCTTTTAAAGTTATCACATTAACACAGAGACTGTTGCACTGCTCAATTAACTTATACTGAATGCGTTTGGTCAAGAAGAGTTCATACTTAGATAAGACCTGTACACTGTTCGCATGTGAAGATGACAGTGAGTCCGTGGCCACAAACACCTCACACACTAAACAAAGCGCAATGGTAATTAACATTAGAGAACTTTTCTCAGTAGTGTTGTCCTCTACTTTATTTTTTGTTTTTTTTGTTGTTCTTTTCTGCAGCACGTGCATACTACAACTACCACGATAAACTTTAGTGATAGGTTCAATTTTTTTATTAAAAGGTAGATAGATATCTTTTCAAGCAATTTTAAAATCAGAGAGAGAGAGAGAGAACTCAAGAACTCAAGAACTCAAGAATTTAATTGTATAGGCTATTCAACCCGTTACAAATCCATGTATGATTGGATACTTTGAATAGAGCATTATATTAATACAAAAGCATATTTTGAAATCAGCATCAATTACTCAAAGAACATAGCACAAGATTTCATGATGACATTATCGGCGTTTGTTGGAATGATAAATAAATCTGCCCAGATCATTGAAACACATATCATCTTGCATTAATCTTTGGAATGCAGTTAGCGGTGGATATATACGATATTTTTCTGGGATAAATTTTACCCGTAGGTCAATTAGGACATTACAATACAAGAGAAAGTGCAGTTCTGTTTCTATAGCGCTGTAGCAAAATGTACACTGAAGATCTTGTTCAGAAGTGGCTGTGTAGCGCTTTATGTGCGTCTGTAGGTCTGATATTCCTAGTCTGAATCTGATTAGAATGTCACAAATATGCTTGTTAGGCACCAAGGTAAAGTATGTTTCCAGAGATACAGATAATTTAAATGTACGGTACACACTGAATCGATTGCTATTGTTAATATGTTCATTCCACTTTTGAAAGAAACAATCTACTAATCTTTGTCTAAGCTGTCGCAAGAAAGCTTTATGGTTAGTAACACCTTGGTTTTCCCATACAAATCCAAAACCGGTCTCATATAACATTTTACAAATATGTGATACCCAACACATTTTACCATCATTATGGAGGGACAAAAGCATGTTGTAGGCTTTTCTTGGAAGTCTAGTTTCTTCTAACTCTGTTAAACGCAGCCAATATCTGATCGAAGATATATAGCTAGAAATATATAAAGGGTATCGACCAGTTTCACTGTAAACCATGTCATTTGGGGTTCTGGGGCTTACGTTTAACAGTTTTTTCAGAGCAAATGTGTGGACATTCTCCACTGACTTCTGTTGAGACAGGCCCCATATTTCTGCTCCATACAATAGAATTGGTTTAATTTGGGAATCAAAAAGTTTGACAAAAATGTCTGCTGAAAAATCCCCCAGTTTCCATATAATTCTGAAAATGTTAATTACCCCTTTTCTAGCTTTACACGAGAGCTCACGGACTGCTTTACTGTATGCTATTCTAGTAGAAAGGAACAAGCCCAGGTACTTATAGGATTTTACGATAGATATTTCTTTTCCTTTGTAGAGCCAAACCTCTTTCTTAGCAACATATCCACCATTTCTAAATATTACAATGTTCGATTTATCAAGATTTACATGAAATCTAGTTTTATGGATTGACTTGCTAGAACATTTAACTGGTTTTGTAAGCCTGAAACACTGTCAGATATCAAAACAATGTCGTCAGCAAATAATAAAATGAAAATTTCTAGTGGATCAGGGTAGAGCTGAATGCCATGTTTTCCATTTTTAATGACATCCTGGGCTAACTCGTTAATGAACAATGAGAATAAAAGAGGGCTAGTTATTTCACCTTGTTTTAAGCCTTTGAAACAGGATATGGCTTCTGATATATTGGTCCCAAAACGAATCCGGGCTTTTACAGTTGCATACATACTCTGTAATGTTTTCAATATGTTGCCATTTCCACCATTTTTTTTCAGAATCTGCCAGAGTTTGCTTAAAGAAATAAGGTCGAAAGCCTTCCTAAAGTCAATGAAAGCAACATATAATTTTTTTGTTTCTTATGAGCTGTGTTTGGATAATAGCATATAATGTAAAAATATGATCTATTGTGGAATGATTTTTTCTAAAACCTGCTTGTATTTCACCAAGAATATTTCTGTTTTCTACAAAAGTTGATAAACGTTTATTGATTATATAGCTTTGGAGTTTACTACAGATGTTCAATAATGAGATGCCTCTATAGTTATCTGGATTATGAATGTTTCCTTTCTTATGTATGGGGTGGATGATAGCTTCTGTCCAAGATTGTGGGTAAAGTCCAGAGGAAAAAATCTTATTAAACAGATGGACCAGAAAGGATATTATTCTTTTATGATTTATCACTGACTTAAAAATTTCAGGGATAACCCCATCAAGGCCAGCAGCTTTGTTATGTTTCAGATGTTTAATGGACTTAATCATTTCTTCCTCTGTGATCTCTGAGTTTAATTCCATAACATCCTCCGGAATTTGTTCAGAGTCAAATAAGCTTGCACTGCTGTCAATTACTTCTTCCTGTTCCCCTCCCTCCTCCCCAAAAAGCCCCTTAAATTGTTCTATCTATTGTGCCATATCTATATTGCCTATCTCAGAGGTTTTTCTTGAGAGTTTCTTAATGTGTCCCCAAAACTTTACTGAATCGTTCATACTGTTTACAAGTTCCTCTCTACTTTTTCTTTTGTATTCCTTCTCTTTGGAGGCTAAAAGTTTCTTGTAATTTTTACGGGTTTTACAGTACGTTACCCTATCCCGTGGAGACTGAGTGCGTAAATAAGGGCGGAGAGCAGACCGAGTAAACCTTCGCGCATGCACGCACTCCCCATCAAACCATGCACTCCCTTTCTTTCTCCCTCCCCCAAATGTTTTCTTAAAGCAGGAAGCAGCAGATGACAGCATACTAGTGAACATATTTACAGAATTATTAATGTTGGAATCAATGAGTAGGTAGGCTTCATCTAACTTCTGTAGGTTATCAAGCGACTCGAGATTGTTTAGGAAAGTTTCTTGTTTGTCCTGCGACCATACAAGTTTATCAAAACAAACACTTTTATCCCTCGGCTGCTCAATATTGGCATTGCACAAAGCAAAACAGACAATGGGCATATGTTTAGAATCAATTCGTTCATTGACATGCATGTCACAAGGAACTGAACAAAGCGAACAAGAAAATAAAAAGTAATCTATGACACTGTTACCATTATTAGAAATAAATGTAAAGGAGCCATTTCTGTCACCTGCAGTAGAACCATTTAATATATACAGATCAAAACTTGTACACAAACATAGCAAATTTTTTCCGTAACTGTTTTGACTGTGATCTTGTGAATGTCTAAGTGGAACAGTGGACACATCAGTATTGGAAAGAGTTGCAAAACTAAGGGATTCGTCTCGCTCAAAGCAAAATGAATCCCCATCAAAATACCATGGCTGTTTGTTTGCTGTTCGTGCATTCAGATCACCGCATTCAATAAACTGTGCATCATCATTATTTTCAACAATATCTAGCATACAACATTCAAGCATTGAAACACCATCTGTGAAATTGCTGTTGTCATAAAAAGGGCTGTCAGTTGGATTCAGATATGTACATATCATAAAAACATCAGACAACGTACCAAACAGCTTGTTAGACAGTTGCAGAATGATCATGTTGTTATAGGGAAATGTAACATCTTTAACAAAGTTCATAAATTCATTTTTTACAAGAACAATTACCCCTCCACTGTTTCTTCCTTGTTTTGAAAATTTCTGTGCTGGAGCATGAAAAGAGGTATAAAAAGAGAATATGTCTGAACAAAAATCTTTCATAAAAGTTTCAGTGAAACAAACAAAATCATACTGTGATACAAAAGATATAAATGAACTATCTTTTAGTTTTGAGGCCAAGCCTTCCACATTCCAGGCCAGTATTGTACACTGATGTGGGGGCTTACTAACACTATCTCTCATCGTCCTGAGGTCATGACCTTGACGTCATTTCTTTTTCTTTGAAACCCTTGGCTTTGAAGCTTGTTTCTTGTTTTTGTTTTTGCAGTGGTTAGCACTCATCCAGGTAGTTGGCAGTCTTGCCTGTGTTCTGCGTGTCTGTCTGTCTGTGAAGGTTTGTTGTGAATTGTTGTCACTTAAATTGCATGCACCATTGCTCTGCCAGCCTCCAATGTTCAGTACAGGTGGACTGCTTTGTTGTGGCCGATCTGGGGAATCCCCAGACTGCTGCCCTGCATCAAGCGGTGCAGCCACACTCAGTTCCATCGCATGCACTTCTCCACCCTTGTTACTGTCTCTGGAGCTAGTCGGGGAAGGATGGGGGCCAAACAACAATCCCTGGGTGGATGGGGGAAGGGAGGGAACTGCTGTCGGTGTCAATCCCTGGTTGGAGGGGGGAAGGGAGGGAACTGCCATCGGTGATGTCGTTTCTCTGTCTCTGCCTCTCTGCAGAGCATGCTCGTCCTCAGGCACCACACCCCTCTCCCGACGCTCCCCAGCCCCTGGTGCTGAAGAGAGACCAGGCTCGGAGCCGGCAGGGCCCCACACAGCGGGACAGGGCCGGGTCCTGCGCTGCTGACACACTGTCTCCTGGTGCTGAGGGCCGACCTGCTCCACTGTCTTTTGTGCTGGACTCGGCCTCTGGACGCTGGTGACCTCCGCAGCCTTCCTCCGGGTGGGGGAAGGAGATGGGGCTGGCTCCTCCGCAGCTCCCTCAGAGACCGATGCAGCACCAGTCAACACCTCACTGTAGAGACGCGTGCCAGGAGCGATGGGTACCTCCTCCATGTAAGGCCCAGGAGTTTCAAAGGAGGTGGACCCGGACGTCTGGCCGGATTGAGACATCCAAAACGTCTCATGGGTATTATTTGACTTTTTCCAACTTCTTTCCCAGTGGGAGGCTGGATGTTGTTCCCTCTGTCCTGGTCTGTCTCTGGATGGAACAGACTCTTCTGGGCTGCTGTATGCCATACGCCAGTGTCTGGAGTCCAGTTCCTCTCTGGTCCTGTGGCGATACGTCTGCTGATCCCTCTGGTGGTTTCCGCTGTACGTGGGGGGTCGTTGGTGGGGATCTTCCACTTGCAGGCGGCCTGCTATGAAGTAGGCAAGCTTTCCCTGCTGACGATGGTGCTCCACTTCCTCCCGTTGGCGAACTGTTAGATCTGCAGTGATCCTGATGTTTTCACATCGGAGGAGATCTCTCAACACTTTGTCCGTAAGGATTTTCATCTTGTCCCCCCATCTGTGCATACGGACAATCAGTGGCCGCGGAGGATCTCGGTGTGTTCGTCTGGCTCCCACACGATAGCACCTTTCAATGTCGTCTTCATGCCATGTCCGTGACGATGAAAACTCGTTGAGCAGATCAACGACAATCTGAAGACTGGTCTGAGTGGTTTCATGCTCCTCTTCTCTGACACCAATCAGCTTTAGCGTGCACTGTCGGGAATCCTTCTGCAGCTGCTCTAATTCCTGCTCTATTCTGTCCATCCGTTCTTGTTGGTAACTTTGGCTTTGCTTGAGTTGGTGGATGTCTTCTCTGTCTTCCTGCATTCCTTCCTGAAGGGCGTACAAGTCTGCAGCTAAGCGACTGAAGGAATTTTCCAGTTTTAGCCAGTTTTTCATCTACTTTATGACAAACATCATCAGCGTGGGTTTGAAGAAAGTTCATGAAGTCTGAAAATTTGTTGTCCAAAGACATTTGTACCTGTTGCATAAAGTAAGAGAAATAGTTGTACTCATTAAAGTCATTGTAGTCATTGTACTCATTGTAGGTATTGTAGGCTGTTCCATAATTCCTGGGTCCTGGATTCAGTTCAATGTCCCCACTCAACAAGAGCAGGATGAAAAACAGGCAGTAGAGAGCAGTAGCTGTCATAGAAATACAGCATCCTGTCACTTTTGTTGACATTGAACATGGCTGGGCCAGTGGCCTGTTTCTGTCTTGTTTTCTTCCTTTTCCTGATTTCTGTACTGCTATGCCGTAGAATTGTCCAGTTTTTTGTCTGTGTGTTAGTGCTGTTGTTGGCATCTTGGTGGTACCATGCAACAGTCACTAGTAATTAACTATCTTGCTTAATTAGCAAAAACGTCATTAATTGCAGAGAGCATGAAGAAAACACGTCCTACTGCAGCTGTGAACACGAGTTCACCCCGAGAGAGAGAGAGAACTCTGAACTCTGAACTCTGAAATTTAATGTACTTCGGCCTTGGGCCACAATACATGGTTGATGTAGGAGAGATTGACAGTACCACAGCAGTGTGGGCAAAAATCTAAAGAAAATAATACTACCAAGCTCAGCTTATATGCAAGGAATAATGAAGACAATGCACAAATACATAATAGGACAAGTGAATCAAACAAAAATCACAAGTGAACCTTCCTTGTGACTAAAAATTCATATACACATAGCTACTCAAAATCATATCATAACGATAACCCTTGTCATGGTTTGTGATGTAACATTCTAATACAACAATTTTTTCCTCTTATTGATTGCGTGAAAGATATATCTAGACAGACAGTAATTTTTGTCTCTGTTTTCGGCTTTAAGCAGATCGCGTAACGGTCTATCAACACAATCACTTAAAAATTTAATTCTTAAATCATTATACATGAAACACTCATAAAGGAAATGCTTTTCGTCTTCAACTTTAAGTTTACAAAATGGACATTCTTTCTTTTGATTTTGTTCACTATATCGATGTACATTGTTGTTCAGTGGCAAAACATTACATCTCACCTGTGACACAGCTACTCTAAAGCAGTATGTATCTAACTGTAAAATATATTCTTCTTTAGCAAATATTGTTTTGAAGCTCCTATAGCTGTCGTACCTGTCTCTATCTCTAATTGTACTATACCATTCCTGAAGAAACATATCAATTAGACTTTGCTTAAACAAACGTAAGAATGTTTTAACGTCACCAACTCCCTGTTGAAGCCACACAAAACTAAATCCTGTATCACATAGAATTTGTCTAATCTTAGAAACCCAACAGTTCTTTCCAGAAATGTCCATGTCAAGCAGCATTTGATAAGCATTATATGGCAGGCTGTTAGAATTCATTTGTAATAACTTAAACCAATATCTAAGAGCATTTGCATGTGAGTTAATGCATAGTGGGTATCTTCCGAGCTCACCATATATCATTTTGTTTGGAGTTTTCAGTGGTACACCCAAAAATTTTTTGCATGCAATCATGTGTACTTTCTCTATATGCTCTAATTTATGTAACCCCCATATCTCTGATGAATATAGTAAAATTGGCTGTAGTTTAACATCAAATATCTTAAAAAATACTTTGGCACTAATTTCTTTGTATCTATGAAAAACCTTATTTAATTGTACTACAGCTTTCTTTCCCTTGGTCACAAGGTGATCTGTGCCCAGCTTAGCACTAAGTTTCGTTGTAAAATTAAACCCCAAATAGCAATATTTATTTACCACTTCTAGCTTGAAATTGTCATAAAACCACTGTTCTTTTTTCCCCAAAAAACCTCCTTTTCTAAAAACCATTACTTTGCTCTTATTAGTATTAACATTTAATTGCAAATCATCGCAACAAGATTTCAATACATTCAGTTGGTTTTGTAAACCTCCAGGAGTTGTTGAAAAGAGAACCACGTCATCTGCAAAAAGCAAAATAAAGATTTCCATAATATTGGGTACCAGCTGTATTCCATGTTTACTTTTTTTACCCATGGTCTCAGATAAATGGTTGATAAATAAAGAAAACAGAGTAGGGCTTAACACACAACCTTGTCTCACACCAATTGGGCATTCAAAAAATTCAGAAAATTCACAGTTTGCCCTTATACATGAAGAAAGTGTTTGATACATAGCTGCCATTGCTGCGAGAAACTTTCCCTTAACTCCCTGATCTTTAATGCACTCTATAAGTAAATCATGTCTGACAGAATCAAATGCTTTTTTGAAGTCTATAAATGCAACATATAACTTTCGACCTTTCTTGTTCATGTACTTTTGGACAATTGCATACAGATTAAAAATCTGGTCAGTGGTAGAGTATTTTTTCCTGAAGCCTGCCTGATTTTCGGATATCATTTCGAGGGCTGACTGCTAGAACTTCGTAACTTGAATTTTACACTTTCGGAGAAAACGCGAAGAGAAAGTTCAAGCAGCTATATTCATGTTTCTTATGAGCGGAATGCTTTGGAAATTCACTATGTTCATTGTAAACATATGGTGTGAAGGTGATGTAAATATGTAAAGGATACAACAATGACTACATTCATTTTTTATTTAATGTGTAGTACCAACTGAAATAAGGGATTTTAGCTGCATTTTGACCCACTTTTCTGTCCATGTTTGTACTGCTAGAAGTTAGTAACAACTGTTACTGGGATCTAGCCCACCCTGTAAGTGTACAGGGCGGTTGCACTGTGGGTGCTATAAGTACTCAACTTGGATTGCTGAATTCTAGCACGCACTATTCCCCCCTATTGCTGTCCAATCATGGGAGCTATCAGTCTTTATCTCAAAATAATTACCTCTAGCAGGTTCTCTAATGGCATGGGTCACTTTCAACATACTGCCGAAACTCCTCATCTCGAATTAAGAAGTTTTATTAAGCTTCCTTCTGAGATAAATGGAGTATGTTTCTAGTGATAAAACTATGTATTTGCACTTAAGTGTTTTTAGTTGAAAGTATTCCTTCAACTTAATAGACAGGAAGACATAGAAAACAAAGTAAGTGTGCCTTTCCCATGAGGAGAAACATTGATCAATCAAACATTGCAAATAAAACTATGTACAAATACTAAAAAGAACATAAAAACTGTACATACCAACTGTTCTTCTCTGTTCTTTTCGCCACTGACGAAGAATATTTTGTTGAGATATAGCCATCCAAGATAAGAGTTATTCCAACAGTGAAATCCACATACCACAACGGTATTCCAATGTCACAAATGCCATCTCCACAATTCAGAACGTGTACAGTTTCAACCTTTCCTTTCATGAATAATCTAAATCAGTTCTAGCACAGCACACTGTTTGTGATAATCATTGTTCTCTAATCAGTTCTAGCACAGCACACTGTTTGTGATAACCATTGTTCTCTGCAGCTAAACAGTAACGACTGCTAACACACACAACCCCCTCCCCATCCCACCCTCCCCACACAGCCTTGCAGCCAATTCTAGTCTGTCTCCTCCCACTGTCACAGTCGTTCACATCCAGCTCCTCCAGACGGTCCACCTGGCTGACCAAGGTCGGCAGGTTGTTGTAGAAGGGGTGGTGCTCCTCTGGAATCACACCTGAGCGACACAGGGAAAGTAGGTCTCGCTTCTTGGCCTCTGAAATGGGCAGCTTGCCCTGGTAATGAGGCTTGATGATCTGCCCCAGAGATGGCTGCCTCCTCCTTGCTGAGGGTGTTGAGAGACAGAGCTGGTGGTAATCACTGTCATCAAAGTCGTACTTGAAGTACATGGTGTCTTGGCCTTTGCTGAAGTGGATCACCTTCATCTTCAGCCAGCTCACTCGCTTGCTCTGCCTGTCCACCTTGGTGTTGCGGATGACCTGTGATGCCAGGTGCTTGAAGTCAAGGATCTGACTGAACCGAATGGGGACGACAGTGTAGGGGTTGTGCCGCCTCGCCATGCGGAAAATAATGTCCCAGCCACTGGGAGTGTACACAGGGCTTGCTTTTTGTGCAAATGCAATTGCTGAGGGCATAGAATCGCATTCCATCTGCGTATGGCCGGTCTCCAGGTACTTGTGGGGACTGAAGTGATAGTGGGAACTTGCTCGAGGGCATACAGGATGGCTACTGCTAAGTACTGATTGCGATTTTGTCCTCCACAGCAGTCTGAATAGAGCACAACCTCTTTCACTGACACTGGAAGGGACTGGAAGTAGAGAAGAAGGCAAGAGGCAATTTCCACTGAGCCCCTCTTTCCATTTGTCTCATCCCAAACATAGCAGGTTGCCTTTCCATCTGCCAGAGAATACACCGTGAAATTGTAAACAGAGAGCTTGCGCTTGTAGTACAATTGACTCACAAGGCCGCATGGGGTTGGTAGAACAGCCTGAAGGTCAAGGGTAACAACATGGATGGACGAATCTTGTTTGGCCAGCTCCTTGTCTTTTGCCTTCTCCTCTCTTGCTCTTAGTTTCATCTGGGTGTGCTTCTGGTATTCCTTTTCCTCATCTTCTGTTACGCCTTCTTTAAGTTTTGCCGCATAGTTCACACACACTAGGCACTGATCTTTCTTTGGTTTGTGGAAGGACAAATTGAAATCTGAATTGAATACATCTCTGTATTTACGACAAGACACTGGAGTGTTTCCCTCAGCCTGGCATTTCTCCTTGTACAGATGGTACATCTTGGTGACGGTGAGAGCAGGGTCAAGGTACTGTCTCCTGGTGTCCTTTCTGGTGTAGTGACTCTCAACACAGGGGAAGGATCGGATGTGCTCTCGTAGGTCTTCCACCGCGGCTGTCTGTGTCCTGTTGTGAGCTGGGTGTTTTCCTCGTCCATCACCTCCTGTAAAGGTGCCCATGTCGCTGTTGGCCAAGGCATGGTTGACATAGCCTTCTCCAACATCCAGGGTCGCAAGAAAAAGCTTCTTGCACACCCTGATCCTGCTGCCATTGAAGGTGAAGTGAAAGGCTCTGGCTACGCTGCGTTTCTTGGGTAATGGACACTTGTCCTTGCCGAGTGTGGTCTTGCTCTCTTGTTCAGTAATATTTGAGCATACAAACTGCTTTTGTCTGTCATAGGATGGCAAGGCATAGAAAACGTCGAAAATTGCCTGGCGGTCATCATTTTCATTTTTTTACAATCAAACCTGCATTTGGTGCAGTCAACAGAGCGTATTTCCTTTTGCTGAATGTTTTTTCCTGACTGAGCTACATGTTCTTTACCTTGCAGCTTCAGAGCCTTTCTAACGTTCTTTTTCCACGTTTGTGGGTTGGCAGAACGTTTCCTTGACAGTTTCTTTTTTGGTGGGGTGTTGTAGAGGCCCTGCTTTCTTGGGGTGGAATGCTGCTGAGGAGACCCTGGAGATGCATGGCTTGCTGAAGTGTCAGGGAAGGTGTCATTCTGTGTCACACCACTTGAGTCATAGCTGGACTGCTCTGTGGGCTGCAGAATGAACATGCAGGCATCATAGTGTTGAGGGTCGCATTGAAACAGGGCAAGACTGATATTGGGTTTTGTCAATTCTCCTGCGTCCTTGTTTATCGGCTCCACATTGAGTGTAGACCCCCGGCTTGTGAAGATCTCCACATGCCTTTTGGTCCATTCTGCCAGGACCAGTGGCAGGAGATCGGCAATGCTTGTGGACCATCTGCCTTCAGTCCGGAGATCCTCGATGGCATCGATGTAGGCAGTGTTGTCCATGCCAAGTGCCTCAGCCCCCGGAAATGGCATGAACAGCTGCCTCTCTGTCATGAGAAGATCACACAGCTTGGCCCGTAGTTCACTCGCTGTTACGCCTTTGATGTGTGTCACTGCGGCTTCAAAAAAGCAATTGCCATCAGCTTTGATCGGAACGCGAACGTATCCATTTGATCCAATGAGGTTGTCAAGTGAGGTATGGTGGACCAATGTCTCTTTTTGACGCTTTTTAGCCTCTTCCAAGCTCGCACGTTTTGCTGCATCTAGTGCATTGTCAGCTGATTGTTTCACTTTATTGATAAGCGGCTCATCATCACTTGAACACTCAGTCCTGTATTTGCGTCTGAGAGCAGACAACGGCTTGTCCTCCTCGTCCTCGTCCTCACTGGGGAGCACTGCCTCCTCGGCTGATAGTCAGCTCCTTCCGCCATTGACACCCGGCTGATAGCAGCCAACCACATTGCACCGCGAAAACAACAGTTAGCATCAGAATGAACATATTACTTAATGATAAAACTATCTCTCTCTATTACTTAAATAATCTCTCTCTCTCTCTCTCTCTCTCTCTCTCTCTCTCTCCTCTCTCTCTCTCCTCTCTCTCTCTCTCTCTCTCCTCTCTCTCTCTCCCTCTCTCCCTCATCTCTCTCACAACACACAACACAACAAAACACACACACACAAACCACACAACACACATGCGTAACTTATATAACATCACTGAAACACACACAATACGACACACAACAAGCACACACGCACAAACGCATGACACACGACACCTGCTGCGCGGACTAACTTTTATAACGGTAGATGGTATACAAAGAGACACATAATGCCAGAGTAGATTAGTGAGAGGAGAAGAGAGAGAGAGGAGAGAGGATAGAAGGAGAAGAGAGAGAGAGGAGAGCTTGACTTCACTTGACTTGACTTGACTGATTGACTTATTCTTTTATATCGAGGGTAATGAATAAGCACTTATGTGCTTTTTACATCAAGTCCCCGTGTGCATGCAGTTTTGTAAATGTCATCTGTTCCCACCGGCCTACGATGGCCTACTCTTACGAAAAGCGGAACAGGATTTAACATGTGCGCAATATGTTCTGCGCACATCGCACACGGGGCCTTGGTTTAAAGTCTCATCCGAATGACTTTGGGGAGAGTGGAGTCAGCACTGATGTTAACTCCAGGAGAAAAATTCCTTGACGGATTCGAACCGGGTCGTCAATTGCAGCGAAATGTTCTGACCACTAGAGTATCCGTCCCCAGAGAGAGAGAGAGAGAGAGAGAGAGAGAGAAGAGAAGAGAGAGAGAGAGAGAGAGAGAGAGAGAGAGAGAGAGAAATTTGACAGAAAAATAAAACATCATTACCTTTTGAGATAAATGCGATGAAAAATGGCTGGAAAATCCAACTGGGAAAGTGTGTTGCTTCTTCAATTGAAAATCGCATAGTGGGAAGAACAAAGGCTGGATAATTCGACCGAGAAAATGTGTTGCTTCTTCATATAAAAACTGGCAAAATGGGAAGAAAACTGCTGTGTCCAGAAAATCGTCCCTAGTAGTGGGAACCAAATTAAGGAGACGTTCCCACGCTGGAAATGCTGATAGTACCAACCGGACAGGTGCCAGATGCACATCTCTCAACACCAAGTTTACACTAGCAGACCGCCGACGCTACCTGCTACAAGTCGGTATCTTGCACTTGCTATGTTTTGACCTGTGGGAAGAGATGAGTCATCAACAAAAATTGTGTGCTATAACTCCGTAACTTCAGAATCTGAGTTCTAGCAGTACTCTGCCAGGCAAATGCGTGCTTTTCTGTCACTGCTATAAGTCATGATAGCAAGATACGTACATTTAGCACCCACACTTGTCTGTTGCCCGGTAAAACAAAGCCAGCTATAAGTCTGGAACTTTACTTAAGTAATTTTTGCTGTCAAAAGAACCAGGGATATAAGATAATTGATTTAGGTTTTAATTAATAACTCAATCAATTTTACTAAAAACGAAAATCTGACATCGCCATCGGAAAGAGGGAGTCGAAATCTATCAGAAGAGTATAAAATCTCAAAATTGAAAAAAATCGAGTTACTGACTTCTAGCAGTCAGCCCTCGATTTGATTATCTTCTAGCCAAGAATACAGCCTACAGTTTAATATTGATGTGAAACACTTTGATAGGATACTCAACAAAGAGATTCCCCCTATAGTTGTCAACGTTATTTGGATCTCCCTTCTTAAAGATGGGAACAATGATAGCTTTAGCCCAGGCTTGTGGATAAATACCTTTATCAAAAATAGTATTGAATAACTTTATGAGGAAGCAGTGTACCTCTTGACCTCCATTCTTCAACATTTCAGCAGTTATGCCATCCATTCCACTTACCTTGCCACATTTTAGTTTATCTATCACTCTTTTTAGCTCTTCTTCTGAAATATTCTTGTTAAGTTCATGGTCTGCCTGCTCTAATAAGTCTATATCATTATGACAATGGTTATAACTAGTACTTTTATTACTCTGAAAAACAAATTTAAAATGTTTTACCCAATCAGCTGTTTCTATAGAGTTCTTGACATTGATTTTATTACCACATCCCATACTTTTTAACTGGCTCCAAAAATTTGGAGTATCAGTAATATTGTTAACTAAACTTTCTGCCTTCAGTCTCTTAAATTCTTGCCTTTTTGTCTTAAGTAGCTTTTTGTACATTTTCCTTGCTTGTGCATAGGTAATTCTATCTTCTTCCTGTCTGGTCCTTCTAAAATGCCTAAGAGTACGTCTGACTACCTTTTTTGCCTCAACACAATCTCTATCAAACCATTCAGATCTTTTTTCTCTGACCTTTATGATATCTAACATACATACACTTGCTGGCTTCAGTTAAATATTCTACAAACATTGACAAAGCTCCATCTACATCAGAGTGCAACAAACTCAGAGCATCCGCCATTCTATTGTTGCTGTTGTCACTTCTTAATGCATCAATGAAATTGTTAGTTTTTGCATCATCCCATCTAAGTTTTTCTACAAAAGATATACTTTCGTCTGTGTCACTGATTCCATTACAGTTACCAGTTATGTTATTTTTATGTTGTATTTTCATTACAACAGGCAGATGGTCCGACTCTGGTATACTCTTTATATCGACTGCAGCAATATCAACCAAAGCAAGTAGTTCACAGGAAGCAATAAAATAGTCTACAGTACTAGCCCCGGAACATGCAATATACGTATAACCACCATCAAAATCATATTCACACAAACCATTTAAAATGACACAATCAAACATATTGCAGATCTCCAGTAATTGGTTACCAAAAGTATTAGTGTGAAGGTCATCTGATTGTCTAGGAAATTCATGAACATATCTAGAAATATCAGGTCTGTGAAAATCGTAATCATCCACATCAACAGAAAAGTTATGGTTGGCTGTTCTTGCATTAAGGTCACCTGTAAGTAGGATATGGAAACTGCCATACATTTCCTGCAAATCCAATATAGTCTGTTCCAATATTTCTAAACCAAATCCATTGTGCTGATCTTTCCAGCAAACAGAGTCATGAGGTGGAATATATGTACAGATTAACATGATGTGGTGATCAGTTGAAAGCATGTCTTTGTGAACTTTAATAATAACAGCATGTTCATTTTGTTCTGCAACATGCTCAATGTGTGTTACAAACTTTTGTCAAACCATAACAATAATTCAACCTGAATATCTTCCATGGTGTGACAACTTCCTGGCCTTTAATGTAAAAATGACATAATCATCAAATAACGGTGAAGAAAAATCAGTAGCAATGAAAGTTTCAGTTAAACAGATAAAGTCATGTAACAAAAGAAAGTCAATGAAATCATTATTTTCCAATTTGTCAAGCAAACCGTTGACATTATAATTCAAAAACTCAATTTGTGTTTTAATTACAGTATGTACATCTATAGCTGATCCCCCATGAGGGGTACTTTGCTGGGAACATCCTGCTAACCTGCAAGGTAATATGCTGTCATCTTTACTGGTATTGCAAGTCACAGTGGCCCGGCCAAATCCCTATTTCTTGTTTACTGAGCCAGTATTTGGCTTTTTACCCTGGTTCTGTTTGTTCCCTGAGCATCCCTCATTCTCTTTAGAGCCATCAGATGATGCTGCTCTCCTCAAAGAATCCAGAATGCTGCTCTGGCTACCTGCCCTGTTGGACATGGCAGTTTTTTGTTGTTGGCATGACTGTTTGAGATATGCAGCACGCCTTTTGGGCCTGTCATGCATAGTTGCCCTTGTGGGTGTCATTTTCCCAATGGGGGTATCTTTCTTTGTTTCTGACTGCTTATCTTCTGTTGTGACATGATGTTGTGGACTGTCCTGTGTCACTGTCTGACTGTCCTCTGTTGGGTCATGTTGTTGTGGATTGTCCTGTGTCACTGTTCGACTGTCTTCTGCTGTGACATGATGTTGTGGACTGTCCTGTGTCACTGTTTGACTGTCTTCTGCTGTGACATGATGTTGTGGACTGTCCTGTGTCACTGTCTGACTGTCTTCTGTTGGGTTATGTTGTTCTGAGCTGTCCTCAGTCAGTGTCAGAGCATAGTCATCATGATCATCAGGAGTAACAAGATTTTTACTGTTATCATCATTTCCACTGCTGTGTTGTGATGCAGTTTTCCCTTTTTTGACATAACTAGAACACAGTGTGCCCATTTCAGGTTGGTGGGCACCTCTGTCCTGGTACACAGTGGACACATTGCTGGTTTTGTGTTCTGGTCGTCTCTGGTTAGTTACTCCACTATACAAACCAGTGCATGGAACCACAGGTCTTTGGCTGAATTTCTGTCCTGGGGGATACTCCTGTATACCCCATGCACCATCTGTAGTTTTCACATGAGACCCATTGATGTCTGCTTCACTACTGTCCTTGGAATGGTGTCGTCATTGGTTGCTGCGTGGTGGGTGACCAGGGTCCCTCTGCTCCACTTCACGAACTGACGGGGCATCAGTTCTGCCTGGTTGACGTGGGTAGCTGCCACTGGCACCTCTTCTGTTGGTGTGCCAACTCCTGCCACTGAAGTGCCGCCTGGTCTGGAAGTGGTGCTGGTCCTCCTTGCTGTAGGCTCTGTCATCAGCGTAGAGTGGGTGGGGATCTTCTTCACGGAAATGAGGGCGAGATTGGCCTCTGTCCTTAACTTGCAATCTGCCATTATAAATGTAGGCAATCTTGCCTTGGTTACGATGGAAGTTGATCATCTCCCTTTGCTGGTGGGTGAGATCAGAGGCAACTCTGATCCCATCCTGCCTCAGATTGTCTCTAAGCTGCCTGTTGCTCAGCACCGCCATCTTGTCTGCCCACCGACAGAACTTCACCAGAATTGGTCTGGGGGAGTTTCCCTCGGGTCGAGGCTTTCCTAGCCGGAACACCTTCACAAAATCATTCTGTTGCCAAGTGTTGTCAGAGTCAAAGAAATTTAGCATATCGGTGACAATGTCTGCTGTTGTGCTACTGTCTTCTCTTTTGTTTTCCTCTACATTAATGAACAACAAATTGCACGCTTTAGAATCTTGCTCCATCTTTTCTTGGATATGTTCCATTTTTTGTACCCTGTCTATCAAGATCTGCTTTTCTTCTTTCAATTCTTCTATGTCTTCCCTGTTTTCTTCCACACATTTCTTCACATTACCTAGCTCTTCTAATATACGTTTGAACTTACTGTCTATCTGCACAAACTTTTCATCAATGTTGGCTTTTATGTAAGATGACTGGAGCTGTAGCTCTTGGTGGATCTGCTTAAAGCGCCAGTCAATAAAGTACATCAAGTTGGGTTGTTGCTCTTGCTCTGCCATTTTCAAACTCAAGCGCCTGTAAAAAAAAAAAAAAAAAAAAAAAAAAAAAAAAAAAAAAAAAGACACACTGATTTGGCCTAAATAACTCTAAAGCCGTAGCCTTGCACTTTGTCACGCAAGTTGCACGTGGGGAGAAAAAAAAACAATCCAACAGCTGACTTTTGTTTACATGCAAATAAAACGATACTCTTCAATATTCTTACTAAGTTATCAGTCACTTATATCGACCTACCACTTTATAGTCCGGACAATACTTTGGCACCAGCAGGAACAGATACACATTGGCGATGTCCACACAAAAATTGACGATGATGCATGCCTTCTAAACATGATAAATTTGCATTGAAGTAGGGTGCATCCTGCACACGTCTGCTTCTTGTCAACAACCCATCGTCAACCCCCGAGAGAGAGAGAGAGAGAGAGAGAGAGAGAGAGAGAGAGAGAGAGAGAGAGAGAGAGAGAGAGAGAGAGAGAGAGAGAGAAAAGAGGCTGCTCCTGTTCTTTTTTTTCCAGATCCACCAACAAACACATAGTTCACGGTGAACAACAACATCAACATCACCGTCAATGAGAATGAGGCTGTGACACTGTCATGTCAGTCACGTGGTCGACCAACACCCCGACTGCAGCTGCTTCAGAGAGACGTGCAGTTAGCCCGTCAAGATGGCAGCCAGCTGAGTCTGTCAGAGGAGATAACTCACCTGTCACACCACACAGCTGCAAGGTGTAACAACACGGGGAACCTCACCTGCCGTGCTGAGAACGGGGTGGGAAGTGTCCAAGACATCTCTGTACAGCTCTACGTCAAATGTAAGTGCACTAGTGAGTTTGTCACAAATAGTCTGTTTGTTGATGCTGGATTGGTTCGGTTTTGTTTTGTTTTGTTTTGTTTTGCTTCACACATCAGACGAGAAAACAATTATTCTTCCCATAAGACTGTGCTCTACAGAGCAAAGAAATGTCAGTTCAGGGTGCTGATAATCTTCTTCTCTTCTTCTTCTTCTTCTTCTTCTTCTTCTTCTTCTTCTTCTCTTCTTCTTCTTCTTCTTTTTCTTCTTCTTCTTCTTCGTCTTTGCATTCTTCTTTTTCTTCTTCTTCTTCTTCTTCTTCTTCTTCTTCTTTTCTTCTTCTTCTTTCTTCTTCTTTTCTTCTTTTTTCTTCTTTTCTTCTTCTCTTCTTCTTTTTCTCTCTCTCCTCTTCCTTCTTCTTCTTCTTCTTTCTTCTTCTTCATTCTTCTTCTTCTTCTTCTTCTTTCTTCTTCTTCCTTCTTCTTCTTCTTCTTCTTCTTCTTCCTTCTTTTTCTTCTTCTTCTTCTTCTTCTTCTTCTTCTTCTTCTTCTTCTTCTTCTCTTCTTCTTCTTCTTCTTCTTTGCATTCTTCTTCTTCTTTGCATCTTTTTCTTCTCCTTCTTCTTCTTCTTCTTCTTTGCATTCTCTTCTTCTTCTTCTTTGCATTCTTCTTCTTTGCATTCTTCTTCTTTCATTCTTCTTCTTCTTCTTTCTTCTTCTTCTTCTTTGCATTCTTCTTCTTTGCATTCTTCTTCTTTGCATTCTTCTTCTTTGCATTCTTCTTCTTTGCATTCTTCTTCTTTGCTTCTTCTTCTTCTTCTTTGCATTCTTTCTTCTTTACATTCTTCTTCTTTGATTCTTCTTCTTTGCATTCTTCTTCTTCTTTGCATTCTTCTTCTTTGCTTTTCTTCTTTTTCTTCTTCTTTGCATTCTTCTTCTTTGCATTCTTCTTCTTTGCTTCTTCTTCTTTTTCTTCTTCTCTCTTCTTCTTCTTCTTCTGCTCTCTTTTTCTTCTTCTTTCTTCTTCTTTTTCTTCTCTTTTTTCTTCTTTTTCTTCTTTCTTCTTTTCTTCTTCTTCTCTTCTCTCTCTCTTCCTCTCTCTTCTTCTTCTTCTTCTCCTTGCATTCTTCTTCTTCCTCTTCTTCTTCTTCTTCCTTCTTCTTCTTCTTCTTCTCTTTCTTCTTCTTCTTCTTCTTCTTCTTCTTCATCTTTGCATTCTTCTTCTTCCTCTTCTTCTTCTTCTTCATCTTTGCATTCTTCTTCTTCTCTTCTTCTTCTTCTTCTTCTTCTTCTTCTTCTCTTCTTCTTCTTCTTCTCTTCTCTTCTTCTTCTTCTTCTTTTCTTCTTCTTCTTTGCATTCTTCTTCTTCTTCTTCTTCTTCTTTGCATTCTTCTTCTTTGCATTCTTCTCCTTTTTCTTTGCATTCTTCTTCTTCTTCTTCTTCTTCTTCTTCTTCTCTTCTTCTTCTTCTTTTCTTCTTCTTCTTCTTCTTCGTCTTTGCATTCTTCTTCTTCTTTGCACTCTTTTTCTTCTTCTTCTTCTTCTTCTTCTTCTTCTTCTTCTTCTTCTTCTTTCTTCTTCTTCTTCTTCTTCCTTCTTCTTCTTCTTCGTCTCCTTCTCCTTCTTCCTCTTCTTTGCATTCTTCTTCTTCTTCTTTGCATTTTCTTCTTCTTCTTCTTCTTCTTCTTCTTCTTCTTCTTCTTCTTCTTCTTCTTCTTCTTCTTCGCATTCTTCTTCTTCGCATTCTTTTTCTTTGCATTCTTCTTCTACTTCTTCTTTGCATTCTTCTTCTTTGCATTCTTTTTCTTCTTTTTTGCATTCTTCCTCTTCTTTGCATTCTTCTTCTTTGCATTCTTTTTCTTATAAGCATTCGTCTTTTTCTTTGCATTCTCTTCTTCTTCTACGGATTCTTCTTCTTCTTCTTTGCATTCTCTTCTTCTTCTCCTTGTTGTTGTTGTTGTTGTTGTTGTTGTTGTTGTTGTTGTTGTTGTTGTTGTTGTTGTTGTTGTAGTTCTTCTTCTTCTTCTTCTTCTTCTTCTTCTTCTTCTTCTTCTTCTTCTTCTTCTTCTTCTTCTTCTTCCTCTTCTTCTTCTTCTTTGCATTCTTCTTTGCATTCTTCTTTGCATTCTTGTTTACATGCTTCTTTGCATTCTTCTTCTTCTGTGCATTCTTTGAGGTTTTCTTTGCCCTCCTCTTCTTTGCATTCTTCTTTTTTGCATTCTTCTTTGCATTTTCCTTCTGCTTTTGCATTTTCTTCTTTTTTGATCACTTAGACAGCTACTATTGTTGTCTGTCACATTACAAAAAACCGATGTGCTTCCTTTTAGCAATTAACAAGCCAGGCTCAGCATATCTAACTTTGTCGGGGGGGGGGGGGGGTCTATATCCAAAGTCTTTCTGAAAAAAAAGGCAAGAGGAGTACACCAAGAAGATAAAATGTTGACAATAACGTGGTGACTGAAAGAAATAAAGCGGAAACAAAGGTGGTGATAAAAAGAGGGAATTTCTAAAACAGCATTTCCAAAAGGTGAGGATGCTATTTATACTGACACACCCCCTGCATCCTCACGGGGAAGCCATTTTTTCAATGAAGTGACCTCTCTCTTAGCTCCTTCAGAAGTCTTTGAGGCACTGCACTGACCATTTTTCTCAGTCATGAATCTAAGACAACTTGACCGTGGCAAAGTGTGCCCATCTTCATATTTTACATAGTATGTTGATGCTGTCTATGGCATCAGGGGTGGCTACAAATGATAGAGGAGTATTTAACGTAGATAC
Organism: Stramonita haemastoma; assembly: GCA_030674155.1. Classification (NCBI taxonomy): domain Eukaryota; kingdom Metazoa; phylum Mollusca; class Gastropoda; order Neogastropoda; family Muricidae; genus Stramonita; species Stramonita haemastoma. Next base: position 15,168,737 of record CM060346.1, read on the forward strand.
GAGATGTTGTGCACAGGATGTGTGCATCAATATGACAAATAGGAATGCAAATAAGAAATTATTCTTTTAGTTCAATGTACTGACAGAGGATACTAGACAGGGCTATCCTATACTCCATCGAAGAGCTTTAAACTCTGACGGTGTAGATAAAAATAAATACTTTCAAATTATAGCCATGATAAGAAGACCACTCTTCATCACGTCCACTGAGTAGAGGATGCAACAGTCTGTAAAACATCAGCATCTCTATCTGCCCAGTCTGGACTAGATAGATATAGTGACAAAATTGCTGAGGTTCAGTTATATACTTTTGTATGTGAGAGTTCAAAGGTTAACTTAGATGTACTCCTATTTGTCTGTTAGGCTATAGCATCATAAAGATTAATCATAGCACATTAGGTGCGTATGAAAGCAGATAGGATAGGTTGTGGAAGGATCACGTGGAAGATTGGTATATCAATATACGCATCCATGACTGCATATGCATTTTGTGTAAATGAAAATGTAAAAGAAAGAGGTCGGTGTGTTATGGAGAGATTTAGCTATTCACAGAAGCGATTGCTGCAAATTATTTTCTGACTTCTCAAGGCAAACCATGTCAGACAACAGCAGCACCAGCACCACCCAAGATCAACTTCATCCACAAACCAGTCAGTACAGCTTTCCACCTACAGGCCTTTCCCCTGCCAGACAGCTTCACCTTCCACTACCTGCGCACTACACAGAGCTTCAGCAGCAGACAGCCTGTACCAGACAGCATTGAGCTGACAGCCAGGTGCATCAATACCTTTGCTGCCTTTGCTGTGCAGTGTGACGTCAGTGTGAACTCTGTCACAAACTCTACAGCAGCAGGATTCTACACCCTCACTGCTGCCAACGCTTTTGGACAGGAGCAGTTGGTGTTCCAGCTCACAGTGAATGGTGAGGAGGAATACTTGTTTATCTTTAGGTGCTTAACTGAAAAATAATGATGAACAATTTGCTGTCGGCTAGAGAATGTGACCTTTAGCTGGTTGACTGCAGTATGTGACCTTTAGTTTTTTGACAGAAGAATGACACCTTTAGTTCATTGACAGAAATAATTATGTGACCTTTAGTTACTTGACCGCAGTATGTGACCTGTAGCTGGGTGACTGCAGTATGTGACATTTTGCTGGTTGATAGACAGATAGACAGACAGACAGACAGACAGACAGACAGACAGACAGACAGACAGACAGACAGATAGACAGACAGACAGACAGACAGACAGACAGATAGACAGATAGACAGATAGATAGATAGATAGATAGATAGATAGATAGATAGACGGTCGGACGGACGGACGGGCGGACGGACGGACGGACGGGCGGTCGGACGGACGGACGGACGGACAGACGGACAGAGACATATCGACCGACCGGCCGACAGACCGACAGACGGACAGGGATAGAGACAGACAGACAGGTAGATAAATAGATAGATAGATAGACAGACAGACAGACAGACAGACAGACAGACAGATAGACAGATAGATAGATAGATAGATAGATAGATAGATAGATAGATAGATAGATAGATAGATAGATAGATAGATAGATAGATAAAAGGAGGGAGGAAGGGAGGAAAGGAGGGACGGAGGGAGGAACAAACGAAGGAACGAACAAATACATTTTTGTCCTATCAGAGTCCCCAGGACCCACAGACTCATCTTCTGGGAGTTTTGAAACTGCAGTAGCTTTGGGGGTGACACTGGCCGTGGTTGTTGTCGTCGTTCTCGTTACCATCTTCGTGCTGTGGCGACGTCACTGGATTCTGCCCTGTGCTGCTGCTGCTGCTGCTGAAGGTCAGTACAGGGGGAGGGAGGAGGGTAAGGGTGGTGGTAGATGGATGCATCAATGAAAGGACAACTGACGAGGGAAAGAAGATGGGAGGTTTCGGAGAAGGCAGGAAAAGGGAGATAAAAAGAAGAGTGAGGGGGGTGTCTGCACTGAGGAAATCGGGATGAGACAAAGAAATGGGAGTGCTAGGAATAATGAACGAATTGGTTAAGGGAGAGATGGGTCAGTTGGTGGATATATGGAAGAATGGGTCATTGGGTAGATATTTGGAGGGATGGGTCAGTGGGTGAATATATGGTGAGATGGGTCAGTGGGTGGTATAGGAGAGAAGACGGGTCAGAGAATGGAATATTTTATCTATTTATTCGTTTTTTTTATATTAAAAAAAAATATATATATTCATCTATTTATTTTTTTATTTATTTACTTTTTAATTAATTATTTAACTATTTACATTATTTATTTATTTATTTATTTATTTATTTATTTATTTATTTATTTATACATATATTTATTTATCTATTTTATCTATTTATTCATTTTCTATTATGTTAACTTTTTTAAAAGCTTATTCCTTTATATCAAGTATAATGGAATAAACACTTATGTGCTTTTTTACATCCAGTCCCTGTGTGTATGCAGCTTTGTCAATCTTGTCATCTGTTTCCACTTGCACACAATGGGCTAATCTTAAATTAAAAGCGGAAAAGGATTTAACGTGTGTGCAAGATATTCTGCGTGCGTTCGCAAACAGGGTCTCGGTTTTTAGTCTCATCCAATGGAATTTTTGGGAGATTGCAGTCAGCACTGATGTTAACTCAAGGGATAAAATTCCCTCGAACGAGAATCGAAGGTGGGTCATCAAATTTGCGAGAACAGTATTCTGACCACGAGGCTATCCCGTCCCGGAATAGGGTGAGGGACGGTCAGTGGCTGGAATAGAATGAGGGAGGGGTCAGTGGTTGAAATAGGAGGGATGGGTCAGAGAGTGGAATAAGAGGGAGGGTCAGTGGTTTGAAAAGGAGGGATGGGTCAGAGAGTTAAATAGGGGGGAGGGGTCAGTGGTTTGAAAAGGAGGGATGGATCAGAGAGTGGAATAGAAAGAGGGAGGGGTTAGTGGTTTGAAAAGGAGGGATGGGTCAGAGAGTGGAATAGGAAGAGGGAGGGGTTAGTGGTTTGAAAAGGAGGGATGGATCAGAGAGTGGAATAGAAAGAGGGAGGGGTTAGTGGTTGGAATAGGAGGGATGAGTCAGAGAGTGGAATAGAAAGAGGGAGGGGTCAGTGGTTGGAATAGGAGGGATGGGTCAGAGAGTGGAATAGGAGGGAGGGGTCAGTGGTTTGAAAAGGAGGGATGGATCAGAGAGTGGAATAGAAAGAGGGAGGGGTTAGTGGTTGGAAAAGGAGGGATGGGTCAGTGGATGGAATGGAATGAGGGGTAGGCTAGCGGGTAGATATATGGAGGGATGGGTCAGTGGGTGAATATATGGAGGGATGGGTCAGTGGGTGGATATATGGAGGGATGTCAGTGGGTGGATATATGGAGGGATGTCAGTGGGTGGATATATGGAGGGATGTCAGTGGGCAGGAGAGGAGGGAGGGGTCAGTGGGTGGATATATGGAGGGAGGTCAGTGGGTAGGAGAGGAGGGAGGGGTCAGTGGGTGGATATATGGAGGGAGGTCAGTGGGTAGGAGAGGAGGGAGGGGTCAGTGGGTGGATATGTGGAGGGAGGTCAGTGGGTAGTAGAGGAGGGAGGGGTCAGTGGGTGGATATATGGAGGGAGGTCAGTGGGTAGGAGAGGAGGGAGGGGTCAGTGGGTGGATATATGGAGGGAGGTCAGTGGGTAGGAGAGGAGGGAGGGGTCAGTGGGTGGATATATGGAGGGAGGTCAGTGGGTAGTAGAGGAGGGAGGGGTCAGGTGGGTGGATATATGGAGGGAGGTCAGTGGGTAGGAGAGGAGGGAGGGGTCAGTGGGTGGATATATGGAGGGAGGTCAGTGGGTCCATATAAAATTATGGAGGGATGTCAGTGGGTGGATATATGGAGGGACGGGTCATTGAATGGAGTAGGAGGGATGGGTCAGTCAGTGAAAAAGGAGAGGTGGGTCAGTGCCTAGATAGAAGGAGGGATGGGTGAATAAGTAGATACAGGGAGAGATAGATTCACTGAGTTGAGACATGAAAAGGTGGCTCAGGGAGTGGATAAAGGGAGGGGTACATAGAGGGATTGGTTAGTGACTGAATACTGAGATGGATGGGTCAGTGAGTGAATACATAGAGGGACGAGTCGGTGAGTGAATACAGGGAGTGATGGGTCAATGAGTGAATACATTGAGGGATGAGTCAGTAAGTGAATACAGGGAGGGACGAGTTGGTGAGTGAATACAGGGAGGGATGGGTCAATGAGTGAATACATTGAGGGATGAGTCACTAAGTGAATACAGGGAGGGACGAGTTGGTGAGTGAATAGAGGGAGGGATGGGTCAGTGAGTAAATGCATTGAGGGATGCGTCAGTAATTGGACATACGGAGGGATGGGTCAGTAAGTACACATAGGGAGGGGTGGGTCAGTGAGTAAATACATTGAGGGATGCGTCAGTAAGTGGGCATAGGGAGGGGTGGGTCAGTGAGTGCACATAAGGAGGGATGGGTGAGTAAGTGCACATAGGGAGGGATGGGTCAGTGAGTAAATACATTGAGGGATGCGTCAGTAAGTGGGCATAGGGAGGGGTGGGTCAGTGAGTGCACATAAGGAGGGATGGGTGAGTAAGTTCACATAGGGAGGGATGGGTCAGTGAGTGGTTAGGGGTGTGTGTGTGTGTGTGTGTGTGTGTGTGTGTGTGTGTGTGTGTGTGTGTGTGTGTGTGTGTGTGTGTGTTTGTGTGTGTGTGTGTGTGTGTGTGTGTGTGTGTGTGTGTGTGTGTGTGTGTGTGAGTGTCTGTGTGTCTGTGTGTGCGCGTGTGTGTGTTTGCTTGTTTGTTTGCTTGTTTGTTTCTGTGTTTGTTTTTTGGTTGTTTCTGTTTTTATTTCTTTCTCCCCTGGGGATACCGGGGGCCTTTGAGTATGAATAGTATCCCCAGCTTCTGGAGGTTCCGTGCTAGGAATGTCCTCTACTCTGTCCCTCTCTTTGCCTCTGCCTTGTTTCTTTACCACCTGTCAGTTCTCTTCGTCTGTTTTCTGCCTTCTTGGTTTATTCTCATACCTTTTTTTCCAGAAACTCTTGGTCACGGAATATGTTGTTACATCTTCATCGTCATGTCGTCCCCATCTCCATTCTCACCCACCTTTGTTCTGTGGACTGTCCTCTTCTGTCAATGGAATCTTTAATTCTATCATCAGCTCCCCATCAAGCCTTCTTTGCCCAGCTCTTCATTTCTCTGCTGCCCAGTGGTTGCCGCAAGCAACCTGTAATCTCACGCTGTAGCGACGTGACCAGGGGATGGATAGCTGTACGTCAGTCAGTCCTCAACGAGCCCCGTATGGAATCGTGCAGGTCGTTTTCCATAAGGGTATGCTTAGCCTCTTCCTCGGTAAGGCAGCTCTGCCGAGGTGACTGCGTATTTCTGCCATCACTGAGCATACACTCCAAGTCACAAAAACAAAACACAAAAGAAAAAAGAAACCCGAGGAAATAGGACCTTGTTGAAGATGTGTCTTGTGAGTCGGAGATATAAGTGACAGAGAGAAGTTGCTTTTGGCTGAGCTGGTTGGTGGTTCAGGGGGTGGAGGAGAAGCGCCCTCTGACCAAATTGAGCCCATTTGTGGTGGCCAAGGGCCTGAAAGGGCCTGAACGGGGACTTAAAGAGTGTCAAAAAGTTATGAAATGGCACACTTCTGTAAGAGTGTAGGTGTAGGTCCAGGAAGCAGTCACAACTGCTCCTAAAGAGTAACAAGCTGGTAACATGCCCCGTGAGGGTAACTGCTCACAAGACCCTGAACAACAGCAAAGGGGTCATCAGGTGCAGGGACCTGCAGGGGATGTCTAAGGCAGACATTAAGACAGAGCTGGTTTCTCAAGAAGTGGTGGATGTATCTTAAGTGCAAAGCAGCAAAGGAGGGGACAAGGTCCCCGCGAACACCTTCTTTCTGACCTTTTGGCATGACCATGCTGCCTCAGAACATTAAGGTGGGATACCTCAGCATGAAGGTCTCAGCTAATATTCCCTCTCAACTGAGGTGTTTCAAATGTCACAAATTTGGCCACCTGAGAGACAGATGCCATGGACAGGAGGTGTTTGGTGTTGCCTAAAGGCAGTACGCGATGGGTAATGTCAGAACCCCGCTCCGTGTGTGAACTGCTGAGGCGCCCACGCCTCCTCGTTCAGGCAGTGGCCATTTGGGTGTTTGAGACTGATATCCAGAGAGTCAAGGTAGAGAAGAGAGTTTCCTTCTTTGAGGCCAGGAGAAGGGTACAAGGAAGCGGCAGTAGCAGTGGTCAATCTTATGCAGCAGTGGTAAAAAAGTCCATTTCAGTGGCTGTCAGACTGATTTTGACAAGGGGTCTCCTGGCTCTTGGATGGCTGGGGCCAGCCGACCGAGCACCACAGACTGCACGCCTACCCTTGTGAAGAAGGCCTCTGGCGGGGGCCTCAAACCTGCTCCTGTGCGCCCTGTTTGTGCACAGAGAATGCCAGCTCCCATCCGGTGGTCCAAACTGCCAACCCCTAGATCTAAAGGAAAACCTGCTCCACCCCTAAAACCAGTTGAGGGCTGGAGAATGGTTCCCTACCGTGCCTGTAGTGGCGCTGAGGTGGTGGTGGTGTTGGGGGAGCAAAAGTCGCCCCCCCGAAAAAAAGAAAGGCATCAAGCCCCTCTCCGACAGGCAAAAGAAAGCTGAGAGAGACTATCTGTATGAAAGCCGTTTCTCTGTGCTTTCAGATGATATGTCGGAAATGGAATGAGCACGGACATCAGTACCACATTTCATGACAAAGTTTTTACAATGGAATATTCGTGGTCTGGTATCCAGTAGGGAGGAGCTGCAGCTTCTCTGTCAAGACCTGAGACTGGTTGTCGTGGCGCTCCAGGATACGCAGTTAAGGGAGGAAAATGATTCCACCTTATCTGGGTATAACTCCATTTATGAAAGGGCCAAGCCCACCGAGAGTGAAACCTCTGGTGGGGTGAGCTTGCTCATCAGAAATTCATTGCTGCACAGTCATGTGGTCCTCGACACTCCTTCAGACGGTAGCTGCTAGCATCATGCTGCACAAGACTGTCACGGTGTACAGTATATATCTGTCTCCATCAGTGGCAGTAAGAAAGGCAGATTTGGTGTCGCTGGTGCAGCAGTTGCCTCCCCCTTTCCTGTTGCTGGGGGCCTTCAACGGCCATTCCTCCCTTTGTGGAAGCGAAAAGTCGTCTTCGAGGGGCCTCCTCTTTCAGGTGGTGTTTCTGGAGCAGGACCTGTGTACACTCTACGGCAGGACTCCCAATTATCTTCATTTGTCAAACTGTATGCTGTTGTGTCTGGATCTGTCAGTCTGCGATCATTTGTTGGTTTGGGACTTTTGATAGGAAGTGCGTGACAATCTGCACAGCAGCAACCAGTTTCAGGTAGTCTTTGCGCGGAGTGGGGCGGTAGAGGAATCCTGTACGAGGAGGTTCGACGTCAGGAGGGCCAACTGGGATGCCTTCAGGGCCGACATTATTTCCAGAATGGACGAGGGGGCTTTCATGTCTGCGGGAGATCGAGTTGAGGCTCTGATGTTATGTGTCGTAGGGTAACGTGGGGCAAGAGGCCCCCATTAAGGAAACAAAATCATCTAAAACCCAGTTGAAACCACAGTGAGCTCAAACTAAGTGCAAACGATTGATGTGCTCTTGGGCTACCACATACCACAGACACACAAAGACAGAATAATATAAAAGACCACAATAGGTGGAAACAAAAAAATATTTTATTGGCCTTTTTGCCCCATGCCCAGGGCAATACGCCTAGCAGTATGGGGCAAATAGCCCACCATGGGCGTTTTGTTCCAGTAGTGGGGGCGTTTTGCCCGTTATTAAAAAAAAACAGACAAAAAAAGGCAAATGATAGTTGAAACACATGTAGAAATGTTCTTATCCTGGGCTGCTTGCCCCTTATCAGTCCGAGTCACTGTCACAATTGGGGCAGAAGAACTGTGCTAATCCAGGGGTGCACTCCTCATGGACCCGGTGAAGACAGACCTGACACTGCACCCACTGCTCACGTGGTCTGGCACGGCTGTAGGGCACGCAACAAACTATACAGGGCCAGTCTTCTTCCTCACTTGACTCTTCGTTTCTTGTTGCCTCTTTTTCTTTGTTTTTTTGCACTTGCCTTTGTTTATCCTTTTGTCTGATTATTTCTTGGCTGATTTCTTTTTAGCGTTTTTGCTTTTCAGCAAGCCGTCCAGCTTTGTATGGGGATGATGTCAACCTTGCGGCAGATTCTGTTTTTCTTGATCTTGACATTTTGGTTTGTACTTTGGGGATTTGGGATAAGCCCTGGATGATTTCTTTCATCACCTGGCTTGCAGTTGATGTGGAGGGCCGGGGGATCGGCTGCTGTCCTTGCAGTGCAGACGGTGCCTCTGATGATGAAATCTCATCTCCACCCATTTTGTGCAGACCGCAGTTGTAGTGACCAACATCTTGGCCAACACTTTTGAACTGAACCATAAGTAATTTTGGGAACGCGTGTGTTCCATAGCGTTGCACCACTGCATTGTCACTGTTCAAAATGACTATCTGTCTCTTTAGGACTTTGCTTGTGGCACCTACTTCCAGCTCACCAGGCAAGGACAATGGATTTGACATTGCAGCTATGCGATCTTCCATTGATGTGTAACGCAGCCATCTCGGCAGATCAGCCTTGAGGGTTTCGACATCTAGGTCTTTGTATTCATCAAAGTTGTTGCACATGAAATCAATGACTTTCGCTCAAAGCCCATCTGCCTGGCTTTTCTCACTCACATTCAAGACCAGGTTGGTCAGTACGCCATGTTCATCCCGCTCTGCAGTTTGAAGTTTTGGGTCCATGGCAATAACGAGACTTCGAAACAGGCATCGCCCATCACCCGACGTTTGGATGACCTTTACATGTGGGTCATACTGGTCTCGAGCGGGCTCTTTGTTCGCTGCAGAGTCTGTAGAACTGGTTTCAGGGTTGGCTGCTGTGGCTTCAGTGGGTTGATCAGGGGTGTTGATGTCAGCTGTCTGCCAGCCTGTGGGGTTGTCCAGCTCCATCTGCTCCTCTGTCATCAGGGCTGCTTCAAAATCCATGTCAGTGAAGATGTTTGGATCAAAAGGCCAAAGACCGCAAGTCTTGAAGCCCTGTACAGCCCTTTCAGGTAGAGCTGTCCTGAGGAAGGCTTTTCATGAGAGTTCAGCCATGTCGTGGATTCTTATGCGTCGTCCAGGGTTTGTCACCATCCAGCTGTCAGCTTCAGCATTGAATGCACTCCTCAGTGTCTTGAAGTAGGAACAGTCAAGTGGCTGAAAACCAGCCGCCCAGGACAAGACACTGTCTTGTCTCCATGTCCACGAAGTGCAGGAACACCAAACTCCTTGCTGGTACGAATGAGGGGAAGTCCATTGCTGACAGCTTCCAATGCGGCTGATCGGTGGTCTAGGTGGTCACGCGCCTTGCCTAGAAAGCAAAAAGTCCGGGTCGGAGTGTTCGGGGTTCGTACCCCGTTTGGACCCAAAACTTTTTCCCCATCCATTAGACCCTGAGTGGTGGTCTGGGCGCTAGTCTTTCGGATGAGACGATTAACCGAGGTCCCGTGTGTTACACATCACTCTTTAGCGCACGTATAAGAACCCACGGCAACAAGGGGGTTGTCCCTGGCAACATTCTGTAGAAAGAAGCCACTCTGATAGGGAAACAAATACATTTGCATGCAGGAAAAAGAAAAAAAAATGGGTAGGCGCTGCACATGTGGCGATGCGCTCTCCCCGGGGAGAGCAGCCCGAATTTCACGCAGAGAAATCTGCGTGACATAAAGTGGTACAAAAAAAATACAAAAATACAAATACAAACTCTCTCCGCCATACTTCCCCTCTAAGATGTCCTTTGGTATGATCGAACCATATCTGAAGTTAATTGTACAATATTCTCTCAGTTACTTCTATTTCTTTTTCTTTTTTCCAACTAATTATTTGATGTACATTTATACACGGATACATAAGGATAATAGGTCAATGCATCATTCATAGTTTGAAATGGGGCAAGAGGCCTACCATATGGGGCAAGAGAGCCAGTGTAGGCGTTTTGCCCAAGTGCCACAGTGGGTGTTTGATTCCAGCCTGACACACGTCATAATGCTGTCACGTGAGCAAAATGGTGGCACCCTGTTTTGATTTGCTTGGCGGCTGAAGCAAGCTAAAAGACCCCTTTTACAAGTGAACACAGAGAAATTGGGTTTCATCCGCTGTATGGGCGATTACACAAGATATAATGGAATCACAATATTACTAAAATAAGGCCAAAACACATTACTTGAGTTGTAAAACTTACCGTTTAGTGTGTCGGCATTCACCTCTCTTCCAGAAACAAGGGCTGATGTAAGGAAGCTGGTAAAGCATCACAGGGCTCCCTGCATCACGTGATTTCATAAATAGTAGGAGTAGGCGTTTGACCCCGAGTAGGCCTCTTGCCCCATGCTACCCAGGCTGCAAGGCAATCGGTTCCAAGGACCAGCAGTGGACCGGGGACACCCAGGGTGCTCTGTTTCAACAAAACTGCAGAGCATTCCGGAAGGAAAGGAAAAAGGCACAGCACCTGGTCAGGCAGCAACCATCTCCAGCAGCAGTTTCGGCCCACCAGAAACTGCAGGCCAAGTCGCGTATCTTTTTCAAGTCGAGCAGGCGTGAGGTGTGGAGGCACTTTTGCTCCAAGCTGAATAGCAGATTCTCCATCACTAAGATTAAGGGAACAGGCGCCTCTACGTCGATCAACCATCTACGCTTAGGGGATGCTTTGTTCACGGACAGGGAGGCGGTAGCTAATTTGCTGGCCATCCCCTTGAAGGCAAAGTCTTTGTCAGAAACGAAAACGTAGACACTGCGTGAGGTGAAAGTTCCTTTGAATTTTCCGTCCCACAGTGATGAAGCCGACAACCTGCCATTTTCTTTCCCCGAGCTAAAAAGTGGCCCGTAGTCTTGCAGCGAGACTTCAGCAAGCCCTGTCGAGATCCGTTACAACCTCTTGAAGCCCCTTCTAGAAGTCTGCCTGCGGACCCTCCTGAACGTTTATAACCATATCTGGATGATAGGGTCGTCTTGGCAGATGGAACGTGTCATTTTGATTTCCAAACCCCAAAAAGACCTTAGGGACCCCATCAATTACAGACCAACAGTGCTCACCAGCTGCGTTTGCAAGGTACTGGATAAAATGGTCAACCACCGCCTGGTTTGGCATCTGGAGGTGAAGGGCCTTCTGGGCAGGGAGCAATGTGCTTTCCGTAAAAATCGCTGTACCGTAGACCACCTGGTCCGCCCCAAAACAACGTGCGGAATGCCTTTATCAATGGCCGGCACGTGGTGGCTTTTTTTTTTTTACCTCGAAAAGGTCTACAACACCGCCTGGAGGTACGGCATCATGTCAGACGTGCAAGAGTTGGGGTTCCAGCGTCGTTTGCCGTTGTTCTTAAAGAATTTTCTGGCGAAGAAATGGTTTCAGGTGAAGAGGGCCTCCATGCCCTTGAAGATCTTTGAGCAAGAGATGGGGGTCCTGCAGGGGATCATCCTTTCCCCGGCTCTCTTTAGTGTAAAGATCAACGACATCGTCAGGTCGGTCCATCAGGGTGTGGAATATTCCCTGTTTATGGACAACTTTGCTTTGTATGCTACGGGCAGTACGTTTGCAGGAGTTCAGAGACAGCTACAACTCTGTGTGAACAAGGTGCAGGAATGGGCGGAGGACAACGGGTTCAAGTTTTCGGTTACCAAAACGAAGTGTATCTACTTCACTAACAAGTTCAGAAAGCACTTCCCGGCCCTCGTTATTTGCTTGGGAAAATCCACCATCCCGGCGGTGGCAGAGGCCAAATTATTGGGGATTGTGTTGGACTGGAGACTGAATTTCAGAGGCCTTTTCCAACACCTGAGAACGTCCTGTCAGAAAGCTCTGAACCGCCTGCGGGTAATCACCCATACTGATTGAGGAGTAGATAGGAGAACACTGCTGCATATCTACAGGGCGCTGGTTCGCTCAAAACTGGATTATGGGTGTTAGGTCTACGGCTTGATGAGACCTTTCTGCCTGAAAGCTTTTGACCCTATCCACCACCAGGGACTCAGGATCTGTCTCGGAGCATTCGGAACGACGCCGGTGTACAGACTGTACACGGAAGCAGGAGAGCCCTGTCTTGCAAACCGCCCTCTTAAACTAACGCTAACATAATTATTACATGAAGCTCTATTTAGAGTACAATAACCCGGCTTACGATTGTGTATGAACCCCCGGTTTTAGGCCATGTTTGGGAAATCATCCTCTGCCACCCTTCCTCTGGGCATTTGGTTCCTGCCTCATCTCCGGGGGGCCCGTATTGATTTGGGTGTCATCTGCGACCTTCCCAAGTTACTTGGGACGCCTATGTGGATGGTGGAAACCACGGCTCTCTGTTTTGATCATGCTGCTCATAGGAAAGATGTCACCAGTTCCACGGCATACAGGGTCTTTTACCGAGAACTATGTATGTCTTATTGGTCCTACACTAGGGTTTTCACAGACGGTTCTAAGTCTGAGAAGGGGCTGGCCTGCGCCGCCTATTGTCCCACCATCAAGGAGTCGGCCCTTTCGGAGCACCTGCCTTTGGATGCCTTGGTGTACTGGCCGAACTTCGTGCTCTTGTCTTGTCCCTGCAACTCATTTAGTGATCAGAAAAGAAAGACTTCTTGGTCTGTGCTGATTCATGCAATTGAATACTGATGTATTGTCTGTCTAAACACCAGCATTATGATGTATTCTTGGAACACTTTCATACTGATCTGTTGTCTGTCTGATCAATTACATACTGATGTACTGTCTGTCTCAATACTTGCGAACTGATGTACTGTTTGTCTGAACAATTGCATACTGATACAGTATATGTCTAATCTATTGCTTATTGATGCATTGTCTGTCTGAACACTTGCATACTGATGTATTGTCTGTGTGAACAAATCCACACTGATGTATTGTCTGTCGGAACACTTGCATGCTGATGTATTCTCTGTGTGAACAAATCCACACTGATGTATTGTCTGTCGGAACACTTGCATACTGATGTATTGTCTGTCTGAACACTTGCATACCGATGTATTGTCTGTGTGATCAAATCCACACTGATGTATTGTCTGTCGGAACACTTGCATACTGATGTATTGTCTGTCGGAACAATGGCATACTGATGTATTGTCTGTCGGAACGATGGCATGCTGATGTATTGTCTGTCAGAACAATGGTATACTGATGTATTGTCTGTCGGAACGATGACACACTGATGTATTATATGTCGGAACAATGGCATTCTGATGTATTGTCTGTCGGAACAATGGCATACTGATGTATTGTCTGTCGGAACAATGGCATACTGATGTGTTGTCTGTCGGAACAATGGCATACTGATGTGTTGTCTGTCAGAACAATGGCATACTGATGTAGTATCTGTCGGAACAATGGCATACTGATGTATTGTCTGTCGGAACAATGGCATACTGATGTATTGTCTGAACACTTGCATACTGATGTATTATCCCAAGACTAGCATACTGATGTATTGTCTGACCATTTGCATATTGATGTATTGTCTGACCTGTTGCATACTGATGCATTGTCTGATCGATTGCATACTGATGTATTTTCTGATCTATTGCATACTGATTTACTGTCTGATCTATTACATACTGATGTATTGTCTTATCTATTGCATACCGAAGTATTGTCTATCTGATCTATTGCATACTTATGTTTTATCTGAACACATAGATATGAATGTATTGTCTGATCTATTTCATACTGGTAAGTTGTCTGATCTTTTGCATACTGATGTAATGCCTGATCTATTGCATACTGATGTACTGTCTGATCGATTGCATACTGATGCAGGAGGTGGCCCAGGACAGCAAGTCAGCAGCAGGTCAGTTCTCATGTCTTCTTCTGTGCTGTGGTCAGTCTGCTTTGTGCACCGTGCCTCTCTTTGTCCGTCTGTCTGATTACCTAGTGTCTCTGGCTGTCCATGTGTCTGCATGCTTAGTTGCCTGTTTGTCTGTTTAGTTGTCTGTCTGACCCCTTCATGTCTCTGAATTACCATGTGTCTGCATGCTTCATTGTCTGCATGTCTGCTAATTAATCTACCTGATCCCTGCATGTCTTTGTATCACACTGTATCGTCAAGTGCAAACGCCTGTCTGTTTCTTTGTCTGTCTGTTTGTCTGTCTGTCTGTCTGTCTGTCTCTGCTCTTTTCTTCAGCTGTGTATCTATCTTCAGCTGTCTGTCTATCTCTGTTTGCAGAAACAGCACTGTGGAATTACACAGGGTCTGTGTCACTGTTTTCATACAGACTGTTCCCTTTACAGCACACTCAAGACAAAACAAAACAAGACAAACCAAACAGTCAGAAGCGTTAAAAACATACATGATGTAGATGAAGTGCCATAGTGAGATCAGAAACACATACTATATTGTATGACGTGATAAAGGGTTTTTTACACGTACATTATGCAAATCAAGTGCGTCATGATGATTTAAACGCACCTCATGTTGATGACATTTGAAATTGTTATTAAACATATTTCATGTGGCTGAAAAGTCTAAGTGATGTTATAAATGTATTTCATGTCGGCAAAATGTGTCAGTGATGTTTAAAACGTAACTCATGTCGGTAAAATATGACAGTGGTGCTATAAATGCATTGCATGTCAGTGAAATGTGTCAGTGAGGTTAAAACATACATTATATCGATAAATTATGTTAGTTACGTTATAAACTTCATTCGTTTTGTGTGTCATTTTGAAATAAATTGTGTCAGCAATGTTGTAAGCCTACATAACGCTGATGAAATGAGTCAGTGAATCTCCTTCTGTGTTGAACACTGAGAGGGCAGCTATTTTGTGTATGCCTTGTGAGCGAAAATGTCCTGATGGTGTGAACCTACACTGTGCTGATGGCATGTGCCAGTGATGTAATGAACAGACACTGTGCTGATGGCATGTGTCAGTGATGCTATGAACATACACTATGTTGATGGCATGTGTCAGTGATGCTATGAACAGACACTGTACTGATGGCATGTGCCAGTCAATTCATGAACAGACACTGTGCTAATATGTGTCAGTGTTGCTATGAACAGACACTGTGCTGATGGCATGTGCCAGTGATGCTATGAACATACACTGTGCTGATGGCATGTGTCAGTGATGCTATGAACAGACACTGTGTTGATGACATTTGTCAGTGATGCTATGAACAGACACTGTGCTGATGGCATGTGTCAGTGATGCTATGAACAGACACTGTGCTGATGGCATGTGCTAGTGATGCTATGAACAGACACTGTGCTGATGGCATGTGCCAGTGATGCTATGAACTGACACTGTGCTGATATGTGTCAGTGATGCTATAAACATACATTGTGCTGTTAACATGTGTTGTCTCAGTGATGCTATGAGTGATGCTATGTCCTGATGATATGTGTCAGTGATGCTATGAGTGATGCTATGTCCTGATGATATGTGTCAGTGATGCTATGAACTTATATTTTGCTCTCAATATGTTGCAGTGATGCTGTCAACATACATTACACTGATGACGTGTGACAGTGATGTTTTAACATACACTGTGATAATGACTTGTATCAGTGTTGTGACATATGTCAGTGATGCTTTGAACATACATTAGGCTCATGACATGTATCAGTGATGTTATGAACATAAACTGTTCTAATGACTCGTATCAGTGTTGTGACATAATAATAATAATAATAATAATAATAATAATAATAATAATAATAATAATAATAATAATAATAATAATAATAATAATAATAATAATAATAATAACAACAGCACATGGAATTTATATAACGCTATATCTTGTAAAAATAAATCAAAGCGCATGCACTCGACCCTCACAACAAACAACCAATGACAATAAATAATTCTAGCAAAATCGAAAGCACACACGTGCGCGTGTACACGTGAAGATTTTTTCTTTCTGAGGACCAGTCGAGCTGCAGAGTTTTGTATACGTTGGAGAGAGTGGACAGATGATGGTAGGCAGACTGGAACGGGGGGAGGAGACTATTGGAATGGAGATGGCTGTTGAGTTGTTTCAGAACAACTTTTTCAAGGACTTTTGAGATAAAAGGCAGGTTGGAAACAGGTCTATAGTTCTTCAGAGTGTTAGGGTCGATGTCGTGCTTTTTGAGTAGGGGTGTAACTATTGCAGTTTTGAGAGCTGGTGGAAAAATCCCTGAAAGAAGAGATTAGTTTACAATTTTTGTGATGGTGGGTATAAGCTGTGGAAGGCACTGAGTGAAAAAAACAAGCAGGTATTGGATCAAGATCGCATGATTTTATCGTCATTTCTTTCAAGATTGTCATGATTTCACTCTCGCTTGCTGGGTGAAGGGAAAGGAGAGGAGTGCCAGCGAATTGGGGATCAGGAGGCGCAGGTTGGAAAGAAGACTGATCCAGTCTGGAACGAATATTGCGGAATTTGTCAGAGAAGAAGGAAGAAAAAATAGCAGGAAGTTCAGAATGGTTGTAGGCGGTAGGCAGAGGACTTGCCTTATCAGACCCAAGAAGAATTGAGGTAAGGGAAAAAAGAGATTTCATTGATGTAGCATCGAGAACTTGAGCAGAATAAAAATTTGTCTTTGCTGAATGGATTAAGGATTTGACTTTGTTGGTTTGTTTTCGTAAAGCTGTCTGTTAATTTCAGTTTTTATTTTGCGCCACTGCCGCTCTAGCTGTCGGCGTTTGCGCTTTGCAACCAAAATTTCGTGAGTGTACCATGGGGCACAGGGTCTATCGCATGTGACATGTGCCAGTAATGCCATGAACTTACATTGTGCTGATGACCTGTGTCAGTACCTTTATGAACATACCTTATATGTTAGGTACAATTGCACACTGTGTAGCATGAACTATACCAGTGACGCAATAACCGTGGATGACGTCATTCCTGTCTAAGGTCACCCAAGGTAGAGAGCAGAGCGTCACAGTGTCCGCTGTCTAATGTCTTTGAACTGACGAAGGAGAGGTCACCACGTCACACCACAGGTAAGCAGGGAGGGGGGAAGAGAGGGCAGTGATATAGTAGCCAGTATACTGTGTAGTGATAAAGTAACCAGTACACTGTGTAGTTATATAGTAACCAGTATGCTGTGTAGTGATATAATAAGCAATACACTGTGTAGTGATATAGTAAACAGTATACTGTATAGGGATATAGTAACCAGTATACTGTGTAGTGATATAGTAACCAGTATACTGTGTAGTGATATAGTAACCAGTATACTATATAGTGATATAGTAACCAGTTTACTGTATAATGATATAGTAACCAGTATACTGTGTAGTGATATAGTAACCAGTATACTGTGAAGTGATGTAGTAGCCAGCATACTGTGTAGTGACATGGTAACCAGTATACTGTGTAGTGATATAGTAACCAGTATACTGTGTAGTGATATAGTAATCAGTATAATGTGCAATGATATAGTAACCAGTATATTTTGCAGTGATATACCAACCAGTATACTGTGCAGTGATATAGTAACCAGTATGCTGATGTCTATGAAATGATGGAGGACAGGTCACCACGTCACACCACAGGTAAGGAGGGAGAGGGAGGGGGATGGAGAGACAGAGATCAGAGTGGGGACAGGAGATGAAATGTTTTAGTTAAACCATTTTAGAATGTACAGAATGTACATACACAAAGAAGAGGAATCACCAAACTGTCAACGAACATAAACAGACATACCCTGAAGTAAGACAACTCAGTATATTATGTAGTAAAAAGGAGTTAACATACATTACAGGAATCAACATACAGAAAAATCAGAGGAGTCAACATACAGTAAAATCAGAGGAGTCAACAAACGATGAAATCAGAGGAATCAACACACAGTGAAATAGATAAGTGCACTGTGAAATATAGAAATCTGTATCTTGTACAGTGATAAAAAGTAAGATAGTGTGCAGTGATATAGGAATATATATATTGGGTAGTGATATAGAAATCAGTATAGTGTGTAATATATAGGAATCAGTGCACTGTGTAGTGATACAGGAATCAGTATAGTATGTAATAATATAGGAATCAGTGCACTGTGTAGTGATATAGGAATCAGTATAGTGTGTAATAATATAGGAATCATTCCACTGTGTAGTGATATAGGAATCAGTATAGTGTGTAATAATATAGGAATCATTCTACTGTGTAATGATATAGGAATCAGTATAGTGTGTAATGATATAGGAATCAGTATAGTGTGTAGTGATATAGGAATCAGTATAGTGTGTAGTGATATAGGAATCAGTGTACTGTGTAGTGATATAGGAATCAGTGTACTGTGTAATGATATAGGAATCAGTACTGTCTAGTGATAAACAAAACGGTTTACTCTGCAGTGATAAAGGAATCAGTATACTGTGTGGTGATGTGGGGATAAGTATGCTGTGTAGTGAAATAGGAACCAGTATACTAATGATGTGGAAATGAGTATCTTGTGTAGTGATATAGGAATCAGTATACTGACTTGTGATATAGGAATCAGCATACAGTGTACTGACATAGGAATCAGTAAACTGTGTAGTGATAAAGGAATCAGCACACTGTGTAGGTATATAGAAATCAGTCTACTTTGTTGTGATATACGAATCAGTATACTGTGCAGTGATATAGGAATCAGTATACTGACTAGTGATATAGGATTCAGTATACTATGTAGTGATATAGGAACCAGTATATTGTATAGTGACAGATGAATCAGTATACCGTGCAGTGATGTGGGAATCAGTATACCTACTTGTGATATATGAATCAGTATACCGTGCAGTGATATGGGAATCAGTATACCTACTTGTGATATAGAAATCAGTATACCGTGCAGTGATAGGGGAATCAGTATACCTACTTGTGATATAGGAATCAGTATACCGTGCAGTGATATGGGAATCCGTATGCCTACTTGTGATATAGAAATCAGTATACCGGACAGTGAGATGGGAATCAGTATGCCTACTTGTGATATAGGAATTAGTATACTTACTAGTGATTAGGAATCAGAGTACCGTGTAGTGATATAGGAAACAGTATTATAGGTACTTTTGTTTCCATATGTATGCACCATTTGTATGACTTTGTGTGATTGTGTGTAAGTTTGTGTGTGTGTGTGTGTGTGTGTGTGTGTGTGTGTGTGTGTGTGTGTGTGTGTGTGTGTGTGTGTGTGTGTGTGTGTGTGTGTGTGTGTGCAGAAAAGCAGCCCTCCTCTTTGTACTCATCTCTGCAGACCAGTGACATAGGAGTTCCCTCTGTCTACAGTCAGATCACTGCTTATCACAATGTTGGAGCTCATCTCCCTCAGGGTTTGTGGTATAGATTCTCTCTCTCTCTCTCTCTCTCTCTCTCTCTCTCTCTCTCTCTCTCTCTCTCTCTCTCTCTCTCTCTCTCTCTCTCTCTCTCTCTCTCTCTCTCGCTCGTTCGCTCGCTAGCTCGCTCTGGGTCACCAGACGCGATAGGAAAGGGCGTAAATTTTCTGTGAGCAGCAGTGAAACTTGTAATTCATTCAAAAATGCCAGTTACTGGACTTCCAGCGGCTGTGGAGAGGACCTTAGGCACCCTGTTGACTGACTATGCAGTCTCCAGCTGGAACGTGGCAGAGGAAGGGGACAGCATGGTTTTTGTCTTGCCACTGAAACCAGTTGACACAGGAGTGTCAACCAACATGGCGGATCCAACAGTGAATGGCAGCAAGCAAGTTCAGTACTCCAGAAAAAAAATCCTGCTCCCAAATTTGAGGGGATCTGGAGCACTCCAGAAAGCATAAAGAGAAGCAGACAAGTGTTGTGTGTGAAAGTGAACATGTCTTCAGTGCCTCAGGTCCGCCTGACAGAGGTGTAGAACAGCAGAATGCAGCATTTGTAGATACGCATAGAGTAGACCTACCAACAGTAAACACACAAGACACCAACACAAAAACATTAGTTAAGTTGCCTTCATGTGTTGGTTTAGAGCATCCCTGCGTGCCTGATTGTAGTGACTGTGCTGATATGTGTGTTTTTCAGCCTGATGTGAACGATGATAATATTGTTGGTGCATTGCACACAGGAAATGTCAAACAGTATGTGGCTACTTCAACAGATAGATCAATACAGAAAACATTGAGAGACTGCCAAAGAAATACACACTTAAGAAAATCTGTCATACATCACTCAGATGGTGAAAATATTGTGACATGTGAGTCTGATTACATCGTGATCCAGTATACATGCCAACCAGACACTAAGCCAGTATGTGTGTACTGGTTTATCAAATAACATGAGAAAAACATGTGAAAAGAGGGACATATCAAACTGGCCAGTTTGCAGAATGGGAAGCAAATCCAGAACACACTACACAGGGAGACCCTATCCTCTGCTTCAAGGGATTTAGCAACACTTAGTGACCTACTTAAAATCTATCCGGCTATGTGACAAGGACTCCACTAAAGGCTGGGAATGCCTTATCACATCTGGACAGAAAAGTGTTTCGTGTTTGAATGTACATCACTAACCAATGCTATCACATCTGGACAGACACGTGTTTCGTGTTTGAATGTACATCACTAACCAATGCCATGGTTTCGATGGCATGGAATGGCCTCGCACTGCGATATTTTGTTGCTGTATGTATTGTTTTACTAAGCAATTCGGCAACCCTCTTCATGTATTGGCCAATGGTCTTTT
This sequence comes from Stramonita haemastoma, assembly GCA_030674155.1. NCBI lineage: Eukaryota > Metazoa > Mollusca > Gastropoda > Neogastropoda > Muricidae > Stramonita > Stramonita haemastoma. The sequence goes on from CM060346.1 coordinate 15,189,461, forward strand.
TCGTGAATAAATCTTTTGAGTTCGAGTTCTCTCTCTCTCTCTCTCTCTCTCTCTCTCTCTCTCTCTCTCTCTCTCTCTCTCTCTCTCTCTCTCTCTCTCTCTCTCTCTCTCTCTCTTTAACACACCTGTGTTAAAGTGTCGAAGTGGTGATGTGATGAAGTGTTGAAGTGATCATGTGAAGTGGCTGTTCGCACCCAGTATGTGAGTGAGTGTCAACTGCTGTAGAATTCGTGTATCATATATCATATACCTGTCCCGATGGTGCGTTACCTTGACGTGGTGGGATGGCTTGCGTGTTCTGTTTGATCCCCAGAGCTATGTGGGGCGGGGCTTCGGCCTCCAGCAGGTTCAACCATGCTCAACAGGTCTGTGGGGTAGGAGCCAGACTAAATTTGCACCCTGGTCCTCCAGGTTGGGGGTTGTGCTTTGGGCTAACAACCCATTCACTTAAAAATCAGTATGTTACAGAAACCACAACAATATCTCTAAACAGCGACCTGGTTGGGGGAGAGTCCTCTCTGGCAGAGTCTATGACGCGAGCTGGTGAAAGCCTTCGGGAAGCCAGTGCGCCGACAACTCTTCTGTCAACCAAGTCAACAACCAGGATAGGGACCTGGAACATCAGAACCCTATATGAAACTGGAAAAACAGCACAGGTATGTAGAGAAATGCATAGGTACAACCTGAAGATCCTTGGCCTGTGCGAGACTAGATGGAATGGAACGGGACGGTCAAGACTAGCGAGTGGAGATACCATCATCTACTCTGGACAGGAGGAAGGCCAGCCCCACACACATGGAGTAGCGCTGCTGATGAAACCTGAGGCAACGCGAGCACTACTATCCTGGGAACCAGTGTCACCACGGATCCTCACTGCCCGGTTCAACTCAAAGGGCAGGAAAGTTACCATCCTCCAATGCTATGCTCCAACAAATGCCGCTGACTTAGAAGAAAAAGAAAACTTCTACGAGCAAGTCCAAGCCATAATGGACAAAACGCCAAAGAGGGACATGAAGATCCTAATGGGAGACCTGAATGCAAAAGTTGGGTCAGATAACACCAACAGAGAACTGATCATGGGCAAACATGGCACGGGAGACCAGAATGAAAATGGTGAACTCTTAGCAGAGTTCTGCACCTTCAATGACCTGGTCATTGGAGGCACCATCTTTCCCCACAAGAAAGTCCACAAGACCACATGGACTTCCCCAGATGGCAAGACTGAAAACCAGATCGACCACATCACCATCGGGCGAAAGTGGAGAAGGAGCCTGCACGATGTCAGGGTGAAGCGCGGAGCAGACGCAGCGTCAGACCACCATCTTGTAATAGCCATCCTCAAGACCAAGCTCAAAGCCTTCACCAACAGGGCAGGAAGACCATCGCACAAATTCAACGTGCATAGCCTTAAAGACAGAGCGAAAACAGAAGAATTCAAGCTGGAACTAAGAAACAAATTCAGCATGCTTGCCCAGATGCCAGAGGAAACAATCGAAGAGCAGTGGCACAGTCTACATGAGACCTGGAAGACAACATGCCAAGCAGTCTTGGGAAAAAATACAAGAAAACACAAGGAATGGCTGACAACAGAAACATGGGCACTGATCACCGAGAGAAAACAGCTGAAAGACCAGATCAACAGAACACAAGATCAGGAAGAGAAGCAGACATTACAAGCACGATACTGGGACAAAAACCGTGCAGTAAAAAGAAGTGCAAGAAAGGACAAGAGAAATTTCATTGAGGAGCTGACTCAGGAAGCAGAGACTGCAGCAGGCCAAAGAAACATGAAGAGACTCTATGAGATCACGAGGACTCTCTCAGGAAAAAACAGTAAACCTAATTGCCCCATCAAAGACAAGAACGGCAATACCATTCCAGGTGAAGAAGACCAGAGAGCAAGATGGGCAGAGCACTTCAAAGAAACACTCAACAGACCAGCACCATCTGTCCCACCAGATATCCCACCACCTACTGAAATCCTTGGCATCAACACCGGCCCCCCCACCAAAAATGAGATCACCAAAGCCATAAAGTCTTTAAAGTCAGGCAAAGCAGCAGGTCCTGATGGTATACCCCCTGAAGCACTGAAGGCAGACATCCAGACTTCAACTGACATGATGTATCCACTCCTACACAAGATCTGGGAGCAAGAGAGTGTGCCAGAAGACTGGAAGAAAGGCTACCTCGTGAAGCTACCAAAGAAAGGGGACCTGTCATCCTGCAACAACTGGAGAGGAATCATGCTGCTGTCTATACCAGGGAAAGTACTGACAAGAATAATCTTAGAAAGACTGAAGACGGCACTAGACAAGACACTCAGGGATGAACAGGCAGGCTTCCGACAAAACAGATCATGCACAGATCAGATCGCCACAATGCGCATCATTATCGAGCAGTCCCTAGAGTGGCAGACCCCCTTGTATTCAGTCTTTGTCGACTTCCAGAAGGCATTTGACAGCGTCGACAGAGATGTCATCTGGAGACTGATGCAACACTATGGTTTCCCACCAAAGTTCGTCACCATCATCCAACAGCTCTATGAAGATGCCACTTGCCAAGTCATCCATGATGGTAAATTGACGGAACCCTTCTGCGTACAAACCGGCGTTCGTCAGGGCTGTCTGCTGTCACCAACCATCTTCCTGTTGGTGGTTGACTGGATAATGCGACAGGCCACAGCAGGCAGGAGAACTGGCATACAGTGGACCATCACAAGGCAGCTGGAAGACCTGGACTTCGCAGACGACATCAGCCTTCTCTCACACAGGCACCAAGATGCATAAGAGAAGCTATGGCATGTCGCGGAGGAAGCCGATAAAATAGGCCTCCAAATCAACATCAGGAAGACGGAGGTCATGAGGGTGAAAAACAAGAAACAAGACCCAGTGCGACTACACCAAGAAAACATCAAAGAAGTCGACAAATTCACCTACCTGGGCAGTGTCGTTAGTAAAGATGGGGGAACGGACGAAGACATCAAGTGCCGAATAAATACAGCACGTCATGCCTTCAACACCCTTCGCCCAATCTGGAGATCAACATCCCTCTCACTCCACAACAAGATCCGGATATTCAACACCAATGTCAAGTCAGTCCTACTGTATGGCTCAGAAACCTGGCGGGTGACAAAGACCAACACCCACAAACTCCAGACATTTACCAACAGATGTCTTAGGAACATCCTTGGTATCAGGTGGCCAGAAGTAGTCTCAAACGAAGAACTATGGGACAGGACCAGACATACTCCAATTGACACGGAGATCAAGAAAAGGAAATGGGGATGGATTGGCCATACGCTCCGCAAGCCTGCTTCAGATGTCACCAGGCAGGCCCTTGACTGGAATCCACAAGGGAAGCGGAAAGTAGGCCGACCAAAACAGACCTGGCGCAGAAGCATTGAAGCAGAGACGAAAGCAGCTGGAATGACATGGGCCGAGCTGAAGAGGATCTCCCAGAACCGAGTCCGTTGGAGGAGTGTTGTTGTGGCCCTATGTTCCCAAGGGAATCCACAGGCATAAGTCAAGTAAGTCATATCATATACATTTACAGGTATGTAAATCAATTGAAAGCAAAATAGGTAATGTGAACATGAGCTAGACTGAATCTATGTGACGGCCACATCAAACCTTCCCTCCAAATGAGGAGTGGTTGGTGGCTCTCCTTCTTCGCACTGCCGTGACTTTTTAATTTTTCTTCTACTGCCGTGACTTTTTTTTTTTTTTTTTTTTTTTTTTAAATCTGTGATGTGATTCTGTACCACCTCCAACACACCTTCCACAATGCGACCAACAACAAGATCAGAAAGTGCAAAACATTCTTTGTCATTAGAAAACATTCAATTCACTAAAGACAGTCGTCAAGTAAAATTTGTAGCAGCTCCCAAACACCTACCTGCATGGAGAACAGTGCTGCACAACAGATATATAGACACTCTTAAGTTCCACACTGCAACAACCACATGGCAAGACTCAACACAATCAAAAGATATAATACCAGATATAGACATTTACTCAGCCACACTTCCACCACAACTTTTCAAAACATTCCTGCAGCTTTTCCTTGACGATGCAAAACTACTGACAATCACAATATTTCACTCGACAGGGACCATATTGATACAAGGAAATACGTGCCAGGAATGGTTGGAGACAGAATTTGACATTTTAAAGAAAATAGTAAATAGTATTTGTGAGTGTGCTGGCGATGGAAATCGCACTGATCTCTCTTCCTCCCCTGTGTATCTGTCTGTGCCTGGAACTTTGTTAGCCATCACTGCACCTTCGCCTGCTGTTACCCTCCCCCCAGTAGTGGACAGTTCTCCCACCATGTTGCCAGGAGACAACCGGTTGTCTGTGCCGTCTCCTCATCCTTCCCCTCCTTCCTCCCCACTTCCAAGCCCACTTTCTCAGTGTTCAGCTGATACCATTCCCATTGAACCATCTCCCCAGCAACCCCAGCTCTCCTCTGCCCCTCCAACTGACTCTCTGTGTATTGACACAACCCCCCTATCCCACCCCCTGGACGACACAACCCCATCCATCCCCACTGCCATCCCCACTGAATCATCTACCCAGCAACCCCAGCTCTCTTCTACCCATCCAGCTGACTCTCCATATAGTGACAACATCCACAAAAAATCTCCACCTAGCCTCCACAGCTTGGCCACATCAGCCCTACCCACACTCACACAAGTTCGCTGCCAGCTGTCTGCAGCCATCTCCACCATCACTGCCCTCAAAGCACAGGTCGATGCCTTACAGACAGAGAACAAACACCTACACCAACAGATAGAGATAACAGCCAGCACCAGCAAAGACAGCACAGTCCAAACAAAAAACCACATAAAAGCCACCGAACAAATACTGAAGTCAACCATTGCTGACCTTACTCAGCAAAACACTCAATTACAGAAAACAGTTGACAGTCAAGCCAAAAGCCTCTCTGCCTTCGACAACTGGCAAAAACACATTAATAAAGAAATCAATCAATTAAAGAAAGCCCTACCATCAACTACTACATCATACCTACAATCCCACTCCAACAACCATACAGTCACTTCCACTCCAAAGACTCATACTAAAAAACTAGCAACCACTTCCAAAATTCTCTTAAGTGACTCCCTCTCTGACATATCAGATACTCCAATAGATGAAGAAATGATCCCCACAATCCCCATTAATAACAAGTTTTCACCCCTTGATCCTGACCAAAACCCCAAACCCAAACCACCCCCTCCACCAACCCCTTCCTCATCTCCAAAAGATAAAAGTACAAAAAGTTCAGTTCCCACTGTCAACTCCAAGGCACCCCCTCCACCACCCCCTCCCCCAACACCTTTAGAAGCACTGCTGAGAAAGTCTGTCCCCACTGCCAGCCAAGAGCTACTTATTGGTGACTCTTACCTAAATGCAGTTGGAGACAGAACTTCTCCCCATGGCAGACCATCGAAAAACATGTCAGTGCCAGGCCTGACTGTCCAACACCTGCTGAAGTGGCTATCCACCCTTCCTCCTTCTCCACACATCACAGGTGTCACCTTCCATGTAGGCATCAACAGCTGCTTACAAAGTGGCCCAGTTGATTGTGCTACATGGCAACATGTAATCAGAGGACTAGGCCAGGTTTTCCCCCAAGCTATCATAAAAGCCTCTTCAATCCTCCCTCCATATGGCCGACACCATTCCTCCAAATCGGTGAGGGACTCCAACGCCAGCCTCTCCAAAGTCTGTGCTGAAGAGGGGGTGAGTTTTATCAACCACACCTCCTCTTTTCAGACTGAAAGTGGGGCGCCCAAGAAGTCCCTATACAAGTACCTAGACCCCTTTCACCCAAGTCCCTATGGTATTGCGGTCCTTACCAACAACTTGTACGCATACAAAACTCAAAACCTCTGCTCCCCACTCCAACCCACTCCACCAACCAGAGGCACAAGGCCTCACAGTCCATCCAAAGACCTGTAGCCAACATCAAAGGACAGCCCCATCCTATGAACGGCCCATGGTCTCCCCCAACACCTAAGGCCCTTCAGCATGCAGACAGCGTGCCCGAGCACAAAGCCTCTCCACGCCGCCACCACTACGATAAGCAGTTCGGCCTGCCGCACGGTGTGCCCCAGTACAAAGCCCGTCCACGCCTCAGCGATTACGATAAAAACTTCGGGCTGTCGCATGGCGTGCCTGAGTACTGTGGCGACTACGATAAGCAGTTCCCACCCCTTCCTTCAGCCAGAAAAGTCAATGCCTGGGGACACTCCAGGAGCCCTCAGGCACAGGATAAACAAAAACTACTCGAGGTCCTGCTAACCACTATCCAACAGGCCTGTTTATAACCCTTCCTTTAGAGAGTCTATTGACAACAAACTAGCAAGAGAGAGAGAGAGAGAGAGAGAGAGAGAGAGAGAGAGAGAGAGAGAGAGAGAGAGAGAGAGAGAGAGAGAGAGAGTTGTTATTGACACCCCTTCCCACCAAGTCGCCTCTTTGGAAGTGTGAAACCTGTGTTCATTCCTCCTTGTTTGATTCCTGTCAAATTGATTCTCTTATTCCCATCAAATTTTTATTTTGTTTGGTTTGGTTTTTGCCTTCATCTCTCCAGTTTCATACATATTTTTTATTTTATATATATTTTTTTTCCTTCATTTGTTCCGGATCTCTTTTTTTTTTTTTTTTTCCCTAAATCTATTTATTTATTTATTTTTTATGTATTTATTTTATTTTATTTTATCTTCTTTTTTTTTTTTTCTTCTTCTTGGCTTCTCTGGGCCTGGTGTTTGGTTCTTGATACCCTGTTGTTTGCCTGGGCCTCTTCAGGCTCTTGTGGAAATTCTATTCTGCTATTTGTGGTGTGTGTGTGTGTGTGTGTGTGTGTGTGTGTGTGTGTGTGTGTGTGTGTGTGTGTTGTTTGCTTTTTTTTTTTTTTTTTTTCTTTTCGGCATGGTGCGCGCTGTGTGTGTGTGTGTGTGTGTGTGTGTGTGTGTGTTCCTTCTGAGTGTCATTGATGCTAGCTTATGGATTGATGCATTTTCGAACTTACAATGGTGAAAGATGAAAGATGTGTATTAAAGACATTACAGTGTGCATCCCGGGAGGGACCAGAACTCTAGTTGTGAGTGTTGTGCCAGTTAAGGCTAACTAAAAGCTTTCTTCAGGCTGTGACAGTGAATGGACTGGTGTGTGTACACACCTGTGTATGAATTACTCACCGGGTATCGCCATCTTGCCAACACAAGCCGAGACATTGTTGAAGCAACATTAAATCTTGAACAAGCAAGCAAAAACATTATGAGTGTGAGCACTGTGTGGTATTGTTCCTGATCGTTGCGGAAGAACCTTGCCAGTTCCTGGACAAAGTGTGCACAAATTCGGTGGTCGGGCATCAGGGATTTGCCCAACAGCGAGTGACGTGGTAATTGGCACCCTTGTGAAATTTATCACCAAGTCACCCTCAGATTTGTGTAAGAATACACTTTTTATTTTTATTTTTAATTTATATATATATATATTTTTTTTTAATTTTTTTATTTTTTATTTTTATTTTTTTCTCTCCTTTATATTGCCAATATTGTTGATTGTTCAATTAGACAATATCTACCGTGTGTGATTGTGTCTTCTTGAGTAACTATTGAAATTATTGTTTGTGTCTTTTGAGTAACTATTGAAATCATTCTTTTCTTTCCTTACATCTCACCATTACCCCAGTGCCCTACTCCCATCCCCTTTATTCACCCTTTATAAAGTTTATATCTTTTGAGTAACTATTGAAATCTTTTTTTTTTTTTTTTTTTTTTCCCCCTTACATTTCATCATTCCCCCAGTGCCCTACTCCCATCCCCATTATTCACCCTATATAAAATTGATTCTTACCTTGTCTTTTGCTACACATCATTGTTAGTTCCATTGGGTTATACAGCTATATACACTGTATGTGTATCCTTAAGTGACTTAGAAATCAGCTTTTTTCTTTTCTTCTTACATTTCACCCTCCCCCCTATTGAGTGCCCACTCCCCCTTATTCCTATTGATCCCTAATTAATCTTCACCTTTTCCGGTTTTTAGACACATTATCGCATTTTCAATAAAAATCAACACAAACAGATGCATTCAAGACACAACACGTGGCCCTCGAAGGAAGGCCTACGAATTTGCCAATTAAATATAAATCATGCAGTTAATAAAATTGAAGACATATCAACACTTATTAGAAACCATGGCAAACCATTTCACATACTAGGGCTATCTGAATCAAGACTTTCAAAACAAATAGTAGACAGTGATTTATATATCCCAGGATATAAAATCATACGAAAGGATCCACAAAAGCAAAAAGAAACAGGAATCCTCATATACATTAGTGAATCTATAACCTTCAAGCGTCTCATCCATCTAGAACATTATGATGTAGAATCTGTCTGGCTTGAAGTCTCCATGAAAGGTTCACCACCTATAGCAGTGGGATTCTGCTATAGGAATCCAGCAGAAAGAAAAAACTGGATAGACAAGTTTGATGCAATGATGAACGTAGTCCTATTAGAATCCAGGGAAGTGATACTCCTAGGTGAATTTAAAATCGATGTAACAAAAGTAAATAATGCATGGACGCAAATTACTAATTCATTCAACCTTCACCAACTAGTTAGTTTACCCACGAGAGTTACGCCAAATTCAAGCACAATAATTGACCACATCTACGTATCAAATCCTAAAAACATCATAGAAACATGTGTCCCTGTCTATAACTGCAGCGATCACTACCCTGTCTGTACTACTTGGTCAAAAAAAGGAACAAAAATTCCCAAACCTGGCCATAAAACCTTAACATATCGTTCTTTTGCAAAATTCAATGAACAGCTTTCCTTCTTGAACTAAGTAACTCTGTGCTCTCAGAAACATTCAACATTACTGATCCAGACTTGGCTATCGATTTTTGGATAAAAAGTTTCACTGAAATTTACAATAAACATGCTCCACTTAAAACCATAAGGGTCAAACATGCCCCCAAACCGCCTTGGCTTACAAAAGAACTAGAGGAGGCATGATATCTTAGAGATCTCTTAAAAAAACATAAATATCATGAAGACTCAAAAAGATTACGAAACGCCATAAACTCACAGAAACGTCGAGAAAAAAAGAAATATTTCCAAGATTTACTATCTTCAAAACAAAACTAAAAAATTATTTGGAAGGCCATAAATCAAATAACAAACAAACAATCATCTTCCAAATCAAATGTAATCAAAGATGTTACTGCTGAACAACTCAACAATCACTTCATAAACGTTTCTACTAACGTTGTTAGCAATGATGATTCAAAATCCAATAACCTAAACACACTAAAACACTACTGCCAAGAAAAGCATATTCCTTCAAAACTCCACATACCATTTATTTCTATTTTTGAGGTCTATAGTTATCTGATTCACCTCAAACAATCCAGGACAAGAGGCCTTGATGGAATAGACAGCAGAATTCTAAAACTGTCAGCTCCAGTTATCACTGATACTCTAACATATATATATAACCAATGTCTTGAAAAGAACTATTTCCCCAATGCCTTCAAAACCGCTAAAGTGATTCCCATCTACAAATCTGGTGACACTTCAGATCCTTCAAACTATAGGCCAATCTCCATTATATCCCTTCTTTCAAAACCCCTGGAAAAACATATAAATAAACACTTAGTCCATCATATAGACACTAACAACCTACTACACCCTAATCAGTCAGGATTCAGACAAAATCACTCGTGCCATACTTCACTGACTAGTCTCATAGACAATTGGCTATCAAACATTAATGAAAAATAAAATTTGTGGAGTATTATTTGTAGATTTCAAAAAAGCATTTGATACAATTGATCAAACACTTCTCATCAGAAAGCTAGACCTGTATAATCTATCATCAAATAGTCTAGAACTACTTGCTTCTTATCTTAAAAGCAGACAACAGTGTGTCTCAACAACTACATCCACATCCAATCTAAAACCCATTCATTATGGAATACCACAGGGATCAATACTAGGACCAATTCTCTTTTCATTATACATAAATGACCTTCCTCTTCATATAAAATCCAAATGTGAACTATTTGCTGATGACACAACCATACATACGAGCCATAACGACATTGACTCTCTTGCAACTACATTACAACAAAGCTGTAATGATCTTGTCAAATGGACAGAACTGAACCACATGTCTATTCACCCCCAAAAAACAAAATGCATGCTGATCACCACCAGACAAAAGCGACAAAATCTACCTCTTAAACAGTTTCCAATCCACATAAGAAAGGAAGCAATGGAACAAACCTCTCATCACAAAGTTCTAGGAATAACAATCGATGGAAATCTCAGCTGGTTCTACCACATATCTCATTTATGCAAATACTTGTCCCAAAGAGTATACCAGTTAACCAAAATTAAACACTTC
>CM060346.1:15207387-15219321 GCA_030674155.1 Stramonita haemastoma
AGAAGACATGACCTCAGTCAGTGCAGAAGACATGACCTCAGTCAGTGCAGAAGACATGACCTCAGTGCAGAAAACATGACCTTAGTGCAGAAGACACGACCTCAGTCAGTCAGAAGACATGACCGAAGTCAGTGCAGAAAATATTACCTCAGTCAGTGAAGAAGACATGACCTCAGTCAAGGCAGAAGATATACCTCTGTTAGTGTATCATTACATGTCACCTGTTGTTGTTTTTCTCCAGTGATGGCTACAAGTAAATTCAAGACAAAGTCTGCAACTCACAAAGTGACACAGACAGGTTCAATAAAGCTTCACAGCAGAAGTAGAAGACAAACAGACAGACACTCTGACAAACAGACAGACAGATAGACAAGCAGACAAACAGACAGAGAGACTGACAAACATACAAGCACACAAACAGACAGATATACAAAAAATAGAAAAGCAGACAAACAGGCAGACAGACATACATACAGACAGACAGACAGACAGACAGACAGACAGACAGACAGACAGAGAACTTCAGTGACAGACCTGTGAAGCCCAACATTTTTCTCCTGTAACCTTTTTTCGCCTGGAATAAATCAAGTCCCTGCATTGAGAAGGTGACTACGAGAGTACCCCATTAATATCAGTATATATGTGCAAATTTCCTCTAATTTTTCTGTTATGTCTTGGTCTCTCTTTTTCAGTCTAATCTTTTATCTCACATAAACAAAACTTCAACATAACTTCTTTTCAGCAATATATTGTGTCTCCTTAGAGGTCATAACAAAGTCCTTTTCTATCATCCAATGATGTAGACTCAGACCAAACTCTTCATTAGTTCTTGTTGTAAGCAAAATACAATGCATACATAAGCTGTTGCTATGCTATGGACTGGTGTCTTCAATGATAACAGGTTCTGTTCACTCCAAAAACAGCTATACACTCAACCTGCCTTGGTGACTCCCAAATGTACACTAAAAGGCAAAACATGGAGCATATTTCTTGTGTTTTCTTGGATATTATGTGGGGGGATGCTCAACAACCATCTGGTGTTAGCAGAGCTTTGTTTGGGGTTATTAGACTGTTTGAGGGTATTGTATTCTTAATCAGTGTAATAACAATTGACAAGATCTCCATTTTGGATCCATATGTGATTGTGCAGACCCAATGCACGAGAACAGTGGAGCAGAGAAGACAGCTGTGTATGTGAATTTGCCTGCCACAGCCTGAGTCCCATCACCTAATATCACGTTGTATACCACTGCCAACAACAGATACACCACACACGTCATTGATCAACTGACAACACCAGACACACCACGCACGTCTTGGATCAACTGGAAACAACATATACACCACACACGTCATGGATATTCTGCGGAAATCAGATACACTACACAGATCCTGGATCAAGTGACAACACCAGATAAACCACACACGTCATGGATCAAGTGACAACACCAGATACACCACACACGTCATGGATCAACTGACAACACCAGATACACTAGACACGACATGGATCAAGTGACAACACCAGATACACCACACACGTCATGGATCAACTGACAACACCAGATACACCACACACGTCATGGACCACTCCAGAACACCAAATACACCACACACGTCATGGACAGGAATGTGTCTGATGAAAACTTTGGGCTGTTAATCCAAGCTGTTGTTAATATTGGTTCTTTCGGTTTTGTTGTTGTTGTTAGTTGTTTGAGGAGGTTACTTCTGTTTGCATAGTTCGGGTCTCACTTTAGTTGCTGCTTCTCTCATTTTGCACTCTGTTATGAAAGCAGCTTCGTTATCCTTATTTTTTACTTCATCCATGCAGTATTGTATTTTTAAGGCTCTATGTCTCTTGTTAATATCCTATCAAAGCATGATATTCATTCCTTTGACTTGTCTATTCTTACAGCCCATGTCTCTACACTTTCCTGTCATATAGCCCATTGACATTGAACATGTTGTTTAGATAACACACTCCTCTTTTGCCCCTGACTTTTCTGTACTACTTTGTTGTTGTTGTATGAATACTGTACTAGCACCCTGGAAAGCCGCCTAAAGTATGTACTATGACACCCATCCTTCTGGGATTGCCTATGAGATTGTTCATTTCATGGCTTGGCTTCGCGAACGAAGATTAAGGGCACTGTCCACGTCTGGTGCAGGCTCGCTGGTGGCTGTTCAGTCCAATGCGTGACAAACAAACCCGGCCGCAGCGGCTGCAGGGGAAAGTCGATTCTGGGGTTGATGTAGAGGGGACGCGGTTCTTCCTCCTCATTCGCCTCTCCTCAAGGGCCGCTCTGCGATTGTCCTCAAAGGAGGAGACCGACTGATGCACAGTGTGTCGCCAGGCCTGCCGGTCAGCAGCAAGGACTGACCACTGGTTATGGTCTATGAGGCAGGCTGACAGAGATTTCTTCAGAGAGTCTTTAAATCTCTTCTTTGGTGCGCCTCTGTAGCGGTGTCCGGTGAAAAGTTCACCGTAGAGAACCATCTTCGGTAGGCGATGGTCCTCCATTCTAGAGACATGCCCTGCCCAGCGTAGCTGCGTTTTCAGCAACATGGCCTCAATGCTGGTGATCCCTGCTTGCTCCAGCACCTCAGCATTCGTGGTGAAGTCGCTCCAGTGGATGTCGAGGATGGAGCGGAGACAGCGTTGGTGGAAGCGTTCCAGAATTCGCAGGTGGTGTCTGTATGTGACCCATGACTCAGAGCCGTACAGGAGGGTGGTCAGTACCACGGCTCTGTAGACACTGATCTTGGTGTCTCTCTTCAGGTGTTTGTTTTTCCAGACACGGTGGTAGAGTCTGCCAAAAGCACTGTTTGCCTTTGCCAGTCTGTTGTCTACATCTTTATCAATCTTTGCGTCAGAGGAGATTGTGCATCCCAGGTAGGTAAACTGCTGGACTGTCTTCAGTTCTGTCTCACCAATTGTAATGTGAGGTGGGTGGTACGCTACCTGAGGTGCGGGCTGGTAGAGAACCTCTGTCTTCTTCAGGCTGACTTCGAGTCCGAAGAGCTGGGCTGCCTCTGCAAAACAGGATGTTACATGCTGCAGGGCGGTTTCTGTGTGGGCTACAAGGGCAGCATCATCAGCAAAAAGTAGCTCTCGAATTTGTTGCTCCAGGGTTTTAGTGTGGGCCTGAAGACGCCGCAGGTTGAATAGGCTGCCATCTGTGCGGTAGCGTATGAAAACTCCGTCTTCGTCATCAAGATCTTCTGTGGCCCGCTGAAGCATCATGCTGAAGAAGATAGTGAAGAGGGTTGGTGCAAGAACGCAGCCCTGCTTCACCCCGTTTGTGATTGGGAAAGGCTCTGAGAGGTCGTTGCTGTTTCTGACCTGGCCACGCTGGTCTTCATGTAGCTGGATCACCATGTTGAGAAACTTTGGGGGACAGCCAAGACGCTCCATGATCTGCCACAGGCCCTTCCTGCTCACAGTGTCAAATGCCTTGGTTAAATCAACGAAGGTGATGTACAGTCCCTTGTTCTGTTCGCGGCACTTTTCTTGAAGTTGTCTGAGCACGAAGACCATGTCAGTGGTACCCCTGTTAGCTCTGAAGCCGCACTGGCTCTCAGGGAGGTGGTGTTCTGCAACAGCAGGTACTAGTCTGTTGAGGAGAACTCTTGCAAGGATTTTGCCAGCGATGGAGAGAAGAGTTATCCCCCTGTAGTTGGAGCAATCTGATTTTTCCCCTTTGTTTTTGTAAAGGGTGATTATGATTGCATCACGAAGGTTTTGTGGTAACTTTCCCTGCTCCCAGCAGCAAACAAAAAATTCATGGAGCTTGCAGTGCAGTGTTTGCCCCCCGTTTTTCCATAATTCTGGTGGAATACCGTCGACGCCTGCAGCCTTCCCACTCTTCAGTTGTTCTATGGCTTTAGTTACCTCTTCCAGGGTTGGGGCTTCGTCCAGTTCTTCTTTCACTGGTTGCTGTGGGATCTGGTGGATCACTGCGTCATCAACAGTGCGATCAGCGCTGAAGAGGGTTTGAAAGTGTTCAGCCCAGCGGTTCAATATGGACATCTTGTCTGTGAGGAGTGCCTGGCCGTCAGTGCTGCGCAAAGGACTCAACACTTGGTGAGAGGGTCCATAGACTGCCTTCAAAGCTTCGTAGAAGCCTCTGTAGTCACCTGTGTCAGCGCAGAGCTGAGTTTTCTGGGCGAGGTTAGTCCACCACTCGTTTTGGATAACTCTAAGCTGGCGCTGGAGGTTGCTGCATGTAAGACGAAAGGCAGCTTTCTTTGCTGGACAAGATGGTTGTGCAAGGTGAGCCTGGTGGGCACTTCTCTTCTTCGCCAGCAGATCTTGTATTTCTTGGTCATTTTCGTCGAACCAGTCCTTGTTCTTCTTGGTGGAAAAGCCCAAGACCTCTGCAGAGGTCTGCAGGATGGCAGTTTTTAGGCGGGTCCAGAGCATTTCTGGACAGGGGTCAGAGGGGCAGTCCTCGACTTCCAGCTTTGACTGGAGGTTGGACTGTAGCTCAGCTTTCACTTCAGCGGACTTGAGGCTGCCAACCTGGAGTTTCTTTCTGGGGGGACCTCCCCGTTTTGACTTTGGCTTGATGTGCAGGCTGAGGTTGCAACGCACGAGGCGGTGGTCTGTGTGGCATTCTGCACTGGGCATCACTCTGGTGTGCAAGACATCACTTTGGTCTTTCTGGCGCACTAAAACGTAGTCTATGAGGTGCCAATGTTTGGACCGAGGATGCATCCAGGTTGTTTTTAGACTGTCCTTCTGCTGGAAGATTGTGTTAGTGATGATCAACTGCAGTTCAGTGCAGAACTCTAGCAGGAGACGCCCGTTGTCATTGCAATTTCCAACTCCATGTTTCCCCAAGACTCCCTTCCAGGCTTCTGAATCTCGGCCAACTCTAGCATTGAAATCCCCAAGGATAATGACCTTGTCGTCTGCAGGGGTGTTTCTTACCAGGCTGCGCAGGTCACAGTAGAATTTGTTCTTGTCTGCAGAGTCTGCTTGAAGAGTCGGGGAATACACACTGAAGAGAGTGATGTGCTGCTTGTTCTCCAGTGGCAGACGCATGGAGATGATACGGTCTGAATGACCTGTTGGTAAGTTCTCCAGCTTTGAGGCAATGGTGTTCTTGATCATGAAGCCTACACCTGAAAGGCGTCGTTCGGATTGGGGCTTGCCTGACCAGTATTAAGGTGTAACCGGCGCCGTGTTCTTTGAGACTACCTTCATCTGGGAAGCGGACTTCACTAAGAGCCGCGATGTCGATATTTAGTCGCGAGAGTTCGTGTGCAACTAAAGCAGAGCGTCGTTCAGGACGGTTGCTATCTACTGTATCTAGCATGGTTCTGATGTTCCAGCATGCCAGTTTGAGACCTGTCACACCTTTGGGGGCAGGTGTGGAGCCACTTGACTTTGACTTTGTTGTTGCTCGACCGCTTGGAAAGATGCCCGTTGACCGCGGCTAGCCAACTGGGTGGTATGAGGATGAGCTTTTGTTAGGCCACCTTTTCTAGGCCCCTCTCCGTGTGGAGCAAGCAGTGCTATCCCTAAAGAGGGCTGCTTGGTCATTCAGGGTGCTGCCGGGTGATGTTGTCATCCTCAGGTCAACAATCAGACGACCCATACTCCTGAATCGCCTGCATGCAGGATTGGAACTGCGGCTTCCAGTGACATCTTTCACCTGCCGCATTCGCCCCTTTCCCATCGCTACAGGGCTTGGGGATAGTAGGAAAAAGGGAGGATGAGGGGGGGACGTGGACTTGTCCTTGGGCCTGCGCATAGGATTTTTAAGGTGAGAGACAGTGCGCGCAGTACCGTTCCCACCCTTTAAACTCGCGGTTCATCTGCCATGGCCCAGCAAGCTGGGACGGTGACAGCGAGGTCCTCGGGTCGTAGGCAGATTTACAACTGGTGGTTGAAGGCTCAGCCAGCCATATATTAGGGATACACCAGCCCTCAGTTCTTTAGGCCTGCCAGCAGGGTATTTTAGACTTCGCTATTTGCCCATAGCTGGGAGGCTGGTTCGTGGGCACCAGGGCGTATCCACACGACGGTGGGCCATGCGTGCCGCACGTAAGGGGGCCAGCTTTCCTCCCGGACCCAGTTATACCGCCAGGTACTCGGTCGCGCCATGACGTAGCAATCTCAGTGAGAACAGGGGGCACCACGGGAAGGTGTTGCTACGGGCACAGTAATGTAGGAGAGGCCATTGCAAGTGACCACCTGCCCGTTTCCAGGCAGGGGCCCCCTCGGCGATCACTACACCTGGAAAGGAGAGGCTATGTTTTGCGCATTCACTTTCCTTAGGGAGAGCGGGACGTTGTAGCACCAGACCTCAACCCTGCCACAGGGGGTACAGTATCAAATACCATACCCCCACCCCTATGAGATTGTAAGTACAGGCCAAATGACAGGTCGGCATGTTTGACTATTTTTAAGCACTTTGCCACACAGGAAGCCATACTTCACATGTACTGCATTCTTCAAACTCAAGTCTATTGTGAATATTCCATCAAAGCATGGTATTTATTCCATTGACCTGTCCGTTTTTACTGCCGGTCTCTGTAGTTTCCCATCATATAGCCCATTGACATTGAACATGTTGTTTAGATAACACACTCCTCTTTTGCCCCTGGTTATTCTGTACTATTTTGTTGTTGTTGCATGAATAATGGACTTGCACCCGGGAAAGCAGCCTAAAGTATGCATTATGGTGCCCCTACCTCTGGGATTGGCTATGTGATAGTAAGTACACACCAATGACGGGTTTGCATGTTTGACTCTTTTTAAGCACTTCGCCACATACGCAGATATATAATTTCAAACATTTTATTCTCTTTCAAATCAGAGTGCAAGTTGTTATGCTAAGAAACATCATATCTGAAAACAATGAGAACACAGCATTTTGAAAGTATAACAACAGTTTTGTGTTAACATTCATGCATAGGTGTAGTCATTAACTCACAACCCTGTTTCTTGGGTCAAAACTTTGATATTGTCGGCATCACAATAATGAAAGATCAAAGACAGGACCAGCATTGACATGGCAGTGTTGCTGCAAAAGGTTGAAGGCAGACCAACCTGGAGAACACTGTTACCGAATGCCTCTGTCGTAGTGCCCTGGTGACTGTCTTAGTCAACAGACTGATTTATGGATATGGTCAATACGATGGTGATAATGCTTGTTTTTAGACCACACTACTACTACTACTACTACTACTACTACTACTACTACTACTACTGCTGCTGCTGCTGCTGCTGCTGCTGCTGCTGCTACTGCTACTGCTACTACTACTCCAACTACTACTACTACTACTACTACTACTACTACTACTACTACTACTACTACTACTACTACTACTACTACTACTACTGCTGCTGCTGCTGCTGCTGCTGCTGCTGCTGCTGCTGCTGCTACTACTACTACTACTACTACTTCTACTACTCCTACTACTCCTACTCCTATTCATACTACTACTACTACTACTACTACTACTACTACTACTACTACTACTAACTACTACTACTACTACTACTACTACTACTACTACTACTACTACTACTACTACTACTCTACGCTTGCTACTACTACTACTACTACTACTACTACTACTACTACTACTACTACTACTACTACTACTACTACTACTACTACTACACTACTACTGCTGCTGCTACTACTACTACTACTACTACTACTACTACTACTACTACTACTACTAACTACTGCTACTGCTGCTGCGCTACTACTACTACTACTACTACTACTACTACTACTACTACTACTACTACTACTACTACTACTACTACTACTGCTACTACTACTTCTATACTAGTAGTAGTAGTAGTAGTAGTAGTAGTAGTAGTAGTAGTAGTAGTAGTAGTAGTAGTAGTAGTAGTAGTACGTACTACTACTACTACTACTACTACTACTACTACTACTACTACTACTACTACTACTACTACTACTATTACTACTACTACTACTACTACTACCAATAATACTACTTTTAGCACATTTCTTTTTGTTTTCATGCACGCATGTGTGTCATCATTACATGTATACAGTCTTTGCAGAACTGGTGCCATTTTATGTTAATAGTTCACTCAATAAAGGTTTGAAATACTCTACGTCAACAGGTTGCGCGTGTTTTGTTTAATACTTCCTGCTATGTTTTGTTGTACTACTTTTGTAGTCTGATCGTATGATTGGCATTTAAACTGTTAACCAGCTGAATAACTACTGCCTTTGTGACACCTGGGCTGCGTGCTGGGTACATGTGTCATGACCACTGCCTTTGTGAAACCTGGGCTGTGTGCTGGGTATATGTATCATAAGAACTGCCTTTGTGACACCTGGGCTGTGTTCTGGGCACATGTGTCATAACCACTGCCTTTGTGACACCTGGGCTGTGTTCAGGGTATATGTGTCATAAGAACTGCCTTTGTGATACCTGGGCTGTGTTCTGGGTACATGTGTCATAACCACTGCCTTTGTGACACATGGGCTCTGTCCTGGGTAAATGTGTCATATCTACTGCCTTTGTGACACATGGGCTGTGTAATTGGTATATCTGTCATAGCCGCTGACTTTGTGAGACATGGGCTGTGTCCTGGGTATATATGTCATAACCACTGCCTTTGTGACACTTGGGCCATGTCCTGGGTATACAATTATGTCATAACAACTGCCTTTGTAACACCTCTAATACGTCCTGTGTATATATGTCATATGCACTGCCTTTGTGACACCTGTGGTGTGTCCTGGTATGGTTATGTCTCCACAGTCTACAAAAAATATTCCCAGTCACAGTCTTTTATCTGCATACTTGATCATTTGCATTCCACATATACACAAGGGGCAAGCACAACAAGAAATATGAAGGAAACAAACAAACAGACAAATAGACAGACAGACAAACAAACTTATAAAACAAAAACCAACTGAAGCAATTTGCCACAGCATCAGAGAAGGCAGCAAAGGGAGCAAACTAGCATGACTTATGTACTATCAATTTTCGAGAATGTTTCCCTTAGACTGTTAATTGCCCCAGCGATTTTCGCTTTTGCTTTAGTTGTTTCTTTCAAATTTGTTAGATTAAAGAAAAGGTCAACATCAACAAATAGGTGATGCTCAGATGTCTTCAAAAATACAATAGCATCAGGCACTGTGGGGACAAAATGAATGCAAGTTCTATAGATTGTACAAAAGGAACATGGTTAATGACGTTTATAAGTCAAACCCTCTTCCTCCACATCATCCAAAAACAAACAAATAAACAAAATAACAACATTTAAACTCCAAGTAGACCCACAACCCCCCCAAAATATACAGACAAAGCAAAAAAAAATAATGACCTGCCACCCAGCCAACTGAACAACTGACCGAAAGTATCGAAGACCAACACACACACACACACACACACACACACACACACACACACACACACACACACACACACACACACACACACACACACACACACACACACACACACACACGCACACACACAGGGAAATAGAATCAGATCACTTATTCAAGAATAAATCTGACAGCATCCATGATCACTTTTAGCAAGTCCATCACCAGTCTTGTCTTTAAATCTCTTGCCATCAGTTTGTGTCCACAGCTGCAGCCTGGAGCTGATGGTCCATTCCTTCTCAGACATGTGTTTGGTGTCACTTTTCAATACAAGACGAAATCAGCTTGTTCATTGGAATTGTTTGTCTACTTAAACATGACATTGCTTTTCCAAATTCTGGTTTGTCCTTGAAATAGCATGTGGCCTAAATCCCCATTTCTAAGATGTGCTTCTGAGTCTTCCATACAGAAACGTTTGTGTTAATTGCACGAGAGAGAGAGAGAGAGAGAGAGAGAGAGAGAGAGAGAGAGAGAGAGAGAGAGAGAGAGAGAGAGAGAGAGAGAGAGAGAGAGAGAGAGAGAGAGAGAGAGAGAACACTGAACACTGAACACTGAACACTGAAATGATTTAATGTACATTGGCCTTGGACCACAATACATTTGTTGGGCTTGGGGTTCGGCAATGGATTCATTCATATTATTAGCAATGCAAATGCATAAACAAGTAACTATTATCAACGATTAAAGAGAAAAAAAACACAATTATTCCATTTCATGACTGAAACCTGAAATCAACCATGATACAGCTACAAAAGAACAAAAATGATGTCTAATAAAGCATGCATATTAAGTATATATCTGAACGTAACAGCTAGTCAAGAAAGTATTTGGGTCAACAATATTTTCCTTTTGTTAATAGAATGAAAAATATATCTAGACAAACTGTGCCTGTACTCGTTATTTGTTGCTTTGAGCAGATCTGGTAATGGCACATTGATGCACTTAATTAAGAACTTTTCCCTCAAGTCTGTGTACATGCAACATTCCATAAGAAAGTGGGCTTCATTTTCAACTATTGTTTTACAAAAAGGACACATTTTTTCTTGAGCATTTTCATTATACCTGTATACATTATCATTAAGAGGTAGAACGTTACATCTTGCTTGTGTAATTGCTACTCGAAAGCAGTAGACATCAATAGAGTTTATATATTGCTCTTTTTCAAAAATACTTTTAAACGATCTGTAATTGTCATACCTCTCTTTATCTCGTATAGTCCCATCCCATTCTTGAATGAACAGATCCACTAATCTTTGCTTAAACATACCTAAGAAAGCTTTTACATCTCCCACACTTTGCTGCATCCAAACAATGTTAAAACCCGTTTCACACAAAATTTCTCTTATTTTTGAAATCCAGCAATGTTTCCCATGACTATCTAACTCTAGCTGCATGCAGTAAGCATCATATGATATTCTATTTTGATCTAATTGTGGTTGTTTTAACCAGTACTTAATGGCTCTTATACAGGAATTGACATAAAGTGGATATCTTCCTAAATATGTTGACTTTAAAAAAGCTTTTGACTCGGTTAAACATGATAAACTTTTGAGCTGTATTAAAAGTCAGGGGTTAAAGGAAAATTCTTTGCTTCATTATCAGCCATGTATAACTCTTTATTATCGTGTATTCGAATAAATAGCCAATTATCAGAGTTTTTTGAATGTCCAATAGGAGTCAGGCAAGGCTGTGTTCTGAGTCCTACGTTGTTTTCAGTATTCATTAACCAGCTAGCTGATGATGATGATATGAATAAAAAAGGAAGGCATGGAGTCCAGTTATTACCAAATATTATGGATATCTTTATTCTGATGTTTGCAGACGATGTTGCACTGTTTTCAACAACCCCAGGAGGTTTGCAACATCAATTAAATATTTCAAAAGACTGTTGTAATAATTTACAATTGAGTGTCAACATCAATAAAACAAAGGTGATGGTTTTTAGGAAAGGGGGATTTCTTTCAAAACAGGAACAATGGTATTACAGTGGTATTAGGTTAGAGGTCGTGAACCAGTATTGTTATTTAGGGTTTAATTTCACAACAAAGATTAGCTGTAAATTGGGTACAGAACATTTAGTCACTAAAGGAAGGAAGGCAGTGATTCAGTTAAATAAAGTCTTTCATAGATATAAAGAGATGAACGTTCGTACTTTCTTCAAGATTTTCGATATTAAGATTCAACCAATTCTATTGTACTCATCAGAAATATGGGGCACAAACAGACTAGAATACATCGAGAAAATTCATTTGATGGCAAGTAAAAGATTTTTGGGAGTACCAGTAAGGACACCCAATAAGATGGTATACGGTGAGAGAGAGAGAGAGAGAGAGAGAGAGAGAGAGAGAGAGAGAGAGAGAGAGAGAGAGAGAGAGAGAGAGAGAGAAGAGAGAGAGAGAGACAGACAGAGAGAGAGACAGAGAGAGAGAGAGAGAAGAGAGGAGAGAGAGAGAGAGAGAGAGAGAAAGAGAGAAGATGATGACTGACTGACTGACTGACTGACTGGCTCATTGAATGAATGAATGAATGAATG
>CM060346.1:15221921-15224421 GCA_030674155.1 Stramonita haemastoma
ACAAAACCACCTTGGCTTACTGGCCAAGTACAGGAACAAATATATCATAGCGATTGTTTATTAAAGAAAGGTTTCAGAGAAGATTATAAAAAAACAAAGAAATTATGTAACTTCACTTTTGCGAGCTGACAAAAAAAAGTATTTTGAGGCACTTCTAAACAACAACAGGGACAAAAGATGTATCTGGAACGCTATAAACCAGCTTGCCAAAAAAAGTTTTCATAAAAACTCAAATATTTTCTGTGATATATCTGCTGACAAATTAAATCTTCATTTCTCATCTGTTGCCAACCAGTTAATCATTAAGGACAAATCAGAAGACAATGACTTAAAAAAATTGAAAACCTTTTGTGAAGGTTAAAATATTCAGTCTAAAATTGAGATAGAACTTATTACAGTTAACGAGGTGTTTACTGCTTTATGTCGACTAAAACAATCATCAACACGTGGTCTTGATGGATTAGAAGGGACAATTCTAAAACTCTCCGCATCAACTATAGCAGAAACACTTACATATGTCTACAATCTTTGCATAGGCAAAAACAACTTTCCTAAGATCTTAAAACAGGCAAAAATTATTCCTTTACATAAATCAGGAAATACCTCTGACCCATCAAACTACAGACCAATATCAATATTGTCCACTCTTTCAAAACCAATAGAGCAGCACATTCATAAATGTTTACTAGCCCACTTAAACAAATATAATCTGTTACACCCAAATCAATCTGGATTTAGAGCAAACCATTCCAGCCATACTACCTTTGTAAAAATGACAGATAGATGGTTACTTAATAAGAATAGAAAAGAATTCACAGGTATACTTTTATTGATTTTGCTAAAGCTTTTGATGTTATTGACCACAAACTTTTACAAAGGAAACTTGCAATCTACAAAATATCTTCCAGTACCCTCAAACTGATTTCATCTTTCCTATCTGAGCGACAGCAAAAGGTATATCTAAACAACACTTCTTCAAGTTTTTTTCTAAATAACTTTGGTGTACCACAAGGATTTGTGCTTGGTCCCCTATTGTTTATTCTGTATATAAATGACCTGCCATTGAATATAAAAGTACAAAACAAATTATTTGCAGATGATACAACTCTATATACTAGCCACAAAAACCCTCTCCAAGTAAGTCAAAGTTTACAAGAGCATATTAATATTATTATTGAATGGACACAAATGAACCATATGGCCCTTAAACCAGATAAAACAAAATTCATGCTATTATCAACAAGACAAAAACGTCAAAATCTAAACACGAACTTACCTCCTATTTATGTCAACAACTTCAAATTTGAAGAAGTTTCTAGTCACAAAATTGTGGGAGTAACCATCGATAATAGTTTGTCTTGGTCTGTACATATACGTAATCTAACAAAGAAAATTGCCTCCAAAACCTACCAATTCAATATGATCAAACACTTTCTTAATGTGAATGCAAGGAAAATATTTTTTTCATTCATTTATTCAGTCTATTTTGGATTATGCGTCTACACTATGGGACTTAGCAAGTAATAACCTATTCAAACCATTAATCAGTATTGATAAACGAGCTATCAAAATAATAGTAGATAAGTCATCTTCGTTCACATTTTCAGATTACAAAAATGTAAATATTCTTCCTCTCAAAACAACATTGCTCTTTAATAAAGGTGTACTAATGCATAAAATTATTCATGGTAATGCCCCATCTTCCGAAAGCAGCATGTTCAGCGTAAACAACTGTCGGCATTCACATAAAATAAACCTTCTTTTATCAGCCATTACTCTATTTAAATCAAGTCTAGCATACTCTGGGAGCTGGTTTTGGAATAGACTTCCTACTTTTCTGAAAGATGAAACAAAATTTTCAAGATTTAAGATTCTGTTGTATGATTTTCTGATGACTCATGAAAATGTCACAGTGCTTCCACAACAAATGTTTTGATCAAACCACAAGAAGTCTCAATTACATAAACTGTCTACTCGGAGAGTACAGTTAGTTTCTGTTGCGTTCCTAATTATTTCTTTTTCACCATTTCTACATATATTTAATCTCTCTCTCTCTCTCTCTCTGTCTCTCTCTCTCTCTCTCTCTGTCTCTGTCTCTGTCTCTCTCTCTCTCTCTCTCTCTCTCTCTCTCTCTCTCTCTCTCTCTCTCTCTCTCTCTCTCTCTCTCTCTCTCTCTCTCTCTCTCTCTCTTCTCTCGTATTTTTCTTTTCTTTCTAGGTTTTCCTTTTGATGTGTGAATATGTTTGTGCGTGCTTGTGTGTGTGTGTTTGTATGTGTGTGTGCGTGTGTGTGTAAGCGCGCGCGTGTGTGTATATTGCTTTCCATGCATTTCTATGTCATTATGTATATTTTTCCTTTTATTGTTGCTGTTGGACTGTAGTTTATTTATTTTGTTTTCTTTTCTTTTCTTTTCTTTCGAGGGCTGGATGTAAAAAAGCTTGTAATGTTAAATCTATTACCCTCTGGAAAATAAAATTTGTTCAAATTTGTTTGAATTTGT
>CM060346.1:15226921-15239421 GCA_030674155.1 Stramonita haemastoma
AAAACAAGTAACGCTTTCGTGAAAACCACTCTCGCTATACAGCCTTCACAAAACTAATTGTGCATTGTGTTTTCAATATCAACAATAATGAAATTACAGGGGTTCTTTTTCTAGACTTTGCTAAACCCTTTGATGTCATTAGCCACTCTCTCGTCATCAAGAAAATTAAAATACTATAAAATATCCAACCAAGCATTGTCATTTTTAGACTCATTTCTCACTAATCGCCATCAACTTGTTGATATCGGGCCTAGGAGGTCAACCTTACTACCCGTGAAATATGGAATACCACAAGGAGCAATACTAGGGCCAATTCTTTTCTCTATTTATATTAACGATCTACCTCTGCATATCCATAGTTCATGTCAAATTTTTGCTGATGATACATCATTTCAATGTAATAACGATGATCCAAATCAGCTTGTGAATGATATGCAGGCAGATATCAATAAATTTATTGAATGGACATAACTCGTTCATATGTCTCTTAATTCAAATAAAACAAAATGTATGTTTATAACCACTCGGCAAAGAAGACAGAAATTGCGTTCTCCATTCGCACCAATATATATCCATGGACAACAAATTGAATAAGTAGTCTCACACAAAGTACTTGGTGCAGTGATTGACAACGATTTGTCTTGGTCAGATCACATAGCTACATTAGAAAAACGAATCTCAGCAAGATTAAATCATTTTAGAAAAAATCAAGAATCTCCTAAATTTGCAGTCACGAAAACTATTCTTTCACGCCAGTATTCCATCTCTTATAAATTATGTTTCTACTTTATAGAATACTGCAAGTGAAACAAACCTTAAGCATATAAACCACCTCCACAAAAAAGCTGTGAAACTAATCCGTTTGAATCCTAATACACTGACCACCACCAACTACAAAGAACTAGATATTCTTCCACTCAAAGACATACTGCTGTTCAACAAGTATCTATGTTATGTACAATATATTAAACGGGAAAGCCCCAAAGAAAATCGTGGGGAAAAAATGCTGTCAATAAAAGCAGTCCTATTCATAGACTGTTTCTGCCCAGGCCCCATAATAATGTCTATAAATCAAACCTTGCTTATTCAGGAAGAACATATTGGAATAAATAGCCTTCGTTTCTAAACATTCAAAACAAATGTTTCGGAAACTTTTGAAGAAACATCTGATGAACAAATTATAAGTCTACCCTTATATTCGATACATATAGCTGTTTTTTTGGTAATGAAGCCCATGTCATTTTGTATTTCTATTATTTTCTCTGTATGATTTCAGTTTATGTTACTGTCGAGTTTGTTATCTTGTGAAATTCTGTTTGGATGAAAATCCTCATTTATTTTAGTTCTCAACCAAGGTTGATATTTGTCTGTGTTTAAGAAGTCAATTTTCTTGACTTTTTTGTGAGGGCAGGATGTAAAAAAAGTTGTGTAAACTTAATCCTTTACCCTCAATAAAGATTATTTTGACTTAACTTGACTTGATTTCACACACACACACACACACACGCACACACACACACACACACACACACACACACACACACACACACACACACACACACACACACACACATACACACACACACACACAGAGGAATGTAAGCATGCGTGCTTGCTTGTGCATATGCACTGCGTGTGTACGTACATAATAATTATGTGAACATAATTGTGGGTGTGTGTGTGCATGCGTGCGATAAAAGTCTGCCTGCAAGCCTGCATCAAACATACAGCCCATGTATAATGTTCTAAATAATTACAAATGTGTTTTGTGCAGGTGTCCAAATATTATATGCAGTGTTGGCATTAATGATAATTGATTGCTTCAATTTTCGTGAATGGAACTCTCTCTCTTCTCTCTCTCTCTCTCTCTCTCTCTCTCTCTCTCTCTCTCTCTCTCTCTCTCTCTCTCTCTCTCTCTCTCTCTCTCTCTCTCTCTCTCTCTCTCTCTCTCTCTCTCTCTCTCTCTCTCTCTCTCTCTCTCTCTCTCTCTCTCTCTCGGTGGATGGATGGGAGCTTGAGAGAAGCGGACGTGCGAAATTGCTCTGCGCTTTTTTGCTAAATTGTACCAGTTTGAGTGCAGGAGTCCATGCCATACTTTGCAGAATTGTACATAAAGTGGGTGCACAGCTAAACATGTGATGAGTCTACAGGAAAGGTCAGTAGATTAGTCAAAATTAGTACATTACTAATCACATGAAAATAAGAAGGATTTCAAAATTTGTTCTCAAGTCCAGTGTATTAGGCATCTTGCCCTCAAGATCAAAGCTCGCTTTGCACGTGCCAAATAGCAGAAAAAAAGAAGAAAGAAAAAGAAAAGAAGAAAAAAGAAAGAAAGAAAAAGTTATTGGTGCAGGTTAGGGCTACATTCTAGTGTGAAGTGTGAACTCTGTTGAGAAGGAAAATACACAGGTGCTTGAAAAGACTAACAAAAGTTTTTTTCCTACTACCTTGTCACATTTTCATTAAGTCTGTGTATTGATGCTCCTAAACTTGAGTGAGAGCTACTTGTAAACTAGTTTGCAGCAGAGTGCACCACAGGCGCCTGAAAAAATGGCAGAAAATACTTATGTACCCCATCCAGGCAGTTTACTGCAGATGATCGACTGGCGCTTGGCACAGATGCAGCAGGGCTTTGCCCTTCACTCTGCAGCCATTAAATCAAATTTGGACGAGAGATTTTGCTCCCTTGAGAACAATTTCTCTCGGTTTTTCTCAAAGATTAGCAATCTGGAGGAAATGGTGGTCTGTCACAGTGAGGAATTAAGAGAAATAAAAGAAGACAACGGAACTATCATGGACAGACTGGATCAACTAGAAAGAAGACTTGAAACAACTGAACAGAACCCTAAAGCTTGCAGTGTCAAGATAATGAATGTGGAGGAACAGCAGTGGGAGGATGAGTATGCCACCACTCACATTGTTGTCGACCTGCTGAATGACCATAGCCAGTACCCAGGATGGAGCGAAAAAGACATCGCCAGAGCCTTCCGAATAGGGAGGCAAAGACCACGCTCAAGTGACCCTCGCCCCATCCTTGTCCAGTTCTACAGGTGGATGGACAAGATGGCAGTGCTGGGTGATGGAGACTTAAGGGACAGCCTGAGGAGGTGGGGTATACGGGTGGCCTCTGACCTCACCACAAGACAAAGGGACATGGTCGAATTTCACAGAGGGCAGGGCAAAATAGCCTACATACGTAATGGACAGTTACAAGTCAGGGACAGGCAGCCAGCTGCCTCATCCAGATATAGAAACGAATGGCACCGCACCCCAGAGGATAATGGACAGGTGGAGGACTGGCCACAACTACAATCAGACCAGAGAAACGGATGGTCCCGGAAGTCAGAAAACCTTCAATCCAACAGACCTACAGCAGGAAGGGCCAATGCAAACCAAAATGGGCACCATCTAAGCAGGTTTGGATTCAGTGAGGTCCCTGAGGACAACATGAACCTGTCTGAAGACAGACGCTACAAGTCCAATTCATCAACTCAGCGCCATCAGCTGATGCCCCGGGAATCAGAAGAGAGGAGAAACATGACAAAAGGATACTCAAATAGCAGAGAGGCTCATGGCAGCTGGAATGACAGATGGGTTGACAGAGACTGGAAGAACACTCACTATCCGGAGTCAAGAACATCTCCTATTCCAGTGGTTCCAGGTATCCAGTCATACAGCCAAGCAGCAAGGTATGGAAGACCTTCACAGTCTTATGCCACATCAGACCACAGAAGGGTGGTCATGCTGAAAGACAGCCAGAGGAGATCCAGCACCCCAAGACGTCCTGTCCAGAGTGTGAGGAGGCAGGAGCAGGAGCCCAGGAGGAGGCAGGAGCCCAGCTGTGCCAACAACAGGAGAGATCCTGTCAGACAGACTGTCAGCCTTGCTGAGGCTGTTGATCACGGTGACTCTGACTACCATGACCATGAGAGACTTAACCTGACAGACAAGAAGGACAGGCACTCGGATTTAGAAACTGAGTGCAGTGAAGACCTTGTGCATAGAACTTGGGTCAAACACATGACTAACAAACAAGACAGTGACAGTGATGACAGTGTTATGGTAGAGGACTTTGCAGTGAGAGTTACTGACATTACTACTGACATCAGAAGAGAGGCAGAGATTACTGATGCTCATGTTGAGGCTCATGATAAGATTCTTATGAGCAGTGACAAAGCACAAGAAACAGATGATAATGGTGAACCTCAACAAATCACAGAACAACAGAGCATGGACATGGCACGTGACAGTCAAAAGGAAACATACAACTCTGACACAGGAAATATAGAAAGACCAGACACGACTGTTGACCAACCACCAGAACAGAGCAATAACTCAGAAAGTGATGTATGTGGTAAATCTGTCACAAATGACAAAAAAACAAGGTCCTCTGTGCGAACACTACGTCAAAGACGTGCTGTCTCTAGCACTGGAATAAAAAGTCGTAGAGGAGTTAAGACCTCTGCAAGATCCAAAAGCCAGCACAGCATCGTTGACTCGTTCAGGAAGGTACAACCAAATGAACAGTCAAACACTTTAGACAAGCAGTTCCATATGTCTCAGTCTGAGCAGAAAAATAAGGGGATTCCATGCACTAGTAAATAGGAACTCAGCCAGGCCACAATACCAAGAAAGCGGTACTTAAGGAAACAGATGCATGATGTTCAACATGATACAGATATAGTGCAAGCAAACAGTTCAGCAACCCAGCCAGATGTACTTGTAAATAGTGTAAATAGCTATCGAGTAAAATTTCTAAACTACAATGTAAATGGCCTCTTACCAAAGCTGGAAAATGACCACTTTTTAAATTTTCTTTTTTCTTATGATTTTGTATGTTTGACAGAAACTTTTCTTGCAAATGATTTCGATTCTCCTATTTTCAGTGATTATATTATCTACACATCAAAAGCCAAAAAGCTGTCTCGGAAAGGGCGATACTCAGGGGGTGTCATTGTTCTAATTAAGAAATCTTTTGCCAATTTTGTGGAACAAGTTCACTTAGAAGTTGAAAATACTATAATTGTCAAAATTGATAAAGAACTTTTTTCTACAAGCAAGGAAATTATGCTTGTTTGCTCATATATTCCACCAAATGATTCCCCTTTCTGGAAAAGTCAGGAGGGAATATATGGTATGGAAATGTTAGAACAATGCCTAATAGATTTATACGAAAAGAGGGATGACTTTTATATTCTCCTAAATGGTGACTTAAATGCAAGAACTGCATCAAGAAATTATAGCTTTAATGATGATGATACTGATTTCACAGGTACAACTGTTTCAGATGACAACAACTTCCCACGAAAATCTCAAGATGGTGGGGTCAATCTTTTTGGTGAGCAATTATTAGAAATATGTAATATGTTTGAATGCATTATTTTAAATGGGCTTAGTGAACAAAACTTTGATGACAGTTGTACTTATATTGCAGCCTCTGGAACAAGTACAGTGGACTATTTTATTGCATCATATGACTTGCTTTCCTATGTCAATGTTGTATCCCTTACTGTTGAAAGCTTAACGAATCAGACCATCTTCCAGTTGTTTTGGAATTACAGATTAAGAAAGGGTCAACAGATAAAAATTGGGAGGTAGTTGAAGATGAAAGTTTGGTTTGTGAGAAAATTGTATGGAATGAAGAATACAATAGTGATTTTATTGCAATGTTGCAAAGTAAAGGTATCAAAGACAAACTGATTCTGGCCACACATAGTCTGGATATCGATATAGATCAAGCCTTAAATATTTTTGTAGCATGTCTGAAAACTTCTAGTCAGTGCATGTTAAAGACATTTCATAAAAATAAGAAGAAAAAATCAGAATGGTTTGATAACGAATGTAAGATGGCAAAAAAGGAAAGTAGGAAAAAGCTTAACTGTTTTAGAAAGTCTAGAACAGATGAAGATAGATTACTGTATGTAGAAGCAAGAAAAAGATATAAACACTTACTGAAAGATAAAAGACAGAAGTTCAAAAAATTAAAAACAGAAATTTTGGCAAGAGAAATGGATAATTCTTCTCAGTTTTGGAACCAGTTGAGAAGTATGGGATGCGGTGGGAAAAAGAGAATTAGTAACAATATTAGTATGGAAGAGTGGTTTAACCATTTTAAAAATCTGTTCCAAAATTGCAATGAAGAGATAGATCAGAGGGTAATTGAAGCTGATTTATCTGAAGAAAATAATCATGAGTTAAATCAGCCCATAACAAAAGTAGAAGTCACCCAAGCCATTAGAAAACTCAAGAAAGGTAAAGCAAGTGGAATTGATGCTATTTCTGCTGAAATGCTACAGGCTGGTGGGGAAGAAGTATATTCATTTTTGACAAAACTGTTCAATACTATTTTTGATCAAGGTATTTTTCCGCAGGAATGGTTAAAAGCCATTATCATCCCAATATATAAAAAAGGAAATCCTGAAATGGTTGATAACTACAGAGGAATATCCCTACTTAGCATTATTTCAAAGTGTTACACAACTATTCTAAACAAAAGACTGTACACATGGCTAGAAGATAATGATTTACTTTCAGATTCCCAAGCAGGATTTCGTAAGAACCACTCAACGGTCGATCATATTTTTACATTATATGCAACAGTTCAGAAATATTTGTGTAAAAAAGGCAGAAAATTATATGTTGCTTTTGTAGATTTTAGAAAAGCCTTTGACTCTGTTCGACATGACAAACTTTTAGAATGTATAGATGCTCAAGGTGTAAAAGGAAAATTCTTTGCCTGTTTAAAAGCTATGTATCAATCATTGTTGTCATGTATATGTATAAACCATGAACTCTCAGAGATGTTTGAATGTCCTATTGGTGTTCGGCAAGGATGCGTTATGAGCCCTACATTGTTTTCAATTTTTATTGATCAGTTAGCACACAACATTAAAGAAAAGGGAAAACATGGAGCACTGTTATCAGATTATATGGAGCTTTTCATATTGTTATTTGCTGATGATGTTGCTTTACTTTCAACTACCCCTATGGGCCTCCAAACTCAACTTAATGTGTTGCATGAATGTTGCAAAAAACTGAGGCTATGTGTTAATTCCGAAAAGACAAAAGTGATAGTATTTAGAAAAGGGGGGTACTTAGGCATGCATGAAAAATGGTTCTACAATTCTGAGAAATTAGAGGTTGTTAATAATTACTGTTATTTGGGGTTTAACTTTACAACTATGATCAGTGTTAAAAGAGGTACTATACATTTAGCAGCAAAGGGGAAAAAAGCAGTTTTTCAATTAAATAAGGTGTTTCAGAAGTATAAAGAGATGACCTCGAATGTATTTTTCAAAATTTTTGACACTAAAATTCGACCAGTATTATTGTATTCATCAGAATTATGGGGACTGCAGAGACTAGAGCACATAGAAAAGGTTCATTTAATGGCATGTAAACGTTTTCTAGGAGTCCCAGCAAGAGCACCAAATAAGATGGTTTATGGTGAGCTGGGAAGATATCCACTATATATTCATTCTTGTATTAATTGCTTGAGATACTGGCTAAAACTGTTACAGATGGATAGAAGTAGACTACCACATAAGGCTTATGCAATGCTCTTTGAATTAGATAGATCTGGAAAGGACTGCTGGGCTACAAAAGTAAGAGAAATTTTATGTGAGACTGGGTTTAATATTGTGTGGATGCAGCATAGCGTTGGGGATGTAAAAATGTTCTTACGTGTATTTAAACAAAGGCTAATTGATTTGTTCGTCCAGGAATGGGATGGAACCATCAGAGACCGTACAAGGTATGATTTATATCGAACATTTAAATCAGTTTTCGAAAAAGAAAAATATGTATGTGATATGGAGACGTATTGTTTTCGTGTCGCCCTCACCCAGTTGAGATTGAATGTGCTTCCGCTTAAAAATAACGTAAATAGATACAGTGAGGTAGCACAGGATAGAAATTGTCCATTTTGTAATGACAAACCCGAAAACGAGCACCATTTTATTTTTGATTGTTGTCTCTATAAAGACTTACGAGATAAATTCCTAAAAGAATCAGTAAATGTTCCTGTACATGCGCTTTTAAAAGCAACAAATGGAAATCACAGACACAATTTGTCCAGATTTGTTTTCCATGCAGTAAACAGAAGGCAAAGTGCAATTCTTTAAAGTCATCAAAAGATGAGGAAAACAATATGCTTCTGCTTATGATAAATTATTTACTTATTTGATTTGATGTTTTGAAAAGGTGTTCTTGCCTTGAGCTCTTTTGGTAAGCTTTAAAGTGCAGACTAATATTTTCGTGACTAAGAAGGTTGTAAATTGCCGTTTTATATTTTACAACATGTTGATGTATTGTGACCAAAGGCTAAAGTACACTAAAATCTTTGAGTTCTCTCTCTCTCTCTCTCTCTCTCTCTCTCTCTCTCTCTCTCTCTCTCTCTCTCTCTCTCTCTCTCTCTCTCTCTCTCTCTCCTCTCTCTCTCTCTCTCTCTCTCTCTTTGATGTACATTGCATTTTATGTTTATATGTTGAATGCATGTGTTGACATTGTCAGGTATAACTGTAATATCAAGTTTGATTCCAGTTTTGCTATGCGTTGTGTTTTACTCTGTACTTTGAGCTAAGATCTGTTGTATTGTTTAAGTCAGCACTTGGGATCTTGAAATATGCATTTTCAGGAGTGCAGTTTAGGTACATGCCAAGGTGTTTAATGTGGCAACGTATTACGGAGGAGCAACGTATTACCAAAGACTGCGTATTACCAAAGACTGCGTATTACCAAAGACTGCGTATTACCAAAGACTGCGTATTACCAAAAACTGCGTATTACCGAAGACTGCGCGCGAAGTTCTGTTTCATTTTCTTTTTTCTCCTTCCCTTTGAATTGTATTGTGGCCAAAGGCTGAAGTACAATAAATCATTTCAGTGTTCAGTGTTCAGTGTTCTCTCTCTCTCTCTCTCTCTCTCTCTCTCTCTCTCTCTCTCTCTCTCTCTCTCTCTCTCTCTCTCTCTCTCTCTCTCTCTCTCTCTCTCTCTCTCTCTCTCTCTCTCTCTCTCTCCCGTGCTTTCACCCAGCCCCTACCCCCCCCCCTTTTTTCTCCCAACATCAAATGATGTTGATCAATGTCATGCTGCAGTGTGTATTCCATTTGAGTGGAAAATTTGCCTTCTCTATCTAGCAGGTATATCGGGATCCAGAGACTCTTCCAACAGAGCAGTTGTTGGTGGGGCTAGTGTGGATTGGACTTTTTGAACCAATTCTGCATACTTTATTTTGGTTTGCTTTTTCATCTATTGTTCTTCATCACTGCATCTCTTTGTATTTAGTATCATATTAATATTTAGTGTGTGATTTATTGTATTGATTTAGCAAAATTTGTAGTATCTTAGTTTTACCTAAAATATTTTTTCCCAATTTATATGCTTTATTATTTTTTATGACTATATGATCTATGTAAAAACGGGACTGGATTCAAACAGTTGTTTATTATAACACATTGATTCCTTACAGATTTTGATTTGTGTTTATATTTTAGTTTTCGAAATTAGATTATAGCATATTTTGTCTAAAAATGTGATAATCTAGTCTCCTATTTTGATAGATCTTATATAAATACATATATAAAAACAATCAACTTTAACATATCTCTAACTTTAGACAAGTTGCCCACAAAGCAAGGCCTCCGTGTAAGCTACCTGAATATCAGCAATGCAACAAACAAAAAAGATGATGTTTCGACCCTACTGCACAACGATGGGAAATAATTTCATTTGTTTTGCCTTGCTGAATCTCGACTCTCACCACATGTAACTGACACATGCATGAATATTCTAGGATATCAGATCTTTCGACAGGATTCACACAAGCCCAAGTCCACTGGGTTATTAACATATTTCGCTTCTTCACTGAGTTGTAAAAGGCTATACAACTTTCATTTTTAAGACATTGAATCAATTTGGGTTGAAATAAAATTAAAACACAATAATCCAATATTAATAGGATTCATATACAGAAATCCTTCGGAAGCCACCAATGGTTTGAAAAATTCAGCTCTCTTATGGATGAAGTGACACTTTAAACTATGAAACCATTATTCTTGGGGATTTTAAAATAGATTTATTAAAACCCAAGCCTAAATGGAGTCACAGCATTACTATGCATCGCTTGGAACAACTAATAGACAAACCAACTCGGGTAACAGATAACTCTAGAACTTTGATAGATCATATATATACTACTACAAAACAAAACATAACAGAATTATGTCCCCCCTCCTGTGGATGCAGTGATCACAATTCTGTGTGTTTTACTTGGTTTAATTATCGTGTCAAAATTCCCAAAGTAGGACATAAAACCATCTTTTACAGAAAATTTGATAACTTCAACAAACAAGACTTTCTTTCAGACTTGATAAACTCCCCATTCCAAGACATATATCAAATCAGAGACCCCAACGAAGCTGCAGAATTCTGGATTACCCCATTTATTTCAGTGTATGATAGGCATGCCCCCTTCATCAACCAAAGAGTTAAAGAAAAAATTCAACCTCCTTGGATAACAAAAGACATAGAGTCTAAAATGTGCTTTAGAGACTACTTGAAAACCCATGGTACAAAAGAAGAATTTAAAATGCAACGAAACAAAGTAACTTCACTAAAACGCAGATCAAAACGTGATTACTTACAAAAACTGCTAATCACAACTACCGACTCTCGCCAGGTATGGAAAGCCATCAATATTGTATGTAATAGACCTATATTAAAAAGACAAAAGACACTTAAAGACATAACAGCTGATAAACTGAACACCCATTTCTCAAACATCGCTACTTAAGTCATAGCATGTGATAAGTCAAATGAAAATGATGTCCAATACTTAGAACAATATATTGAATCAAAAGAAATTGAATTCGCGTTTGAATTATTGCTAATGACAATTAAAGACGTGTTGGAAAGTCTATCTCTCAAAAAAAATTTCCAGAAAACGTGACCTTGACAATCTGGATGGAAAAATATTGAAATGTTCTGGTTCCATTATAGTTGAAACACTGACATATCTTTATAACTTGTGCATAGATAAAAACAACTTTCCTCTCATATTTAAGAAGGCAAAAGTAATACCAGTCCACAAATCTGGAAATCCTTGTTGTCCTTCAATTTACAGACCTATTTCAATCCTATCGGTCTAATCTAAACCCATCGAAAAACATATCCAAAAATATTTACACTCCTACTTTGTGAACAACAACCTAATAAATCAAGATCAGTCAGGCTTTTGTAAAAACTTTTCTTGTCACACAGCTCTAACTCAACTTACAGACAGTCTCTTACACAACATAAATGAAAATAACTATACAGGCCTTATTTTTGTTGACTTTGAAAAAGCATTTGATGTATTTAATCATTCCTTGCTAGTGCATAAACTTCACCTATATAAACTAACACCTGAAATAATCGATCTTTAAAAAAAAAAAATGTTGGATAGACAGCAGCTGGAAACTGCAAATAATCAAATAAAACTCAGTTCAAAAATCAGTCGAAAAATCACTTAATGCGCTTATGCAAATGATGTTTAAAAACTAAACATAAATCCAATGAACCACATATAGAACAGACTGAAGACATTGGTACTCTCTGCTCACCCTGAAAAATCTTTCACGTGTGGTTTACTGTGACTGAAAAATCTACACTTTGCTTGCTATATATATATGGGAAGGGGGAAAAGGAGGAGAAAGATTTCTTTTTTTTTTCTTTCTTTTTTTGATAATTTATTTATGAACAGGATAGGGAATAAGTGATTTACGTAAACACGTGTATATTCTGCAAATTCAAAAGTAGAAAACCAAACCAACTGATCTGATGACTAGATTGGAGACTTTTTTAAATGCATTTTTTCTTACCCAGTTCAATAGTTTCAGTATAAATGTTTTTTTTTTATATTTATTTTATTATTTTTTACTAATGGGACTACTAGCACTATTATATTTATATTATTTTGATTAGTGGATAAGGCCTTACTTTTTCGTTCTTGTTGTTGTGTGTGTTTCTGTGTTTTGTTTTTGATCACATGTGTAGGGATTTTATTTATTATCATAATCATAAATCATTATTATAATTCTTTTGTTTGCTGTTTGTGCTTTCCCTCTTCCTCCTGGATACCCCCCTCCCCAGCCGTTCCTACCCCCCCTCCCAATTTTTTTGGCGTGTGTGTTTTTTCTTTTTCTGTTTTTTGTTTTTGCTTTTGTTTAGTTTTGATTTGTTTTGTTTTCTTTTGGGTTTTTTTGTTTCTTTTGCTTGTTTGGTTTTCTGTTACTTTTGTTTTTTTGTTAGTTTTTTGCTTGTTTATTTGTATGCTTGTTAGTGTATATGTTATTTCCTCTCAGTGGAAATGGGTATTATCATATGGTATTTGTGCGGGTTTTTTTTATTTGTTTGTTTGTTTTTCGTTCTTTTTCTTCCTCCTAATATATAAGTATGAACTGAAGTATGGAGATATTGTA
This sequence comes from Stramonita haemastoma, assembly GCA_030674155.1. Classification (NCBI taxonomy): domain Eukaryota; kingdom Metazoa; phylum Mollusca; class Gastropoda; order Neogastropoda; family Muricidae; genus Stramonita; species Stramonita haemastoma. The sequence goes on from CM060346.1 coordinate 15,239,379, forward strand.
ATCTGACAAAAATTGTTTATCGACATTTCATGGATTCTTTTCT
>CM060346.1:15241921-15246921 GCA_030674155.1 Stramonita haemastoma
AGCCGAGGCCCCGTGTGTGAAGGTACGCAAAACATGTTGCTCACACGTTAAATCCCATTGTGTTTTTTCGTAAGAGTAAGCCATCTTGTGATAGTGGGAACAAATGACATTTACAAAAATGCATACACACGGGGACTGGATTAAAAAAAAAGGCACAAGAGTGCTTATCCAATTATCCTCGATATAAAACAAAATAAAATAAAATAGAATAATAAGACAAAACACACACACACACACACACACACACACACACACACACACACACACACACACACACACTCACTCTCTCTCTCTCTCTCTCTCTCTCTCTCTCTCTCTCTCTCTCTCTCTCTCCTCTCTCTCTCTCTCTCTCTCTCTCTCTCTCTCTCTCGCTGAGAAAGCAAATTACCAACTAAAATGCAGAATCGCCTTTGCAGATTAACAAAACCTGTCCATACCGAAGTGTGTTAACAGAAGCATTCATTTTGGCGTCAAACTCAGCTGTAAATGAAGTGTATGCAGACCACAACAAAGAATCCGAGAAAAGAACGTGATGGCTGTCTTTGCTTATGTCTGCGCAAACTGATACTGATCATATATTATTTACATTTACAAAATGCAATCCTGATATTTTATGTATTTAATCCGGATATACTAATAGTACAACAGGTAGCTCACTATGAACACATCTAAACTTTAACCGATGTGATTATTTTCAAGTTTATTCAAAAAAGGTAATGAAAACAGTCAAACATGTGATATCAAAGAAGAACTGGAATCTGTGTGACCCAGTCATGAAATTTTAACTAGTTTCATATGTCACAAACAGTAAATAATCACATTAGTTTTATTTTAGGTGTGCTCCTAGTAAGGTACATTGTTTCAATTTTTGAAAAAGTTAATATTCCATAACGTATTATGTACTTGAAATGTACTTGCTACCAGTCACTAAAAACATTATTTTCAAGGTCTTCTTTTTAATTATCTATCAAAATGAATTATGGCGTTGACAGTAAACTTTTTCTAAAGTCTATCAAAATGTATGCATACATACACCTACAGTTATTGATGTAGCAAAAGTCAATTATTAATCTACCAGGGAAAAAAACTATCTTGCAAAACATTTACTCTGGCACGTTGATTTATAGCATTTCCTTTCCTCTCCTTCCTCTTTATGTATTTCAATCTATTTCAATCATAAGTAGTTTAGAGGGCTGTGTGCTTGGTCGCTTTGCAAAGCAATTTGTTTATCTAGTCTAATTTTACTTAATAGACATACCAGATTGTATAGGTATGGATGTGAATATGCAAAGTACATGTACTCATCCGGAGATGCAGTGTATGTATGCCTTTGCCAAAATTCAAGACAGTTTTACTCTGCAGCGAAATGTGGTAGGCCTATCGAAAAGGCTACACATCGTAGATGTAGTAATGTAAAAATGCCGGGTAGATACACTCCTGCTAGCAAAAGAAACATCATATAACTATGTAGCCATGTGAAGATGCCAGGTAGATACACCCTGCTATGAAAGACACATCGTATATTTAGCCATGTGAAGATGCCGGATAGATACACCCTGCTAGCAAACAGGGAAGATGCAGCTATGTCAGAATGTAGGGACAGATGTAGCATTGAAGGTCTGCAGTGAAGACATACCGATGTAAGATGTCTGTTGACAGTGGTCAGTCTGTGCCTGTGTGAACAGATGTATAAGTGAAGATCTGCAGTGAAGACATACCGATGTCTGTTGACAGTGGTCAGTCTGTGCCTGTGTGGATAGATGTAGCAGTAAGGGTCTACAGTGAAGACATACCGATGTCTGTTGACAGTGGGCAGTCTGTGCCCGTAAGAACAGATGCAGGGACGATGTCTGCATGTATTAAAGGCAGGGAAAAAAACAACCGTGTGGTTTGCTGGGAATACAGTCATGAATGTGTCCATTGTAAAGATAGATGGCGCAATGTAAAGAATACAATATAAATATTGCTTTATAGGAAGGATGTCTGCTGACAAAGGTCAAGGTGTGTCCATGTCGGCAGGCACAGAGCTGATATACCCATGGAAGAGATGCTGGCTAACTGTACATGCATGATTTTCAAGATATATACACATGAATAATTACATGAGCAGATGTATGCATAAAGAGACTGTAGGATAAATACTGCCTCGTAGGAATGCATAATTCCCACAGGGGTCAAACTGTACTCTTGTGAGGATGCAGGGTAGATGCAACCAAGTCAGAATGCAGAGTAGATGTACCTATGACAGAACGCAGGGTAGATGTACCAATTTCAGGATGCAGTGTAGATGTATCCTATCAGGATACAGGGTAGATGTAGCCATGTTAGAATGCAGGGTAGATATACCCATGTCAAACCGCAGGGCAGATGTACCCATGTCAGAATGCAGGGTAGATGTACCCATGTCGGAATGCAGGGTAGATGTACCCATGTCAGAATGCAGGGTAAATATACCCATGTCAGAATGCAGGGTAGATGTACCCATGTCAGAATGCAGGGTTAATATACCCATGTCAGGATACACGGTAAATGTACCCATGTCAGAATGCAGGGTAGATATACCCATGTCAAAACGCAGGGCAGATGTACCCATGTGGTAGAATATAACAAACCCAAAGTACCAATGTGAATATGTAAGGTAGATGCATTCACGTCTTTATGCTGAATGTCCACAGGTATCAGACTGTTTCCATGTCAGGGTGCAGGTTGATGTAGCCACGTAGTAGTAGTAGGCACCCATCAGTCTCGGAAGACTAAGGAGTTGCGCTCTGGTGTGTGTGTGTGTGTGTGTGTGTGTGTGTGTGTGTGTGTGTGTGTGTGTGTGCGTGCGTGCGTGCGTGTGTGTGTGTGTGTGTGTGTGTGTGTGTGTGTGTGTGTGTGTGTGAGAGAGAGTGTGTGTGTGTGTGTGTGTGTGTTGTTGTTGTTGTTGTTGTTGTTGTTGTTGTTGTTGTTGTTGTTGTCTTCAATTTTACGTTTGTCCACTTCTAGTGATATTAGACGATGGAGAAGAAAAAGAAGAAGAAGAAGAAGAAGAAGAACAAGAACAAGAACAAGAACAAGAACAAGAACAAGAACAAGAAGAAGAACGAGAACAAGAACAAGAACAAGAAGAACAAGAACAAGAACAAGAAGAAGAAGGAAAAAAATCATTCGTAAACATATATCATCCCTCCAGCCCATCCCCCACCCCCCACCCCCCCACCCCCCCCCCCCCCAAAAAAAAAAAAAGAAGAGAAATACACCCCACCTAGAAATTTGGTAATGCAATAGAAATAACAGAAATAAAAAAAAACACTTATTAACGTTAATGTAACTATAACAAATGTCCTATGGGACTGTGATAGAGATCCTTACAATTTCAAATGCCAGTTTTAAATTAGTGAATACGCTGGTGAGGGAGTTTTCAGAAAAAATGGGGCATGAAAGTCTTTACACTCTTGCAGTCAAAAAGTATATGTGTGTTAGTGACATTCTCACCACACAGACATTTACCATTTTTGCTGAACTTAGTTATCAATGCGTTTAGTTTCATTCTATAAAATAGTGCATCAATTCTTCTTGTTGTGAAAACATTTAGATAATCCTTTGAATGGTTGACGACTGTTAAATTATCGGTATTGATCGCAGTTGTATTTAAAAATATCTTATTTTGCTAATTAGTATATGCAACCTTTCTCCATGACTTCTGTTCTAGTAAACTGTACCCCTCTTGCAAGGATAAAGGCACTTGCAATTCTATTGAATCCCGTCCATGTTTTGCACCTTTTTTAGCAGCTCTATCTGCCCGCTCATTTGGAAAGAATCCAGAGTGTGAAGGCACCCAACAAAAATTGACACTTATCCCCTTTAAGGTCAAGAGATGTATGACATGCTGAATCTCTAATATAATTTTCGAAGTTTTCTTGTAACATGAGGATTTTAAAGCATACTATACCGACTTAGAATCAACGCAAAGAAGGATCTGAAATATACACAATGGCAAATCAAGAATATAAGTAAGACCCATTTATATTGCTACTAGTTCTGCTGTAAATATCGAGTGATGTTTACCAACATGGTATGATTTTTCAATTTTTAACGCTGGTATAACAAAAGCAGGACCTGTTTCTTGATTATAGACGTGATCCGTCTGTGTAAGTTTGTAAATTATCAAAATATTTATGATGGATGTGGGATCGAACATCGGAAACCATTATGTTTAGATTGTCATTCTTGTTTACTTTAGATACCTCTATGTCGAAGTAGGCTTTATTCATCTCCCAAGATGGACAAGGTAAGGTTTGCTTCTCTTGTGTCCATGCTGTGCTGATTGACTTCGGAATTTTCTACAAGTTCAGACACATATGTACTTATAGGCATTAGAGAAGCTATAGATTTTGCTCTTTTAGGAAAATTCAATTCTAATTTTACTTCTATTTCCTCTGAAATAAATTTTCGAGTTGTTCTGTTTCTAACCACAAATTTAGCACATGCTAGTTGGCGGTAATCATCTAAAAGTAATATTCCGACTTCGTTGTACGTTCCTAGGGCTGAGGCGTGATAAGGCACACCAAGAGCAAGCCTGTATGCTTTGCAGTCTATACTTTGTAACTTTTTAAGTAAATACTTAGGAGTACTGAAGAAGACCTCTTGGCCATATAATAATTTCGAACGAATAAGAGATGTAGCTAAACATTTTAGATTTAATGTGTCTTGGCCCCAGAACTGTTTAATAATAATAATAATAATAATAAAAATAATAATAATAATAATAATAATAATAATAATAATAATAATACATGTAATTTGTATAGCGCTATATCTTGCAAAAACAAATCAAAGCGCTTGCATTCGACCTACACAACACACAATCAACAACAATCTACAGTTTTAACAAATTCAAATATACACACACACGCACGCACGGACGCACGCACGCAGCACGCGCGCGCGCACACACACCCACACACGTTAAGCACTTTGGCAGGTGGATGTTGAAGGTATGGACAGGTAAGAGATTG
>CM060346.1:15251921-15271921 GCA_030674155.1 Stramonita haemastoma
TTACATGTTTCAAGTGCAGAGGAATGAAATGGTACACCTAGAGCCAGTCTGTACGCCTTACAGTCTACACTTTGAAGCTTCTTTAGTAAATACTTAGGTGCGCTAAAAAAGACCTCTTGTCCATAGGATAACTTAGATCTAATAAGGGATGTAGACAGATGTTTCAGAATTGTCATTTCTTGTCCCCAATACTGCTTTCGTACAATTTTTAGTAGATTTAAGCATTTTCTTCCTTTAGTTAGAATATGTTCAATGTGGGCATTCCACGTTAACTTTGAAGTAAGAAAAACACCTAAAAACTTTACTAAGTGTTTGTATACAACTATCTCATTTTCAACTTTGAACACAGGTAAATTGTCTGGATTGGTACCGTTGTTAAAAAGCATCATATGCGTTTTTTCTGTGGATAATTTTAGGCCATTCTCAATAATATACTTATTTAAATTATCAAGGTCTTTTTGGTATAATTTTTGAATATAATTTAAAGACCTTTTCGAGGTTTTTTGTTTCATGGATACATTCATCCACATGCATATGTTGTCTGCATATTGTACTAATGTAACATTCTGTGTTAAGCATTTAGGAAGATCATGTAATAGAATATTGAATAGAACTGGTGCTATAACGGAGCCTTGTGGTAATCCCATATCAAGATGCCTAGGATCTGATTAGTTATTTCCTACCTTTACCTGAATGGATCTATTGCTAAGAAAGCTCTTGATATATTGATAAATGTTACCGGAGAGACCAATTGTCTTTAACTTGCTTAACAATATTGCATGCCAAACTTGATCATATGCTTTATTTATGTCAAAAAATGTTGCAAGAACATTTTTTCTACGTGCAAATTGTTGTTTTATGCGTGTTGTAAAATTAACTAAATTATCAATAGCAGATCTACCTCGCTGAAAGCCAGCTTGATTGCTTGCAATAATGTTATTTTTCTGGCAATAATATGATAATCTTCCAAGAACAACTCTCTCCATGAGTTTACCAGTATGTAAGGTCAATGCTATTGGCCTGTAACTGGCTTTATCTGTCTTGGGCTTTCCTTGTTTGTGGATCGGAACAACAATTGACTGTTTCCACTGAACTGGAATTACACCTTCAACCCAACATTTATAAAAAAAAAAGCTTATGAAGTAGAGTAATGAAATTTTCTGGTAAGTGTTTAATCATGTCATTGGAAATCGCATCAGCTCCAACAGATGTTTTCTTACTGGGAAGTGACATAATTGCATCCCTAACTTCCTGGAGTGTAATTGGAGCATTGATGTAAAGAGTGTTGTCAGGCATTGGGTCTTCATATTCCATTTTCACCTCTTCTTCACTTCTGTATGTTCTGTGTTTGCCTAACAGACCCTCCTTACGCATGGTATTTGAAAACATTGTGGCAAATGCCTCCGCTTTTTCTGCACTTGTTGGAAACTGTTTGTTTTCTAGAACAATTGGACATGATGGCAAGTTTATGCCTTTCGTCATTTCATTTAATTTTGCCCATACTTTCTGAATGTCCTTATGATTTGTAATTTCACTACTACAAAAAGAGGACCAATACTGTTTTTTAGCTTGTGCAATAACCATGTTACAGTGGTTTTTGGCCTTTTTCTGCTCATCATGGTTACTAGGCGATTTATTTTTTAGAAAAGCTTTATGCATTAAATGTTTTCTATGTACAGCTTCTTCGCAAGCTTGTGTCCACCAGACATTTCCTAAATGTTGGCTACATTTTACAGAGTGACATCTAGGAATAGAAATATTGGCAGCTTGTAGTATGATATCTGCTATTTCAGAGTGCATTAGATCTATGTCATAACTATTTATACACTCTGTATTGTAAGAAGAGAGAATGTATGTAAACTTTTCCCAGTCAGCACGCTTATAATTATATTTTGGGACTTTGTCCTTTGTAATATCCCATTGACATAATTGGTTATGGAAGGTTATAACAATAGGTAAATGATCACTGCCTAGAGTATCTGTATGCGTTGTCCAATCGCATTCTGGAACTAGTGTCGGTGATACTAAAGTTAGATCTATTGCCTATGCTCTGTGACTTGAGACATCAGGAATTCTAGCCACGCTGCCGTCATTCAACAAATACATACAAGAGTCAACTACATTTTCTATAAACCTGTTACTGGTGACTGAATTGCAACCCTTATCCCAAAATGGTGCATGTGCATTAAAATCTCCACCAATAAGCCATTTTTCGTTGTCTTGGAGATTATGGAGCCAATCTGTGTTAAGATCATTAGGTCCTTTTGGCAAGTAAAGAGAAACAATACTTAGTATTAAGTGATCATTAAACTTGACGCGTGCAGCACATGAATGTAGATCTGGGATGTTACCAGGTATTGGTGGAGATTTCACACTGTACTCTATTCCTTCTTTTATGTAAATAGCTACACTGATCTTCACTAGACCTTCTACTTTCTGATGTATAGGAGGATAATAGTACCCCGGTAATCTTGGTATCTTATTTTTGTTTACATTTAGTGATTGTAGAACAAGGGCCTGATAATCATTTTTTGAAAGGTGGTGGATCAAATACGCCAGATTTGTGGAAATAGATCTTGCATTCCACTGCATGATTTTAACAGTATGCTTTTTCTTTGAGACCATTGTTTTAGTATGATAAGGAAAAAGAAGGCAAAAATCCCCCAACAAAACAAAATAAACCTTTAAGAACAAACAATAATATGAATAAAATATATCTCGCCCCCACCCCTAAAACTTCCACAATAACTCTTTAACTAGAATATGTGAGCTAAAATTTCAGGACTGTCAAATAGAACAAGTTAACTATAAATTACATAAAAGTCATTTTCTGTTTGAAGGAAGTCAAGTTAAAAAAAAAAATAGACAGCTGCTGCAGATGTGAGCTAATACAAAGTCACTAATCTGTATCACAGCTGGTGCATAGCAAGTGCCCTACAAAGTTCACCAGTTTTTCCACATATTATTATTAGTATAACTGTAATAGCTCCGATCTCCCCACCATGGGAGCTGTAAGCTGTGGTGGGAAAAGGGTGGTCGTGTGTGTGTGTGTGTATGTGTGTATGTGCGTGTTTGTGTGTGTGTAACTCTGTGTGTGTGTGTGTGTGTGTGTGTGTGTGTGTGTGTGTGTGTGTGTGTGTGTGTGTGTGTGTGTGTGTGTGTGTGTGTGTGTGTGTGTATGTGTGTGTGCGTGTGCGCGATAATCAGGACCATCAGCTCCACCAACAGCAGTCTGACCACTTCACTGACTGCTAGGAATCCTACACAATCTGGTATGGTACATCGGTGTGATGATGAGACATGTGGACTGCACGTGTTTGAAAAATGTGTGTGTGTGCGTGCGTGCGTGCGTGCGTGTGTGCTTGCGTGTGTGTGTGTATGTGTGTGCGTGTGTGTGTGTGTGTGTTGTGTGTGTGTGTGTGTGTGTGTGTGTGTGTGTGTGTGTGTGTGTATGTGTGTGTGTGTGTGTGTGTGTGTGTGTGTGTCTGTGTGTGAGTGTGTTTGTGTGTGTGTGCTTGTGTGTGTGTCTGTGTGAGGGAGACAGAGACACAGAGAGAGTGAGAGACAGAGAGAGAGAGAGAGGGAGGGAGCCTTTGCGTGATTGTGTGTTTATAATTTATTTATTTATGTATTTAATTTTTTGTATTCTGTTATAACGAGGATAATGGAATAAGCACTCATGCGCTTTTATACGTCTAGTCCCCGTGTTTATGCAGTTTTGTAAATATTGTCATCTGTTCCCACCGGCCCACAATGGCCTACTCTTACGAAAAGTGGAACAGGATTTAACGTGTGTGCAAGATGCAACGGGTGCGTTCACACACGAGGTCTCGAGTTATAGTTTCATCCGAAAGACTGTGTGTGCATGCGTGCGTGCGTGCGTGTGTGTGTGTGTGTTTTATTTTTAAATTTTATTTTTTATTTTATTCTTTTATATTTTATTTTATTCTTTTATATCGAGGATAACAGAATAAGCAGTCATGTGTTTTTTTTTCATCCGGTCCCCGTGTGTATGCAGTATTGTAAATCATGTCATCTGTTCCCACCGGCACACGATGGCCTACTCTTACGAAAAGCGGAACAGGATTTAACGTGTGCGCAAGATGTTCTGCGTGCGTTCGCACACGGGGCCTCGGTTTAAAGTCTCATCCGAAGGACTTTTGGGGAGAGTGGAGTCAGCACTGATGTTACCTCCAGGAAGATATTAACTCCAGTGTGTGTGTGTGTGTGTGTGTGTGTGTGTGTGTGTGTGTGTGTGTGCGTGTGTGTGTGTGTGTGTGTGTGTGTGTGTGTGTGTGTGTGTGTGTGTGTGTGTGTATGTGTGTGTGTGTATGTGTGTGTGTGTGTGTGTGTGTGTGTGTGTGTGTGTGTGTGTGTGTGTGTGTGTGTGTGAGTGTGTGTGTGTTTATATACCTGTATCTGCCTCCAAAAATCCTTTGGATGAGACCATAACCCGAGGTCATATGTGCAAAAGCATGAAGAACAACATCATTGCACAAACTTTTAACCTGTCCCACTTTTTGGAAGGATAAGCCATTGTGTACTTGTGGGAACATATGACATTTTTTTTTAAACTTCATACAAACGGTGACTGCATGTAAAAACAGTTACATAAGCGCTTATTCCTTTACCGTCGAAATACTAGAAGAACAAAAAAATTAATGCATCTATCCAATATATGTTTTAAGAACGTGACCTATGTGGTTGGTGGAGCTTTAAACAACATGATTGCATTGGACTGGTTTTATTTAAAAGAAGTACTGTTAAATGAAAGTCTGATATCGCGTTGTCTTCAAAGCATACATATTGTTTTTATGAATAAGATGATACTGTCTACATATTAGATAATGGGGTTATTGCTTATCATTTTGTTACATTGTACCAACAATATTTTAATACAATCTATAATATACTCTGTTCAATGACTGCTGCATTGTAGTCACATCAAAATGTGGTGATACTAGAAAATGGTATTACATGTTCATTCGTTAGCAGTATCAAAAGTTATCATTGAAAAATAAATACATCTATTCTATACAACTAGATACTCTATACTACTCTGACTCTATACTAGATTCATATTCAGGGTATGGTGGAACCTGGTAGATAGAGATTTTTGGAATTGCACTCACGATTAACCAACAGGGACCGAATCTCGTTCAAAGGGACTTTTCCCTGAAAATAACAGCTGTGTCGAGTGCCTGAAACACAATTTCAATGTTAACTTTTCCTTACCAACCAATGCTCAACGTTTATAAAACTCTGCATGCTGATTGAGTACACAAAGGAATACATACTTACAAGTTCTGTGGTCAAAATATTATCCGAATTTTATAAAATATTAGACCTTTTTTAATGAACGAGTACCCCTGGCTTGGAGCTCATTTTTGCTGATTATTGTATCTCAGATTCTACGAAAGATTTTCCAATAATACTTTGCATAGAAAGAGAAAATATCATTTAAAGCTAGAATACTAAGTTTCAACAGTACATATTATGGTGAACTTTTTTTAAATAAATATTTATTTTGTGAAAAACAGGTGCATCTCCTCATCTACAATTAGGTATTGTATGGGATGTTGAAACTTAAATTATTACAAAGGCAAAAGACATGAGAGAAAATGTACCATAGACACAAATTTGAACAGGTTAATTCTCACCGTTGTAGACAACACCAATTTGAATTTTACTTAAAATCAACACTTTACATTACCCAGTTTAACCCTCCTTAAAATTAAGACCTTGATAGACCAATCATTTTCCAATACTTGCATTTATTTCAGAATCCATTTTGCATTTACATGCAACTTTCCAGGGGAATACTTACAAATAATTTGTACAGTAAATAAGACAATATTGTAGATATTGAACATTAATCCAGTTTTAAGTTAATGTGAACTTGCACAAAACCTTAGTCTCTTCCTCTAGCCAAAATGAGCCCTTGAAAACTCATCATCCTTATATTATAATTTCCTTAGCAACAGCTTTGAACAACACAAATCTACACATAAAACTCAAAAACCCATAATCTGCACATACTAGTGAACCACACACAAATACACAGTCAACAAACAATCTGAAACACAGAGACACTGAGACACAGAGACACACAGACAGAGACAGAGACAGAGACAGAGACAGACACACACACACACACACACACACACACACACACACACACACACACACACACACACACACACACACACACACACACACACATTTCATGCATTTTAAACATGATTTCGCATCTTTAGTGCATTGTACTATACACAGTATCTGACAGAAGTCATTATTTTTCAGCCACCTTTAGCACTTGACAATTGAAGTCAAAACACTAAACTTTTTTGGTCACTGAAAACTTGGTATTTAGTTTTATTGACTCAATGATGTTGAGATAAACCACTGAAAGGGGGAGAGAATGATGGATCCATCGGTGCTCAAATCACGGCTGCGCATTGTCAACGGACTATGGACATGGATATGGACAAAGTGGAATACCCATGTGTCTGTGGAAGGAGTTTCGCTACAGAGCGAGGCATGTAGATTCATAGAACAAAGAGGAGATGTGAGAGGACTCATGGAGTGGACAGCAGTGCACTGCATCAACAGATAAGACGTTGGAAGACCAAGGCCAGGATTCACACCACACTGCCAAGGACAACCAGAAGCCCAACCTGCCATGCGCAAGTGCAACTGATGAGTGGGAGAAACTGGATGGAAAAATCGTCCAAAGACTCGAGACCTTGATAGAAAAAGCACACTGGAACACAAACTAGCCACATATGGGGACATCATATACGCCACCTGTAGGGATACCTATGGAGTAAAACAACCAAATGACAAAACGCCTTCAAAGAAGTCCAGACGCCAAGAATAGATGGACAAGATCAGGATCAAAAAGAAAAACCTCAAGAAGCAAATGAAAACCGCACTGCCAACTGAGAAACAAGGTTTGCAGAAGCTCTGGAAAGATCTGAAATCAAGACACAATGCCCTCGGCAAAGCAAAAGCAGCAAGGAAGAAAAATAGCAAAAAGAAGAAAACCCAAGATCGCTTCTTCAAGGACCCATTTCAGATTGCCGGAACACTCTTTGAGCAACCAAAATTTGGAACCCTGAAAGTGGACAAAGACATTTCTGAGCAGCATCTCAGGAAAACTTACTCTGGCCCACAGAAAAAAGCACCACTAAAAACCAAGGCTTGGTAACGCCAGCTGACCCTGAGGAATGGAGTTCATGCTGATCCAAATGGAGTACCATATCAGCTGTACAAGAAATGTCGCAAAGTGCTGCAGTTGCTCCGCAAGCTGCTTAGATCAGCATGGAGAAACCAGAAAATCAACAGCAAGTGGATGAAAGCTTATGGTGTATACATCCCAAAAGAGCAAAACGCAAGTGACATTAGCCCTTTTAGACCCATATCCCTACTGGATGTTGAAGGTAAAATCTTTTTAGCTGTCATGGCAACAAGGATAACCAAATACCATATGAAAAACAAGTACTTGGATGTTTCAGTCCAGAAGAGAGCCATCCCAAGTGTGTCTGGCTGTTTGGAACATGCCACAATGATTTGGGATGCAATCCAAAGAGCAAAACCAGAAAAGAAAGACCTGGATGTAGTGTGGCTTGATCTGGCAAATGCATATGTATCTGTGCCCGATGAGATGATACAGCAGGCTCTCGAGATGTAACATGTGCCAGAGAGCATCCGCGACATGCTCAAGATGGACTTCAATGGCTTCTCAATGTGGTTCTCTGACCAGGACTACACAACAGCGTATCAACTTGTAAGTAGGTATCGCAATGGGCTGCGCAAATTATCCAATACTGTTTGTGTTAGCAGTGGAAGTCATCATCAAAGCAGCAACTAGGAAGAGAAGCCAAACAGACCTCGGTGATGGGTACAAGATGCCCCCTCTCAAGGTCTTCAGGATGATACAACAGTGGTCTAAGTGGAGTATATCCTGGGGAGAAAGTGGTATATTTGGGACTTTTTTATCAGAATTAAAGGTCTTCTTGGGTGGTATGTGTTTTAAAACGTTTTTTTTTTAATAAGAAAACAAACCAAATATCAATACTGTATTGATGTTTTCCAGTACATAAATGTTTATATTATCAGTTTTAACCAAAATCGTACTCGGACTTTGAATACGATTTCGGGAAGCTTTAAGAAGTAAAGTTTTTTGTGTTTTTTTTTTCGAATTGGTATTAAATATTTTTGCAGGATTAATTGTGAAAGAATTTATCTGAAATGATATTCAGACTCACAATACAATACAAAAAATGAAACACAATACAGCACAATACTACTGGAGAAGTTCAGGTATGGAGGTCACAAGCTGGCAATTTAAACTAAAAGATGCTAAGTTCAATTATGTTTGACAATGTGATGATATGGGTATACGTAAAAAGGCATCTTTATTTTTTTTACAGAAAAATATTCCAAATTTAGCTATATTCTTACACAATTGATCCTGCAAAAGTCTTTGATACCACTTTGAAATAAAAAATTCAAAGTTTGATAACTATATGCAAGATTAATGTAGTGTGTCATTGCTTTAGCCAACTTATAGCCAGATTTGCTTATTTTGATGTTTGTTCAAAATGAAATTAGATAATGATATCAATGTCTTTGCATTGCCATGTTTTTTTTTCATTTCATTTGAATGGGTCAGAAATGTTTAGGGGACAACTTACTTGACTTCGCGCATGCACGCACGTATGCACGTGCGTGCGTGCATATGTGTGTGTGTGTGTGTGTGTGTGTGTGTGTGTGTGTGTGTGTGTGTGTGTGTGTGTGTGTGTGTGTGTGTGTGTGTACCACAGTACCAGCAGTGGTGTCACAGCCCACATCCCCAGTCATCAACAGACAGGACAGTGGATACACCCTGTCTGCTTCTGTTAACGTTACACGTGTCTACTCCTCCAGGGGGCTGTACTCTTGTCTTGGGCAGGTGAGAGCTGTATTGTGTGTACATTGTCTGTTTCTGACTCTGTATCTCTGTTCTGTTTGTACAAGGCCTGTTTCTGACTTTGTATCTCTGTGTGTGCATGTCCTGTTTCTGTATCTGTATTTCTGTGTGTGTGTGGTCTGTTTCTGTCTTTGTATCTCTGTACTGTGTTTAAATGCCCTGTCTCTGTATCTCTATGTTTACATGGCCTGTTTCTGCCTCTGTATGTATGTACTGTCAGTGCATTCCTTGTTTCTGCCCCTGTACCTATGTACAGTGTCCACATGGTCTGTTTCTGTGTCTGTATCTCTGTGTGTGCATGGCCTGTTTCTGCCTCTTTATCTGTACTGTGTACATACCCATAACGTCAATAATCAAAACCATTTTTATTTCATTGTAAAGAATATGAAACCATACGTAGGAAACAGTTTTCTAAGAGTAGAAATAAAAGAAAGTCAAGATATTGTGTTTCTTTTGTCCTCTGAACATGAGCATATTGTTAACTATATAGCTAAGGTTATTGCAAAGGCACAGAACGTAAGACAAAGCCATGTCAACAGCAATTAATTAAATATGCAACGGCATGGTCACTTTAAAGAACAATGTATTCCCATTGTTCTTTAATGGTTTGTCATGTACACACAGTACAGAGATATAGAAGGGGGTGGCAGGTTGGTTAAGATGTTCGTCTGCCAAAAAATAAACCGTGAGGTTCTGGGTTCGTACCCAGCCTCACCCTTTCCTCCCAATTTGACGAAAAATCCGAACTGAATAACAAAGTCATTCGGTTCAGATTATAAACCCAGGTCCCGTGTGCCAACCCACGAACAACATCTAGCGCACACGTTAAAACCCGTGTCGCCTTTTGGTAGAGCAGGCCATCGCATGCCAGTAGGAGCGAATGGCAAAATTTAAAAAAAAACAGTATGCACACAGGTGTCGTGTTTAGACACCATTCCTGAGGAGAAATCAAGGAGTTGGAGTCCCAGGGCAGCTTGGGGCTGTATATGCCACTGTGGTGGCTCCTGCAATGGTACTGGAATCATTCGTATCGGTCATTACTTTTCCAATGGATCATTCCAGTGGCATGGAGGGGGACGGGGTCTGCTAGATGGGTAACAGTTTGCCCTTCACACTTACTTCTCCAGACTATGCGCTCTAAAGACTAGAAATCATCCCCATAAATCATCCCCATAGTCTTACGAGACTGATGGATGCCTACTACCACAACTGCTTCTACTACAACTATTTTCTATTTTCAAGTAATCAGATTTCAAAAATGGTGGTAACTATCACATATGATTTGAATGGATGGCTCGATTTGAAATGTGTTAATGCATTAAAGCTCTTTTTTTCTTTTTTTTCTTTTCTGTGTATGTACTAGGTGATTTGTAACTGTACAGACGTCAGGCTTATGATTAGTTCATCATAAGTGAATGGATTTTTTCTTTTTACCACAATTGATTGTAATGATCACGTATTTAACTCTTTTTTTACAGTTTCACAAAAGATATTGTTACCTCCCTTGTCAAAAGGTGTAGTTGGACAATGACAATATATTGTTAAAGGATTAAAGTGTTAAAGCATCTCTCTGTCCATGAGTTTGGACAAACTTCATTAATTAATTATGGTCAATGGACAAGCCATTGTTTGATTCTCTCAGCTATGGTCCAGTGTCTATTTCTCAGCAAGTCTTGTTGATTCCCAGATTATATGTGCAAGCACCAGCATGCTGCCTTTTTGTAAATGTTATAAACTCTCTCCTGTGTAGACAAGAGTTGCTCAGAGCTAAAGTCATGTGTGAAATAATTAGCGCAATGTCTTGTGTAAACAGTCACACTCTACCTACCTTTATCAGAAGGATCACACCCATACTGAGCTCCTGCCAGCAAACTGAATTGAACATAACGTCCTGTGCACAGACTAAGCCCTGCCTGTCTTTGGTGGAAGGGTCAGCCCCTTGTGGCCAACAGCATGACCAGTGATGTGCAATTAGCATGGCTTCATTCAATGATCTTGTTCACCACTTTCAGCAGGGTTGGAGCACAATGCTCTCAACCAAACATGGTTAGACAAACACTTGGCGGAGCTTATGGCTCTCCAGGTCATAATTGCATGCTAGGTATGTTGGTGTCATCCATGCCGGGAGCCAAAGTTGGCCTCCTCTTCTAAGCAAACGAGATGGATCTGTAGTATTTGCACATGATGCTGAGCATGCTTTTTTTTTTTTTTTGCTGCCTCGTCTTCTGTGACGTCCATGTACTGCTGTTCCCACGCCGCTCATTTCAATCTCCCCGCCACAGCCATACCCAGATTCGTTGTATCTCATCTTCGGGATCGGCAGTCCACAGGGAACACATAAATATTAGGCCGCCGTGGGGCCACCAGCCAGAAGGGCCCTGCCTTTCTGCTGGTCACTTTGGTGGTGTTCAGTGGTGCCTGTTCTGAGCTAACATATGCAGGACACCACCTACTAAGCCCCCTAGAGTATCAGCTCCGTCGCGGAGCCAGACTGCGTGAGTCACCCTCCTGAGGTGGCGACCACCACAACTTCCCTCCAACGACCGTCTCCCTGCGAACCTCCAACCCCAAAGGCTTTGACACAAACTCACTACAGGCACAGAAGCGTATGGGGAAACCGAATCTGAGGTCACCATGAGACCAAAGTAACGGGAGCCACCGAATCAGGGACAATTTTAATTATTGCATGATGATCAATGGTGATTGGGATGATGTAATGATGCTGCTGTGGAAGTGCATCCGCTTTGAGAGTACTTGACAGGGTTGTACTCTGCGCTTACTGTCATAATATATCCCGGCGTCAACCGGGCCCGAGAGATACAGACACCTGCAGTGTTGGTCAGGTAATTAGAGCAACACTCAAATTCGCATCCGTAAAGTGGATGAAGCTTGACTGTGTGGTCCCAGTCTCCCCACTGAGCCCACAGCACACTCACGCTGGGTAAGAGCCAGCCGGAGTCCGAAAAATCCCTATGACTTCTGGGACTCGAACCCGCGACCTTCCAGTCCGAAATCCAAGGCGCTAACCACTGCGCTAAGGCGGCTGGTGAGCATGCATTTTTACTCATAAGCTGTGGGTGTTTGTGTGTGCATGTGTGTGTGTGTGTGTGTGTGTGTGTGTGTGTGTGTGTGTGTGTGTGTGTGTGTGTGTGTGAGTGTGTGTGTATGTGTGTGTGTATTTGTGTGTTTGCGCGCACGTGCGAGCGTGCGCGCGCGCGCGCGCGCGCGCGCGCGTGTGTGTGTGTGTGTGTGTGTGTGTGTGTGTGTGTGTGTGTTTGTGTGTGTGTATGTATGTTTTTGAGTGTATGTGTGTGTGTGGTGTGTGTGTGTGTGTGTGTGTGTGTGTGTGTGTGTGTGTGTGTGTGTGTGTGTGTGTGAATGCCTGCGTGCCTCCATGCATGCAAGCGTGCGTGTGTGTGTGTGTGTGTGTGTGTGTGTGTGTGTGTGTGTGTGTGTGTGTGTGTGTGTGTGTGTGTGTGTGTGTGTGTGTGTGTAAGTGTGTGTGTGTGCGTTTATTCCTTTTTTTTCTTTTATATTGAGGATAATGCAATAAGTACTTATGTGCTTTTTTACATCCAGTCCCCGCGTGTATACAACTTTCTAAATCTTGTCATCTGTTCCCACTGGCATTCAATGGCCTACTCTAGCGAAAGGTGGAAAAAGATTTAACGTATGCGCAACATGTTCTGCGTGAATTTGCACATGGGGCTTCGTTTTATAGCTTCATCTGAAGGACTTTTGGTGAGTGTGGATTCAGCAGTTATGTTAACTCTGTGTGTGTGTGTGTGTGTGTGTGTGTGTGTGTGTGTGTGTGTGTGTGTGTGTGTGTGTGTGTGTTCGTGTGTGTGTGTGTGTGTGTGTGTGTGTGTGTGTGTGTGTGTGTGTGTGTGTATGTGTGTGTGTGTGTGTGTGTGTGTGTCTGTCTGTCTGTCTGTCTGTCTGTCTGTCTGTCTGTCTGTGTGATATGATGTGACCTTGTCCAGCTGGGTCCAGCCAGACAGACCACACCACCTGACCTCAGCCCTCCTGCTGCTGACACCAGCAACACTGCTGACAGAACAGGAAGGTGTGACGTCACCATGTCCTTACCTGACACCTCTGGCACCTACCCCTGTAGTGTCACCGTCACCCCTGGAAACACACGGGCCTCATGTGGCAGCCTCACCATCAGTAGGGCTTACACTGTTTCTGCTGAAGAAAATATGCATAGATAACATTTCAATGTAAAGTCTCTGTGTTGATACTTGCTGGATATTGTGTCACTTACACAGCACTTGTTTTTCTGTCCATGTATGGTCTGTCTGTCTTTCTTTCTCATGCTGAAACACCAACGTGTTAAGTTTTAAGGGTAGATACGTGTCCAAAAGTACCCCAAATCATGTTTTATTTAGAAGAAAGAAAAGACTGGCTTCATTTATGAAGCTCTCCCTGAGTGAATTTAAACAATCCAAGATGTATAAAATGTCTGTAGAAACATGTTTCTTCAGCATGTTATAGATAAAAGGTTTATAAGTTTGAAATATTTAGTTTTGGTGGCCATATTGAATTGTTTCCATCGCAACAGTGCAGAAATCTGAGTAATTATTTTATTTTTATGCTTTAAAAGTGATGCCTTTTAAAAACAATATTATTTGGCATAAATTTTAACTGGGCTTGTAAACAAATTTTCATTAGTTTCGACCACCAAGTCCAACCTTATGTTAAATGCATTAGTCAATTGATTGTTCATGACATTCATTAACTCACTGTGCTGTCTTCTGTTTTGCATTATCTGTGATGTTATTGTTAATCTAGTTGACTTTTCCAATCAAGTGGGTGTATACTTAGATCAGTCTCTTGTCTGTTCATTGAAGTTTCAAACTTGCTTCGTACCATTCACTTAATCAGCAGCGATAATGATCTATCTGTTATTTGTAAAGATGTGCTTAGATTATGTAGTCAGTGTGGTTATATTGTTAGACTGGGGACAGGATAGCCTAGTGGTCAGAACAGTGCGCTCACAATTTGATGGCCCGGGATCGATTCCCGTTCGAAGGAATTTCCCCCATGAGTTATCATCAGTGCTGACTCCACTCTCACCAAAAGTCCTTCAGATGGGACAAAAAAATTGAGGCCTTGTGTGCAAACGCACGCAGAACATCTTGTGCGCGTGTTAAATCTTGTTTCGCTTTTTGTAAGAGTAGACCATTGTGTGCAAATGGGAAATGATAAGATTTATTTTTAAAAAACTGCATACAAACGGGGACTGGGTGTAGAAAAGCACGTAAATGCTTATTCCATTACCCTCGATATAAAAGAATAAAAACAAACAATGAATAGATAAATAGACCGTCTCTACATTGTTGAGATGGTTCAGATTGACTTCGCTTTCAGCATTTACTTCATTGACATGCTTTTTCAATAAAATATGATAGTCAAAAAATGTGTTTCTTGTGAGTTTGATATTGAGTAATTCTGTGAGGATCAATATCCTTTTATTGTCAGTACAAGTAGTAATGATGTTTGTCCCTTCTTACAGCTCGTCCTTCTCCCTCCACTATCAGCTGTTCTCCTAGCGACTTCATTGCCGAGAACACGCCACTCACTTGTACATGTAGCACTGCTAACATCGGACAGCCAGGGGGACGTCTGAGATGGTTCACAGGAACCGGTAGTGACATCAGCACTGAAGTCATCAGCGGGGCCTATAACGTCAGCACACTGGACATGACGTGGACAGTGAGACGTGGTGACAACAACAGATCGTTTCGCTGCATCAACAACTGGATGGTAAACGTCACTGCACAGAGGGACTACACAGCTCGTGCGGCCTGTGAGTATTCATTGTATTTTGCATGAGTGCAAATTGATCAGTGACTTGCTGTAACTGACTATCGAGTATGTGCTGCAGATCTTAAGTGCATTGTGGTTTTCGGTACTTTGGTATTACTCATCTTGATTAGTGTTTCTTGCTACGCCAGAAGTTCATCTGATGTTCCCTATTTCGTTTTTACTGGTGATTTTCCTAGATCATTCACTTATAATTCTCCTAGCTCATTCACTGATGATTTTTTATAGTTTATTTATTGATGGTACTCCTAGCTCATTCATGATTCTCCTAGCTCCTTCACTGATGATTCTCCTAGCTCAGTGAATGACATGATGATTCTCGTATCTCCTTCACTGATGATTCTTTTAGCTCCTTCACTGATGATTCTCCTAGCTCCTTCACTGATGATTCTCATAACTCATTCACCAACATGATGATTCTCCTAGCTCAATCACTGATGATTCTTCTTTTTAGTCATTGATGGTTCTCTTTGCTCATTGACTGATGATTCTCCTAGTTCATTCACTAATGATTTTTTCTAACTTATGCACTATTCATTCTCGAAGTTCATTTGCTGATAATTCTCCTTGCTATGTTCATTGATAGTTCTCCTAGCTCATTCACCAATGTTTTCCCTTATTTATTCATTGATGATTCTCCTAGCTAGCACATTCACTGATTATTCTTCTAGCTCATTCACTGATGGTTCTCCTACTTTATTCATTGATGCTTCTCCTAGCTCATTTATTGATGATTCTCCTAGCTCATTCATTGATGATTCATCTATTTCATTCACTTATGGTTCTTTTACTTTCTTCATTCATGATTTTCCTAGCTCATTTGTTGGTGATTCTCCTTGCAAGGTTCACTGCTGGTTCGACTTGTGTGTCCACTGCTTCATCGTTTTGTTAATCTGCTGATTGTTTCCTTTGCTTTAACTTCTGAATTATCTTTAAAAAAATTCTTTTTTTATATCGTGAGCAATGAAACAAGCATTCATGTGTTTTTTTGCACCCAGTCCCCGTGTGTATGGAGTTTGTAAATCTTGTCATCTGTTTCCAAAGGCACACAATGGCCTACTCTTATGAAAAGCAGAACAGGATTTAACGTGAGCGCAAGATGTTGTACGTGCATTCGCACACGGGTCCTCAGTTTATAGTCTTATCCAAAGGCTTTGCACATTCAGTCCTACTATCCCATTTTTTGGATTGCATGGGGGCAGAGTAGCCAATCGTTGGAATATTGCACATGTAACCTGACGACGAGGGATCAAGTTACCATATCAGCTTCAATTTTATGGAATTTTCCCCTGGAATTTACATCAGAGTTGACTCCACTCCTATAGAGGTCCTTTAGATGAGACTATAAACCAAGGCTATATGTCCAAAACCAAACAATGCATCTTGCACACTGTTCAGCATTTCAAAAGAACAGACCAGATCAATCCATAAGGAATGCATGACAACACTTTCCGAAAAAACGTATCCACACAGTTGTCCTGAAGTCAGAATACAACTACCTTGATGGTGAATGGAAGTTATCTTTGGTGAAAATTCTCACCTTTAGTGAACACTGGAGCTCTAACAGAGGAATGGAAAAAAAAGATGTTTGTTTATTCTAAATCCACTGTCTTATTTGCAACTCTCTCATCTTGGTTCTGGGTCACTTACGTGACCTTTGCTACAGACAGAGCACAGACTGTAAGGACATGCTGACATAGAATTAACTCTCTCCAATGAAGTTTGTGTTTGTGTGTATGTGTGTGTGTGTGTGTGTGTGTGTGTGTGTGTGTGTGTGTGTGTGTGTGTGTGTGTGTGTGTGTGTGTGTATGTGTGTATGTGTGTGTGTGTGTGTGTGTGTGTGTGTGTGTGTGTGTGTGTGTCTGTTTGCCTGTGTGTGTGACTGTCTGTCAGTCTACCTTGCTGAAATCACCCGTCAGTGATGTGCAAAACACCTGTGCAGATGGACCTGACACTGTCAGTATTCAGGGAAACACACCTTTCTACACTGACACCATGGGGTCACAGAGAATGACCTTGACCTGTCAGGCAGGTGGGGTCAACCCTTATTCTGCCCTGACCTACAACTGGGACGTCCTGTGTGATGACAGACAGCAAAGCACGTGCACCTTTAGGCCACGCCCTGGACCCAGTGGTGACGACAACAAGGTGATCACCTGCACTGTCACCAACACCAAGAATAACAACAAGAGACAACAACACAGTGTGACTTTAGATATCAAATGTGAGTATAGTGTGTGTGTGTTTGTGTGTGTGTGTGTGTGTGTGTATGTGTGCATGTGTGCGTGCGTGCGTGCATGCGTGCACACAAGCGTGTGCTTGTGTGCATGTGCTTGTGTGCGTGTGCTTGTGTGCTTGTGTGCGTATGTGTGTGTGTGTGTTTGTATGCGTGTGTACGTGTTTGCGTGCGTGCCTGCGTGCGTGCATGCATGCGTGCGTGCGTGCGTGTGTGAGTGCGTGCACGCATGCTTGTGTGTGTATTTGTATTGTAGTGTAGAATACATCGTTGTATATTAATGTGCTATATTACATTGTTTTGAGTTGCGTTGCATTGCATCACTTTCTTTCTTGTTTCATTTCTGCATTGTGGCATAATGTTTAATAGTCATTGTGTTGTATGGGTTGAAATTTAATGTATTGTATTGCAAAGTATTGCATGGTATGGTATTACCCTATAATGTATTGCATTGTTTTGCATTGTATTGTACTTCAGTGCATTGTTTGGCATTGCATTGTGTTGTATTGTTTGCATTGCATTACATTAATTGTATCGTAGTATTTTGTATTGTATGTTATTGTGTTGTAATTTGTCGTGTTGTATTGTATTGTATTATATTGTACTGTACTGTACTGTACTGTACTGTACTGTACTGAACTGTACTGTACTGTACTGTACTGT
Source organism: Stramonita haemastoma (assembly GCA_030674155.1). Lineage (NCBI taxonomy): Eukaryota > Metazoa > Mollusca > Gastropoda > Neogastropoda > Muricidae > Stramonita > Stramonita haemastoma. The sequence continues at coordinate 15,269,624 of CM060346.1, forward strand.
ACTGTACTGTACTGTACTGTACTGTACTGTACTGTACTGTACTGTACTGTACTGTACTGTACTGTGCTGTACTGTACTGTACTGTACTGTACTGTACTGTACTGTTCTGTTTTCTTTTGTATTGTAATGTATTTTATTGTATTGCTTCGCGTTGCGTTACATTCCATTGTGTTGTGTCGCATTGTTATGTGTTGTATTGTATTTATTGTATTGTATTTTGTATTGTGATACATATTGTATCGTATTGTATTATATTGTATCATATTGTACCGTAATGTATTATATTGTATTAAGTTGCATTCCATTACAATGCATTCCATCAAATTGTAAACCGGTTTCAATACATTTTGTGCTGCTCCCCTTGCAATTTTTTCTTTGTTTAAAAAAATCCTTTATTTCGAGACTAATGCAGTGTTTTCTCGTGTCCATTTCTTTTCAATGCAGTCCTTGTGTATATGCAAATTTATACATTTTGTCATCCGTCCCCTGTGGCACACAATGAACTACTCTTCTTAAAGGCGGAACAGGTTTAAGCGTGTGCACAAGATGTTCTGCGCACAAACAAGGTTCGAACAAGGAACCGTGGTTTATAGTCTCTTCCAAAGAACATTTGAGACAGTGGAGTCAGCACTGATGCTGACTCCAGGTGAAAATGTCTCCTTGAACGGGATTCGAACCTGGGTCAGGGGATCAGATTATTGCGCTGTAACACACCACACTATCCCGTCACCTAATTGCCATTACAAGAACAACACCACACAGTTTATCTGGCTTTATTTGTAACAGTTCTTTATTTCTATCAAGCCCCTTTTCTCTTTAAAAATTTCTTTCCAAGGGTAAATTTATATCTGTTGCCTTAGATTTTTTAACGTGCTGCATTTTGCATTACACAAAAGACAACAGCTTATTGTCTGAACTGGAAGTCTAGTGCGAGACTAAACCTGAGTGTTTAATGGATGAGAAAAAGCCGCGCGTGCGGGGTGAGTGTGTGTGTGTGTGTGTGTGTGTGTGTGTGTGCGTGCGTGCGTGCGTGCGTGCGTGCGTGCGTGCGTGCGTGAGTGCGTGCGTGCGTGCGTGCGTGTGTGTGTGTGTGCGTGTGAAAGAGAGAGATAGAGATAGAGAGAGACAGAGACATAGAGAACCCTGAACACTGAACACTTCAGCCTTGGGCATAACACAAAACATTAAAGCAAGGGAAGAGAAGAGGAGGAGAAGAGAGAGAGAGGAGAGAGAGAGAGAGAGAGAGAAGAGAGAGAGAGGAGAGAGAGAGAGAGAGGAGGAGAGAGAGAGAGAGAGAGAAGAGAGGAGTTGAATGGGATATGTGATTTTTAGTTTCTGTTTGTTAAAATCATTTCTTACTGGTCGCATAGGCATGAACAAGTTGAATGTAAGTGTGATTACCATTTTTTACATGATACAGTGCTAAACAAATTCCATGCATCATCATCATCATCACTTTAGACTGCCAGGCTATTTGTCCTAACTGCTGGTCTGTCGTGTCCTAACCACACACTGTGTACACTGCTGGTCCATTGTGTTTTAACTGCTGGTCTATTGTGTCCTAACTGCTGGTCCATTGTGTCCAACCACACAATGAGTACACTGCTGGTCCATTGTGTCCTAACTGCTGATCCATTGTGTCCTAACTGCTTGTTCATTGTGTCATAACCACACACTGTGTACACTGCTGGTCCATTGTGTCCTAACTGCTGGTCTATTGTGTCCTAACCACACACTGTGTGCACTGCTGGTCCATTGTGTCCTAACTGCTGGTCCATTGTGTCCTAACTGCTGGTCTATCGTGTCCTAACCACACACTGTGTGCACTGCTGGTCCATTGTGTCCTAACTACTGGTCCATTGTGTCCTAACTGCTGGTCTATCGTGTCCTAACCACACACTGTGTGCACTGCTGGTCCATTGTGTCCTAACTGCTGGTCCATTGTGTTCTAACCACACACTGTGTACACTGCTGGTCCATTGTGTTTTAACTGCTGGTCCATTGTGTCCTAACCACACACTGTGTGCACTGCTGGTCCATTGTGTCCTAACTGCTGGTCCATTGTGTCCTAACCACACACTGTGTACACTGCTGGTCCATTGTGTCCTAACTGCTGGTCCATTGTGTCCTAACCACACACTGTATACACTGCTGGTCCATTGTGTTCTAACCACACACCGTGCACACTGCTCGTCCATTGTGAATTATTCACAAACTGTGTACACTGCTGGTCCATTGTGTCCTAACTGCTCGTCCATTGTGTCCTAACTACTTATCCATTGTGTTGGAACTGCTGGT
>CM060346.1:15279421-15282293 GCA_030674155.1 Stramonita haemastoma
ACGGTCTGAACGTGTGGGATTGAGTTCAACCAGGACCGCCCCTTCTTGTTTTCTGTGCAAGCCAAAATAAGGGTGCGATACAGATAGATGCATGTCGTGCTATGTGAATGTGTCCACTGACATGCATCAAGGTGTGTGTGTGTGTGCGCGCGTGTGTATGTGTGTGTGTGTGTGTGTGAGTGCATGTGTGTATGAGTGTGTGTGTGTGTGTGTGTGTGTATGTGTGTGTGTGTGTGTGTGTGTGTGTGTGTGTGTGTGTGTGTGTGTGTGTGTGTGTGTGTGTGCGCGTGTGTGTGTGGGATCGTGTTTGTGTGTGTATGTGTGTGTGTTTTGTGTGTATATTTGAGTGTCTGTGAGTGCGTAGAATAAGTAAAGTAGAAGATGCTGTGGCTGTAGGGAGGAAGGTGGGCGAGTGAGAGAGAGAGAGATGGTCACAGAAGAGGAGGGGGAGTAGGGAGAGAGAGAGAGGGGGGGGGAGAGAGGGAGATAGGGAGAGAGAGGAAAAGGGGGGAGGTAGAAGGGAGAGGGAGAGAGAGAGAGAGAGAGAGAGAGAGAGAGAGAGAGAGAGAGAGAGAGAGAGAGAGAGAGAGAGAGAGAGAGAGAGAGAGAGAGAGAGATGAATAATGTTATAACTATAATAGCCCATGTTGCATGTGTAAGGGCATGCGTTTTTACAGAGAGAGAGAGAGAGAGAGAGAGAGAGAGAGAGAGAGAGAGAGAGAGAGAGAGAGAGAGAGAGAGAGAGAGAGAGAGAGAGAGAGAGAGAGAGATGAATAATGTTATAACTATAATGGCCCATGTTGCATGTGTAAGGGCATGTGTTTTTACAGAGAGAGAGAGGAGAGAGAGAGAGAGAGAGAGAGAGAGAGAGAGAGAGAGAGAGAGAGAGAGAGAGAGAGAGAGAGGAGAGAGAGAGAGAGAGAGATGAATAATGTTATAACTATAATAGCCCATGTTGCATGTGTAATCGCATGTGTTTTTACATGAAAAGTCTTTTATTTTTTCATAGATATGTTTTAAATCTGCACAGATTGATGTGTATGTTGCATGTGTAAGGGCATGTGTTTTTACATGAGAAGTCTTTAATTTTTTCATAGAATTGTTTTAAATCTACTCAGTTTGATGTGTATATAAGTCTTTGTTTGCTTTTTACTGTCAGCTGGCCAATCTTTTATCCTGAAGAAGGTTTGAAATAAAACGAAAATTTATCGAAAAAATAATTTAAAAAAAAAAAAAGCTCCGCCAGACATTTGGGTGTTGTGTCTACTTGTATAAAAAAAAAAGGGGAGAAGAGTATACCAAGAAGATAGAAAATAAACAATAACGGGGTGACTGAAAGAAATAAAATAAAGCAGAAACAAAGGTGGTGATAAAAAGAGGGATTTTCTACCACAGCATTTCCAAAAGGTGATGATGCTATTTATACTGACAACACACCCTGGATCCTCACGGAAGAGCCATGTTTTCAATGAAGTGACCTCTCTCTTAGCTCCTTCAGAAGTCTTTGAGGCACTGCACTGACCGTTTTTTCTCAGTCATGAATCTTGGACGTATTGATCTTGGCAAAGTGTGCCCATGTTTTGATTTTAGATGGTATGTTGATGCTGTCTATGGCATCAGGGATGGCTGGTTGACTCTTCTACAAATGATAGAGGAGTATTTAACGTAGATACGAGATGTTGTGCACAGGATGCATGCATCAATATGACGAATAGTAATGCAAACAAGAAATTATTTTTTTAGTTCAATGTACTGACAGAGGAATCTAGACAGGGCTATCCTATACTCCATCGAAGAGCTTTAAACTCTGACGGTGTAGAAACAAGTCTCTTTACAAGTCCATACCTTCAAATTATAGTCATGATCAGAAGACCACTCTTCATCACATGCAATGAGTACAGGATACAACAGTCTGTAAAACATCAGCAGCTCTATCTGCCCTTTCTGTACAAGATATTTATAGGGACAAATGTTGAAGAGGTTCAGCTCTAACTTTCGTATATCAGAGTTCAAAAGTTAACTTAGATGTACTTCCTTTGGTTAGTTAGGTTATAGCATCATAAAGATTGATCATAGCACATTAGGTATGCATGAAGGCAGATAGGATAAGTTGTGGGAGGGTCAAGTGTGAGACGGGTATATCAATGTACGCATTCATGACTGTATATGCATTTTGTGTAAATAGATATGTGAAAAAATGTCATAGAGGGATTCAGGCATTCACAGAAGCGATTGCTGCAAATTATTTTCTGGCTTCTTCAGGCAAACCACGTCAGACAACAGCAGCACCAGCACCACCCAAGATCAACTTCATCCACAAACCAGTCAGTACAGCTTTCCACCTGCAGGCCTTTCCCCTGCCAGACAGCTTCACCTTCTACTACCTGGGCACTACACAGAGCTTCAGCAGCAGACAGCCTGTGCCAGACAGCACTGAGCTGACAGCCAGGTGCATCAACACCGTTGCTGCCTTTGCTGTGCAGTGTGACGTCAGTGTAAACTCTGTCAAAGACTCTACAGCAGCAGGATTCTACACCTTCACTGCTGCCAACGCTTTTGGACAGGAGCAGTTGGTGTTCCAGGTCACAGTGAATGGTGAGGAGGAATACTAGATAATCTGTGGGTGTTTTAATGCAAAATAATGGTGAACCATTTGCTGTCGGTTGGACTATGTGACCTTTAGCTGGTTGACTGCAGTATGTGACCTTTATTTCGTTGACCGAAGTATGTGACCTTTAGTTCGTTGACAGAAGTATATTACCGTTCTTTGACAGAAGTATGTGACCTTTTGCTGGTTGATAGACAGACAGACAGACAGGCAGGCAGACAGGCAGGCAGGCAGGCAGGCAGGCAGGCAGGCAGGCAGGTAGGT
>CM060346.1:15299304-15306804 GCA_030674155.1 Stramonita haemastoma
ACGATCCTGCCACCGTCCTTCCTTGCAAACTCTTTCAGCCTGTTAACATCATAGACCATCTAGCTGGAGTGTGCTGTCTAGATTGTCAAACGTGTTGTTCAGAGTAGGGTTGATATTGATAGAGGCTGTGTAAGACTGAAAGCAATGTAGCATCTGTCCTAAAGGCCAGTCCATGACTTGAAATACAGTATTATACTGTACATCATCAGGTTCAGCTGTCGATGTAATGGCTATGTATTACAATTAATATGTAAAGACTCTGGGTAAGAAAGGCGAAAAATCTTTCCTGGCTCTGCATCTAGATTTTTTGTCCAATAAATGAAACTGCTGCAAACGATTAAAGGGTTGCAACTCTTCCATGCCGTTTACTTTGCTTTGTCTTCGATTACTTCCCTTGTCTGCGTTACCGACATCGCTTATATCCGTCATTCATTTATTAATATGCATGCTTTTTATTTTTCTATATAGCTCAAAAGAGTTAATGGGAATAAACTATTGTGAATTGTGAATTGTGAAATGCTACTCTCTTCCTGTCTCTCTCCCCCTCTCTCCCCCCCCCCTCTCTCTGTGTCTCTTTGTCATTCTCTCTCTCTCTCTAAGAGTGACTGATAAAAAGTACGATTTAAAATTATTTAAATTTGAAATATCAAAACAAAATTTTTAATTTAAATAATGATTTAAAATCAAAAATACGATTTCGACAACCACCATACTACTACTGCTACTGCTACTGCTACTACTACTACTACTACTACTAAATGAAAACACTGCAAACGGTTAAAGTGTTGTAACTCTTCCATGCCATTTACTTTCCTAGTCTTCGATTACTTCCCTCGTCTGCATTACCCAACATAGCTACTCACTCTCTCTCTCTCTCTCTCTCTCTCTCTTCCTCTCTCTCTCTCTCCTCTCTCTCTCTCTCTCCTCTCTCTCTCTCTCTCTGCGAACACACGCAGAACATTTGTGCACACGTTAAATCCTGTTCCGCTTTTCGTAAGAGTAGGCCATCGTGTGCCGGTGGGAACAGATGACAATATTTACAAAACTGCATACACACGGGACCGGATGAAAAAAAGCACATGATTGCTTATTCTGTTATCCTCGATATAAAAGAATAAATAAATAAAATAAAATAAAATCTCTCTCTCTTTTTCTCTCTCTCCTTCCCTCTCCCCCCCTCTCTCTCTCTCACTCTCTCTCACCTCTCTCTCCCCTCCCTCTCTCTCTCTGTCTCTCTCTCTCTCTCTCTCGATCTCTCGATCTCTCTCCTCTCTCTCTCTCTCCTCTCTCTCTCTCTCTCATCTCTCTCTCCTCTTCTCTCCTCTCCTCCTCTCCTCTCTCTCTCTCTCTCTCTCTCCTCCTCTCTGTGTCTCACTCTCTCTCTCCATCCCTCCCTCACACTCCCCCCCACCCCCTCTCTCTCTCTCTCCATCCCTCCCCGTCACACTCTCCCACCCTTCTCTCCCTCTCTCCCCCTTCTCTCTCCCCCCCCTTCTCTCTCTCCTCCCCCTCCCTCCGCCCCTCCCCCCTTGAGACAAAAAGACAGACAGACAGGCAGAAAGACAATAAATATTTAGGTGAGTAGTGAGTGACCTTGAAGATGAGGAAAGTGCAGAGAAGCAGGAAGGCCACTTGCACCACCAGTACCAGGAACTGAGTGATGACGTGAGACAACATCACTTCCGAGGCCCGCACCCCTGTAGATGACATCACAAAAGGCACGCACGCATGCACACACGCATGCATGCACGCACACACATTCACAGACACGCGCACGCAAGCACGCGCGCACACACACACACACATACAGACAAGCATATATATTAAGGGAGGCAGAAAGGCAGGAAGGCACGCGTCCATTATCCATGCAACCATGCACGCTTGCTTGCACGCACGCACACACGCGCTTAAGCACGCAAGCACGCACGCACACACACTACTACTACTACTACTACTACTACTACTACTACTACTACTACTACTACTACTACTACTACTACTACTACTACTACTACTACTGCTGCTGCTGCTGCTGCTGCTGCTGCTATTACAACTACTACTACTACTACTGCTGCTGCTGCTGCTGCTGCTGCTGCTGCTGCTGCTGCTGCTGCTACTACTACTACTACTACTACTACTACTACTACTACTACTACTACTACTACTACTACTATACTACTACTACTACTCTACTCTAGCTTGCTGCTGCTGCTGCTGCTGCCACTACTACTACTACTACTACTACTACTACTACTACTACTACTACTACTACTACTACTACTACTACTACTACTACTACTACTACTACTACTACTACCACTACTACTGCTGCTGCTGCTGCTACTGCTGCTGCTACTACTACTACTACTACTACTACTACTACTACTACTACTACTACTACTACTACTACTACTACTGCTGCTGCTGCTGCTGCTGCTGCTGCTATTGTTACTGCTGCTACTGCTACTGCTGCTGCTCCTCCTACTGCTACTGCTACTACTACTACTACTACTACTACTACTACTACTACTACTACTACTACTACTACTACTACTACTACTGTTACTACTGCTACTACTGCTGGTACTACTACTACTACTACTACTACTACTACTACTACTACTACTACTACTACTACTACTACTACTACTACTAACTACCACTACTACTGCTGCTGCTACTGCTGCTGCTGCTACTACTACTACTACTACTACTACTACTACTACTACTACTACTACTACTACTACTACTACTACTACACTACTACGACTGCTGCTGCTGCTGCTGCTGCTGCTGCTGCTGCTGCTGCTGGCTGCTGCTGCTACTACTACTACTACTACTACTGCTACTACTACTACTACTAATGTTGCTGCTGCTGCTACTACTACTATTGCTGCCTCTACTACTACTACTACTACTACTACTACTACTACTACTACTACTACTACTACTACTACTACTACTACTACTACTACTGCTGCTGCTGCTGTTGCTGCTGCTACTACTACTACTACTACTACTACTACTACTACTACTACTACTACTACTACTACTACTACTACTACTACACACTACTGCTGCTGCTGCTGCTGCTACTGTTACTGGTGCTATTGCTACTACTACTACTACTACTACTACTACTACTACTACTACTACTACTACTACTACTACTACTACTGCAAGTATTGCAATTACTACTACTACTACTACTACTACTACTACTACTACTACTACTACTACTACTACTACTACTACTACTACTACTACTACCACTACCACTTCACATTGTTGTAGTTTTTGTGGTTATTGTGGTTGTTGATGTTGTTATTTACAATACAATACAATACATCACAATACAATAAATACAATACTGTACAAAACAATACTTGGCAATACAAAACTAAACCACACAGAGAAATCTGCCATGGCTTAAAGTGGTTCACAGTACAACACAATACAAGACAGTGCAACACAATACAATCGAACACGAAACAATACAAGAATAATGACAAAGACAGACTGTAACTAATGAAGCTACTTGAAAAAGAATGTGTAAGTACAATGCCAGTTACCACCCCCCCAAAAATAAACAAACATACAAAAAACAACAACAAACAAACAAACAAACAAAAAACACCAAAACAATCAAACAAAAAACCACCCTCAAACAAACAAAAAAACAACCCTAACAAAACAAAACCTCCTTGCTAAATGAAGTTAATCACAGAAGATGACTTTTATTTAAATCCGAGGATAATGAACACAGCATTCATACGCTCATTTTACCCCCAGTCCCCGTGTTCATGCAGTTTTGTATTCTGTCTTCCATTCCTACCAGCACACAATGGCCCACCCTTCCAAAAAGGTGTAACAGGCTTTAACATAACTACACACAAGATGCTCTGTGTGCATTCACACACGGCACTTCGGTATTTATAGTCTCGCTCGAAGAACATTCGTGGAAGTGGAGTCAGCACTGATGTTAACTCCAGGGGGAAAAAAAATCCTTCTGAACAGGCGTCTTGGTGGTACGGTGGCTTAAACCTAGGTTTGAACCCGGGCCGTTAGATCGCGAGCGCAAAACGCTACCCTCTTACCACCAGACTATCCCGTGCCCCAGGTTTTTTAATTATTTATTTATTTATTTATCTATTTATTCATTTATGTATATATTTATTTAATTTTTATTCTTTTATATCGAGGATAATGGAATAAGCACTCTCGTGCTTTTTATTTTTTTTATCCAGTCCCCGTGTGTATGCACTTTTGTAAATGTCATCTGTTCCCACCGGTACACGATGGCCTACTCTTACGAAAAGCGGAACAGGATTTAACGTGTGTGCAAGATGTTCTGCGTGCGCTCGCGCACGGGGGCCTCGGTTTATAGTCTCATCCGAAGGACTTTGGGGGAGAGTGGAGTCAGCACTGATGTTAACTCCAGGAGAAAAAACTCCTCGAATGGGAATCGAACCCGGGTCGTCAAATTGCGAGCTTAATGTTCTGACCACTAGGCTTTCGTGCCCCCAGGTTAACTAATCAAGCAAAACATAATATAAAAAAAAATCAAGCTATGTATAACTAATGAAAACCAGTCAGAATCAAATTATCAGCACTGTATGAAATCAGTCACAGAAATGGACTGGAACCGTCCATTGGGGGACGGGGTAGCCTAGTGGTCAGAACATTGCGCGTTCTATTTAACGACCCAGGTTCAATTCCCAGTCGAGGGGATTTTTCCTCTGGAGTTAACATCAGTGCTGACTCCACCCCCCCTCTCAAGTCCTTCGGACATGAGGCCCCGTGTGCGAACGCACGCAAGACATCTTGCGCACACGTTAAATCCTGTTTCGCTTTTCGTAAGAGTAGGCCATCGTGTGCCGGTGGGAACAGATGACAGGATTTACAAAACTGCATACATACGGGGAATAGATGGGAAAAAAAGCACATGAGTTTTTATTCCATTATCCTCGATATAAAAGAATAAATAAATATTTTTTTTTATAAATAAATAGATAAATAAATAAATAAATAAATAAATAAATAAATAAGTAAACAATAAATATTTGTATTTTGTACCACTTAATGTCACAGCAGCGTTCTCTGCGTGCTCTTCCCGGCTAGAGCGCGTCCCACAAGTGCAGCGCCTACCCTTTTTTTTTCTTCTTTTCCTGCATGCAACTGTATTTGTTTCCCTATGAGAGTGACGTTTTTTCTACAGAATTTTGCCAGAGTCAACCCCCTTGTTGCCATGTGTTCTTTTACGCTAAATAGTGATGCGTAACGGTTTATCGTCTCATCCGAAAGACTAGCGCCCAGATCACCACTTAGGGTCTAATGGATGGGCAAAAAAAGTTTTGGACGCAAACGGGTACAAACCACCGCACACTCCGACCCGGACTTTCTGCTTTCTAGGCAAGGCGCGTTACCACCAAGACCACCGATCCACTTTTACATATATATAGGTCTACAATGAATATATATCGCAGAACAGGCTACACCTAATGGGTTTAATCAAACCCCAGGACAAGGCTTGTTAGTATAGATCAATAGCTAACAGAAGGAACTGACCATTGACCAGGTTTCGCTCGTACATGCCCTCCCGCCTCTCCAGGACAAAGGCCAGTGTGGTCAGGCCAGTCGCCATGAAGAAAGTGATGCTGGAAGGGAGGAAGAAAAAAAAGACATCATTTAATTATCATCAAGTTTCTTTATAAATCAATAGGATCTTTACAGCTCCACTGACCACGAAGAACACCACGCAATGGCTGCCTGCCACCTTATTCAGTTTCCTGTCACTCTTTCGTTAAGAGGCTTCACTTCAAGTTCAAGTGAAAAAAATTAAAAAAACAACAACACCTATTCTTCTTGTTTTTGTTGTTCTTGTTCTTGTTCTTGTTCTTCTTGTTCTTGTTCTCCTCCTCCTCCTCCTCCTCCTCCTCCTCCTTCTTCTTCTTCTTCTTCTTCTTCTTCTTCTTCTTCTTCTTCTTCTTCTTCTTCTTCTTCTTCTTCTCCTCCTCCTCCTCCTCCTCCTCCTCCTCCTCCTCCTCCTCCTCCTCCTCCTCCTCCTCCTTCTTCTTCTTCTTCTTCTTCTTCTTCTTCTTCTTCTTCTTCTTCTTCTTCTTCTTGTAACCACTTTTTGTCACGGTAAAATTTCTCTGCGTGAAATTCGGGCTGCTCTCTCTCTCCCCGGGGAGAGCGCGTCGCCGCCACAAGTGCAACACCTACCCATTATTTTTTTCTTCTTTTTCCTGTCTGCAACTGTATTTCTTTCCCTATGAGAGTGACTTTTATCGACAGAAAATTGCCAGGGACAACGCCGTGGGTTCTATTACGTGCGCTAAATAATGATGTGTAACACACGGGACCTCGGTTGATCGTCTCATCCGAAAGACTAGCGCCCAGACTACCACTCATGGTCTAATGGATGGGGGAAAGTTTCGGGCCCAGACTATCCAAGTCTGCCAACCTGAAGAAATTAATTAAAAAAAAAAGAAGATAACAATGACCATGACCATGACAATGACCATGACCAGAGAGAGAGAGAGAGAGAGAGAGAGAGAGAGAGAGAGAGAGAGAGAGAGAGAGAGAGAGAGAGAGAGAGAGAGAGAGGCAGACAGACAGACAGACAGGCACAGACAGAGAAACAGACAGATGCACAAGAGAGAGAGAGAGAGAGAGAGAGAGAGAGAGAGAGAGAGAGAGAGAGAGAGAGAGAGAGAGAGAGAGAGAGAGAGAGAGAGAGAGAGAGAGACAGACAGACAGACAGACAGACAGACAGACAGACAGACAGACAGACAGACAGACAGACAGACAGACAGACAGGCACACCGACAGACAGACACACAGACACACTGACAGACACACAGACACACAGACACCAGGTGTATTGAAAAGAGACAACCACGATGCTAGTGATGTACTGAGACACTGTCGATGATGATGACGACGACGACAGTTACGACAGCGACAACGTTGATAACGACAACGACAATAATGACGATGATGACAAGGATGACACTATCGACGACGAAGGTGGAGATAGCGACACATGATGGCAAACGATGACAATAACGACAATTACAATAACAACAACAACAGCAGCAGCAACAACAACAACAAAAACAACAACAACAACAACAACAATAACAACAACAGCACCGATACTGATAACGAGGTATTTTCTATTTTGTACTACTTTATTTATGTCACAGCTGATTTTTCTGCGTGAAATTCGGACTGCTCTCTCTCCCCGGGGAGAGCGCGTTGCCGCCACAAGTGCAGTGCCACCCATTATTAGTTTTTTTTCTTTTTCCTGTCTGCAACTGTATTTGTTTCCCTATCAGAGTGACTTTTTTTCTACAGAATTTTGCCAGGGACAACGCTCTTGTTGCCATGGGTTCCTTGACGTGCGCTAAATAACGACGTGTAACACACGGGACCTCGGTTGATCGTCTCATCCGAAAGACTAGCGCCCAGACCACCACTCAGGGTCTAATGGAA
>CM060346.1:15311804-15314304 GCA_030674155.1 Stramonita haemastoma
TGTGTGTGTGTGTGTGTGTGTGTGTGTGTGTGTGTGTGTGTGTGTGCTGTGTGTGTGTATGTCTGTGAGTGTGACTGTGTGTGTCTGTGTTGTTTGTGTGTGTGTCAGTATGTGTGTGTCAGTATGTGTGTGTGTCAGTATGTGTGTGTGTGTTAGTATGCGTGTGTGTGTGTGTGTGTGTGTGTGTGTGTGTGTGTGTGTGTGTGTGTGTGTGTGGTGTGTGTGTGTGTGTGTGTGTGTGGTTGTGTGTGTGTGTGTGTGTGTGTGTGTGTGTGAGTGTGTGTGTGTGTGTGTATTGTGTGTGTGTATACATATGTCAGTTTTCTAGGGGCTTGCGTATTTAGGGCGGCGCCCATCTTCTCTCCCTCGTATAAAAGGTTAAAAAAAAAAGGTAAAGGTGTCCCATAACCTAGGCGGTCGTAGGGGAGCGAGGCATCAGATACCTCAGCTTCCCTAGGGGTCAGCATATTGAGGGCGGCGCCCATCTCCTCTCCCTCGCTGTTTTACCTTCCCTGACCCTAAAGAGGGAAGGTACCCATTGACAGCTGGGTGAACTGGTGGGGGGGGGGGGGGGGGGGGGGGAGTGCACTGAAGCCAAGGCACACAAACGGTCACCCATCCAACTGGTAACCACGCTCGACGGTGCTTAACTTGACCGGGGGAAAGCAAGCACTCTGACCACTGAACTATCCCGCCCCCTAGGTAAGGATAGGTAACATGATATCAGTCAATCCAATCATTTTACTTTATTTATTTATATTTATTCTTTGATATCGAGGATAGTGGAATAAGCACTGATGTGCTTAAAAAACAACAACAACCTCAAATCCCCTTTGGGGGTGTGAGTGGGGGAAGGAGGGGCGGGATAGCACAGTGGTCAGAGCGTTCGCTTTCCCCTAGCCAAGGTTAAGCACCGTCGAACGTAGTTACCAGTTGGATGGGTGACCGTTTGAGCGCCTTGGCTTCAATACAGTCCCCCCAGTTCGCCCAGCTGTAAATGGGTACCTGCCCTCTCTAGGGTCAGGGAAGGTAAAGCAGCAAGGGAGAGTAGATGGGCGCTGGCCTCAATGTGCTAGCCCCTAGAGAAGCTGAGGTCTCTGATGCCTCGCTACCCTACGACGCCTAGGTTATGGAACACCTTTACCTTACCTTTACCCCGTGTGTATGCAGTTTTGTAAATCTTGTCATCTGTTCCCACCGGCACAACAACGGCCTACTCTTACGAAAAGCGGAACAGGATTTAACGTGTGCGCAAGACGTTCTGCGTGCGTTCGCACATGGGGCCTCGGTTTATAGTCTCATCCAAAGGACTTTTTGGGAGAGTGGAGTCAGCACTGATGTTAACTCCAGGGGAAAAATCCCCTCGAACGGGAATCGAACCCGGGTCGTCCAATTGCGAGCGCAATGTTTTGACCACTAGGCTATCCCGTTCATGTTGTTTATGTGTACCCCCACCGACCACATAGGCTTTTTTGGGGGCTGTCACCTCGTCAAATTCTAAATCTCAGAATAACACTGTGCAAATATAATACAGATTAAAACGGGGTATAAAACCAACTCTACTGTCTTTGCTTGTATCGACGCCCTGGTCAACCATAAGGGTCAGCCCTGGACGGGCACCGCGTTGTGGGAAAGAATCATAAGTTCACTACAATGGAAAGTGGCAGGATGATACACACACACACACACCACACACACACGCAAGCACGCACGCACGCACGCACGCACGCACACACACACGCACGCACGCACGCACGCACACACACACACACAACCTGTAAACACGTATTCAAGTTATTGTGTTCAGTGTGATGGATCTGCCATTGTGTCATTTTTTGCTCGTTTGCCCAATATATGCAACTTTACGTAAGCGTTATATCCCCCTCTATTATCACAGATTTCCATCAGGTTTTAAGGTTCAGATGTTGTGCTCAAACTCTTCTGATAAACTGATTGTCAACTTGGCAGTTTATGTAATCGAATGTCTAAAGATCAGAAACATGTGGATTCTTCGGTGTCTGCAACAAAAGACTGTGTACCCATTGTATTTATCACCTCTACTGCTCCATGGTTGCTTTTCATATTCTGTGTTCATATGGGTCTTATGGCCTGCAAAAACTGAATAGGATTGATTGATTGATTCACACACACATATACGCACGCACGCACGCACACACGCACGCACGCACGCACGCACACACACACAATGTGTGCTTTTTCCTGTGAATAAGATATTTTTCATTCGCTTGTCTGCTTGTGTTTTGATTGCTTTCTTAGATTAGTTGTTCTTTTTGATTCTTGATAATATTTGCTTTATCCATCATGGGGAGAGAGAGAGAGAGAGAGAGAGAGAGAGAGAGAGAGAAGAGAGAGAGAGAGAGAGAGAGAGAGAGAGAGAGAGAGAGAGAGAGAGAGAGAGACAAGGCAAGGCAAGGCAAGGCAAGGCAAGGCAAGGCAAGGCAAAATTCTTTTATTCGAGGATAATAGATAAGCACTCATG
>CM060346.1:15369304-15391804 GCA_030674155.1 Stramonita haemastoma
TTGTAACCTTGTGTTGTCGTAACAAACATGTCTTTGTGACCATGTCTTGTTTTAGCCCACCTGTCTTTGTGACCATGTGTCATTGTAACCACATGTCATTGTGACCACGTGTCATTGTGACTACGTGTCGTTGTGACCACATGTCGTTGTGACCATGTGTCATTGTAACCACATGTCGTTGTGACTATGTGTCATTGTAACCACATGTCGTTGTAACAACATGTCATTGTGATTGTGACCACATGTTGTGACTACGTGTCATTGTGACCACATGTCGTTGTGACTACGTGTCGTTGTGACCACATGTCATTGTAACCACATGTCATTGTGACTATGTGTTATTGTAACCGTATGTCGTTGTGACTACGTGTCGTTGTGACCACATGTTGTTGTGACCACGTGTCTTTGTGACTGCGTGTTGTTGCTGTTGTGACCACATATCATTCTGATTATGTTATTGTGACCACGTGTCGTTCTGACAACATCATTGTGATTGGGACCACATGTTGTGACCATGTGTCAATGTGACCACGTGTCATTGTGACCACGTGTTGTTGTGACATGTCATTGTGATTGTGACCACATGTTGTGACCACGTGTCATTGCGACCACGTGTCATTGTGACAACATGTCATTGTGATTGTGACCACATGTTGTGACCACGTGTCATTGTGACCATGTGTCGTTGTGGCGTGACATTGTGACAAAATGTCATTGTGATTGTGACCACATGTTGCGACCACGTATCGTTGTGACCACGTGTCTTTGTGACAACATGTCATTGTGATTGTGACCACATGTTGTGACCATGTGTCGTTGTGACCATGTGCCATTGTCACCACGTGTCATTGTCACCACGTGTCGTTGTGACCACATGTTGTCGTTGTCACTGTGTCATTGTGACCACGTATTGTTGTGACCATGTGTTATTGTGACCCTGTGTCATTATGACCACGCGTCGTTGTGACCACGTGTCGTTGTGACAACATGTCGCTGTGGTTGTGACCACATGTTGTGACCATGTGTTGTTGTGACCTCGTATCGCTGTGACCACGTGTCTTATTGTGACCACGTGTCATTGTGACCATGTCTTATTGTGACCACGTGTGGGTGTGACCATGTGTCGTTGTGACGACGCGTGGTTGTGACCACGTGTCGTTGTTATAATATGTCATTCTGACCACGTGTGGTTGTGACCACGTCTGGTTGTGACTATGTGTCATTGTGACCACATTACATGTCATTCTGACCGTATTATATATATATATATATATATATATATATATATATATATATATATATATATATATATTCTTCTGACAAAGTACCTTCAGTTTCAAGAGAGGGTGGTACTTTTTTTTTGTTTGTTTTTTGTTTTGGCTTTGTTAATAGTTTAAAAAAAAAAAAGTGCTCATCTCCACTAACAAACAGGCACTAACTGACTCAACAGCTGACAATTCTGATCATGATCATGACTGTTCTGGATCAGTGCTTTGTCCAAAAGGTTTCCTATGGTCATACACTGTCAGTGTGTGTTAAGGAAGGATAGGAGGACGCTTGGTGGCTTAGTGGCTTCGATTATAGTAAAGTCCCAGCAGAACTATCCGATGTAGGAATCGGCCGCCATTATTTTGTATAGCTGCCTATATTATTATATTATATTATATTATATTATATTATATTATATTATATTATATTATATTATATTATATTATATTATATTATATTATATTATATTATATCATAGGAGGCTATCATTACAATGATTGGAATTCCAACTCTTCCTGTGCACCCTTCAGAGAGAGAGAGAGAGAGAGAGAGAGAGAGAGAGAGAGAGAGAGAGAGAGAGAGAGAGAGAGAGAGAGAGAGAGAGAGAGAGAGAGAGAGAGAGAGAGGGAGAGAGAGGGGGGGGAGAGAGAGAGAGAGAGAGAGAGAGAGGAGAGAGAGAGAGAGAGAGAGAGAGAGAGAGAGAGAGAGAGAGAGAGAGAGAGAGAGAGAGAGAGGAGAGAGAGAGAGAGAGAGAGATTTGATTGATTTGATTTGATTTGATTTGATTTGATTTATTCTTTTATAACGAGGATAATGGGATAAGCACTCTTGTGCTTTTTTACATCCAGTCCCCGTGTGTATGCATTTTTGTAAATGTCATCTGTTCCCACCGGCACACGATGGCCTACTCTTACGAAAAGCGGAACAGGATTTAACATTTGCGCAAGATGTTCTGCGTGCGTTCGCACACGGGGCCTCGGTTTAAAGTCTCATCCGAAGGACTTTTGGGGAGAGTGGAGTCAGCACTGATGTTAACTCCAGGAGAAAAATCTCCTCGACCGGACTCGAACTCGGGTCTTCAAATTGTGAGCGCAATGTTCTGACCACTAGGCTATCCGTCCCCCTAGAGAGAGAGAGAGAGAGAGAGAGAGAGAGAGAGAGAGAGAGAGAGAGAGAGAGAGAGAGAGAGAGAGAGAGAGAGAGAGAGAGAGAGAGAGAGAGAGAGAGAGAGAGACAGAGACAGAGACAGAGACAGACAGACAGACAGACAGACAGACAGACAGACACAGACACAGACACAGACACAGACACAGACACAGACACCACACACACACACACACCACTCACTCACACACACACACACACACACACACACACACACACACACACACACACACACACACACACACACACACACACACACACACACACACACACACACACACACACACACACACACAGAGGCAGACAGAGATTTGCGTGATTTGCAGACAGAGATTTGCGTGAATATTTTATGTAAACACCATTATCATCATTTATCATGGAAAACTTATTCAGATCAATTAACTGCTGTCAAAACTCAAAACAAAAAAAAAAGGAAACACAACACATACACGCGCGCGCACGCACACGCGCACTCACAGATGCGCACGAACGCGTACGCGCGCGCGCGCGTACACACACACACACACACACACACACACACACACACACACACACACACACACACACAACTACACACGGCCAGAACATGTTGTCACAACGATATATAGGCCTAACCGTCCTTAATGTAGAACAAAGAAGATAAGATAATGCTGTCCAGCCTTTCAACATACTAGAGAAAGATAGCTAAAATATCATCGAGAGGCCTTATTAAACTATCTTTGCTCATGTCATCTGTTCGACACAAGGACGCACCTCCTTTTCCGTTTAGTTAAGATATTTAAGATAATGAATTGATATGTCCGGCAATGTATTTTCTGTGGACGATATATATGTCCGGCAATGTATTTTCTGTGGACTGTTAATTGGTAACTATACTGTATGAGTTTAGGTATAAATAAAAATATATTTTGAAGCAAGCTTTTTTATTTCTTATTTTTCTCCCCAAGCCCACATCTATTTTTGTTTTGTTGTTTTTTGGTTTTATTTTTGTTTTGTGTTTGTGTTTGTTTGTTTCTTTTTGGTTTGGTTTTTTAATCTCCACACCCCCTCTCTCTCTCCCTCGTTCTACTTCCGATCCATGTTTTTGGTTTTTTACCGTAAAGGAAGCATAACTCTGATCGCACTTTCGTTTCTCCAGGTATTGAGTGTGTCCATGCTGTTGGCGTGTTGCTGCTGTGATTGTGCGAAAACATCGGTGCACGGCGAATGATTATTCTTGATCGGTGAGTCTTCATGGTTCTTTGTTAAGTTTTGTGGCTTAAATATTACTTTTTAGTACTTGATCGCAAGCCCTTTGCATTTAATGCGTTGATTCATAGTGCAGTCGTAGTCATATTATTTTTTAATTAGATACAGACCGCAAAGGGGTTGCAGAATCTCCCCAGAGACTGGGAGAATTAGGATCAGAATCAGGATTTGAGGCGCTGTTCAAACACAACTTACGCGATTTGGCTTTTTATACCCCATCAGTTTCTATTTTTTTCCAGTCTTTGTTGAATTTTTTTTATGTTGGTCCGGTCAAAACCGTTCGATAATGTCTAATGATTCGACTAGTCTGGCCCAGGCCAAAAGCTGTGTCAGTTACTGCTGATATCATCAGCTAATTGCCAAGGCCTACAATAAAATTAAAGTGTTGAACGTTATGTTGTAAAATGTTGTTTTGAGATTGCCTTCAGCCATGACAAGCTCTTAACATAATAACCTGCACTTTCCTTTAATAGAGATCAAATCCTCAGAAGTCAGAGTATGGATGTCAAACTTCTCAGTCAGCAAGCAGTTTCAATCTCAGTGATTCCCAGATGGGATGAGTGAGTCACGAGTGCACATTCTGGGTGACTCCCACAGTGATAATCTGCCATCTGGGGAATGCACAACTACTCGACTAGTCCTTGGTGATTGATGATTAGATCATTATTGTTGTTGTGATTACATCAGGTTAGCCTATGTTGGGGGGAAAATAAAAATCCCCATGCTCTGACCAATCGTTCTGTTGTTCAGGAGCTGCAATTGATTGTTGATGTTAATTGTTATGCTTGCTTTACTTGGTGAGTAAGATCCAAACATGGACTGCCCACATGTAGTATTTTTCATGAGCAGTTACCCAACACAGAGACATTGCCTCTAGATTTTTCTTGCTATTTCAGTTATAAATCCATTCTTTTCTTTGTTTTTAAAAGATTACACTTCAACTTCACATTAGAATGATAGTAAAACAATTTTTTTTTAATTACACAGGTCATTTGAATACACTATAGTATTCTATGGAAGCTTTGGATTAAATTATAGCTTTTGTGAGTGTTATGTTTCATGAAAATGCAAGTCTTTTGCTACTCATAGTCATAGATGTTTCCTCCTCATAATTATGTCATGGGCATGCAAAATATTTTCTCCCCTTTTCATCTAGCCAATTTGATGTGAGTTTATTTATTTAAATTTATTTATTCATTCTTTTATATCGATGATAATGGAATAAGCACTTATGTGCTTTTTTACATCCAGTCCCCGTGTGTATGCAGTTTTGTAAAACTTGTCATCTGTTCCCACTGGCACATGATGGCCTACTCTTATGAAAAGTGGAACAGGATTTAACCTGTGCGCAAGATGTTCTGCATGCGTTCATATACGGGACCCCGGTTTATAGTCTCATCTGGTGTATGCATGCAAGTATATATATGTGAGTGCATGCATGTGTGTGTGTGTGTGTCACCGTGTGTGTGTGTGTGTGTGTGTGTGTGTGTGTGTGTGTGTGTGTGTGTGTGTGTGTGTGTGTGTGTGTCTGTGCATGCATGCATGCATGCATGCGCATGCACATATGCTCACACTCTGTGTGTGTGTGTGTGTGTGTTTGTGTGTCTGTGTCTGTGTCTCTGTGTGTGTGTATATGTGTGTGTGTGTGTGTTTGTGTGTGTGTGTGTAAAATATATTACCACGGCATTATCTTCTTTATTAGATAATGGCATTTATGCATTCATTGAGCTTTGAAAAAAAAAGTTTGTTTCTATGGTGGACTTTTGTTGCTACTTAAATGAAATATATATTTTGGGGGGGTTTGCTTTATGTTGTTGTCTTTGGTCTTGTCTGGTTTTTAAAAATTTTATGTTGTTGTAATGATAATTTTTTTGGGTTGAGGTTTATACTTCTTTTTCGGTGTCATATCCTCAAGGATGAATTATGATTATAAATACATGTGGTTTTTCTATATTGTGAAATGATCCCTAATAATAATGTAATAAAGGCAGTTCCTTCCCAGTTTGACGAAAAAATTGAACTGAATGTCAAGTCATTCGGATGAGACTATAAACCGAGGCCCCCTTGTGCGAACGCACGCAGAAATCTTGCGCACATGTTAAAACCATGTTCTGCCTTTCGGAAGAGTGGGCCATCGTGTGCTGGTAGGAGCGGATGACAACATTTTTAAAAAAACAGCGTGCACACAGGTGTCAAGTTTAGACACCATCCCTGAGGGGAAAAAAAATAATGGGTAGGCGCTGCACTTGTGGCGACGCGCTGTCCTCGGGGAGAGCAGCCCGAATTTCATGCAGAGAAATCTGCTGTGACATAAAGTGGTATTAAAATAAAATAGAAATAAAATAAAAAATGTATTTAAAAGACATCAGTGCCTATTAAAGTTATTCATCATCATCTAATTTCTGAATAAAGAATCTTGACTTGGTTTGTGTCTTGTGGAGCTTTCCCAGTCTGGTTTAGTGTTGTACCAGGCATTGTGCTTAGTGCCTAAATACTAATGATGTAAGAAATTTGAACTTATAAACTAATTTGCTAATCACAGCCACCCAGCATACTTTGAATTTAACCACTCAAAAAATAAAACTAAAAATGGGGTGGTGGTGATGGTATGATATTATTATACTTTTTATAGTAGGTATACATCAGTCTTGGAAGACTATGGAGTTCTAGGATCTAGAGCGCAAAGCCTGGGTAAGTAAGTTAAGTATGGAGGGAAAGCTGTTACCCATGCAGCAGCCCCCCCCCCCCCCCCCCCCCCATTTCACATTGTTGGAATGGTCCATTTGAAATGCAATCGCTGATAGGAATGGTTCCAGCGCCATTGCTTGGAAAAAAAGTATATTATTTCAGGATAAAAACAACAACAACAAAAAACCCACACTGCTTGAGTGCTTGGCTCATATAGTGGTCTGGTTGTGGTTTACGAGCTGTGTGCACCATTATGTTGCACATATTTTGGGACTGTTTTTGGTAGTGGTATTTAAAAAAAAATAATGTTAATGGGAATTGTTTTTTTTATGTGTGGCCACATTCCTAGTGTGACCGAATCACTTGAAATTGAATGCAGGAGAATAGCTGAATGGTGAGAGTGCAGGATCTGTGGTTTGGAGTAATTAATTAATTAATTAAATTAATTAATCTGACACAGTGCCAGCAGGGACCCACTCACCACCCACCATCCATTTCACTGTTTTCAGAGGATGTTTTCCTCATTGTATTGTGCTTTGCTGTATTGGGTTATATTGTACATAATGTATTGTGCTGTATTTCAATGTGTTGTGTCGGACTGGATTTGATTTTTTATTGTACTGTATTGTAATTTGTGTATTGTATTGTGCAGGATTCTTTTAAAATTGAAATGTATTGTGTTGTTTTGGGTTGCATTTATTATAATATTTACATTGTAAATATTGTAATGTGTTACAAGTATATTTCTTTTTTTTTTTGGTATTGTATTGAATTGGGCTGCATTAAAAAATTTTTTTTTATTGTATTGTGCTGTGCTGTGCTGTATATTTTATCGTAAAAAAATATTGTATTGTGCTGTATCTCATTGTATTGTACTGTGCTGCACTTTATTGTACATATTGTACTGCATTTTACTGTAAAATTTATATTGTACTGTAGGTACCACTTTCTGTCAGCAGATTTCTCCTCTCAAAATTCAGGCTGCTCTCCTTGGAGAGAGTGCAGTGCCACTTTGACATCAATGCAAATTTAGAATTTTAAACAAAAAAAGAAGAAAAAAACTACAACAGTAAACCTATAGACTATATTTCAAGTGTAAACAAAGGTAATGGCACAGGTTTTTGGAGGGTGGGTTGTTGGAGACCTCAGCTTCTCTGGGGGCTGGCATTAGTACCATTATTAGGGAGAGGGAGTCTGGGCGTTATACACAGCTCCTCTCCCTTGCTACTTTACCTTCCCTGTCCCTCAAGAGATCAGGTACCCATTTACAGCTGGGTCAACTGGGGGACTGTAATGAAGCCAAAGCCTATGAACAGTCACCCATCTGCGAGACAACTATGCTCAATGCTGCTTAACCTTAGTGTGAGGAGAGCAGGTACTTGGACCACTGAGGTAGCTATCCTGTCCCTACTTATACAGCTGACTGAGATAACATGATATAAATGGGATAGCAAAGTTGTCAGAGTACTCGCTTTCCCCCAGTCAAGTTAAGCAGCGTCGAGCGTGGTTACCAGTTGCATGGGTGACCGTTTGCGCGACTTGGCTTCAGTACAACCCCCCTGCCCCCAGTCCACCCAGCTGTAAATGGGTACCTGCCCTCTTTAGGGTTAGGGAAGGTAAAGCAGCGAGAAGGAGAGGAGATGGGCACCGCCCTCAATATGCTGGCCCCTGGAGTTCAAACTGAGGTCTCTGATACCTCGCTCCCCAACGACTGCCTAGGTTGTGGGACAAATTTACCTTTACCTTAACCTTTTTATATATGTTCATTTCTTTCTGTCTGAACAGGTCTACAGACAGATCTATATTAACTGCCACCACCCACCCCCCCACACGAGGAGAGCAATGCCGTACAGCCCTGTGGAGGTGTTTGCCAGGGTGGCTTTCTACCCCACCCTCTTCTACACCTACGTCATGACACGAGTGTCATCCAGGCGTTGGTACAACCGCGTAGATCAGTGGGTGGTGGTTGGAGGTTTGCCCATCCGCAGTATAGCGCAGCAGGTCAGTTTCACTGCATTTTGGGGGGGGGGGGGGGGGGGGGGGGTTTGCTTTGGTAAATTTGGTGTGTGTGTGTGTGTGTGGGGGGGGTCATTGTGTGTGTGTGTGTGTGTGGTGTGTGTGTGTGTGTGTGTGTGTGTGTGTGTGTGTGTGTGTGTGTGAGATTTAATGTCTTTTCAGAAGAATGAATACATATGTGTGTGTGTGCGTGCGTGCATTCATGCATGCATGAGTGTGTGTGTGTGTGTGTGTGTGTGTGTGTGTGTGTGTGTGTGTGTGTGTGTGTGTGTGTGTGTGTGTGGCATGCATGTGTGTGTTTGTATGTGAGTGCGCATATTGTATGTGTGTTTGTATGTGAGTGCACATATTGTATGTTTGTTATCAATGCACATATTGTGTTTGTGTGTGTGTTTGTGTGTGTGTGACTGCTCATGCATGAGCACGCTTGATATGCGTTTCTCTGTGTGTGTGTGTGTGTGTGTGTGTGTGTGTGTGTGTGTGTGTGTGTGTGTGTGTGTGTGTGACACTGTGTGTGTGTGTTTGTTGGCTTGTGTTGTTTGCACTCCATGAGTTTATATCATGTGTGCATACTGTGTTTGTCACTTTGTGTATTATATATTATATATTATGTATCTCTCTCTCACCCAATGTGTGTGTGTGTGTGTTTCAGTTGGTTGAGGAAGAAAAAGTGAAGGGAGTTGTTTCGTTGACACAAGATTTTGAGACCAAAGACTTAGCACCCACTGAGGAGGTAAGAACACATTTTATCATACACTCTTTATAACAAATGTACATGCACCAAAATGCCGGCACTTACTCATGCATATTTCATATTGTATTATGTATATCATATATATATTACACACAGATGTAGACTCACAGATATATATATATATATATATATATATATATATATATATATATATATATATATATATATATATATATATATATATATGTGTGTATGTGTGTGTACACATATATATGCGTGCTCACATGCATATGTGTGTGTATATTGTTCTGTATTGTATTTATTTTAATTTTATTTTGATTCTTATTTTATACCACTTTATGTCACAGCAGATTTCTCTGCGTGAAATTCAGGCTGCTCTCCCCGGGGAGAGCGCATCGCCACAAGTGCAGCACCTACCCATTAATTTATTCATTAAAAAAAAAGTTGTATTGTATAGTATTGTATTGTAATTGTATTGTATTGTTATACCGTCTACAGTCATGGTAGACTGTAGGGAAAACACATCACCTTATTGGGATAGCCTAGTGGTCAGAACATTTGTGCGTGCAATCTGATGACCCAGGTTCAGTTCTTATTTGAGGGGATTTTTCCTGTGGAGTTAACATCAGTGCTGACTCCACTCTCCCCAAAAGTCTTTCGGATGAGACTATAAATCAAGGCCCCATGTGCGAATGCATGCAGATCATCTTGCGCAATTGTTAAATCCTGTTCCGCTTTTCATAAGAGTAGGCCATTGTATGCCGGTAGGAACAGATGACAAGATTTACAGAGCTGCATACACAGGGGGACTGGATGTAAAAAAGCACATGAGTGCTTATTCCATTACCCTCGATATAAAAGTACATGAATAAATGAATTAATGAATAAAATTTGCAGTGCCACTAAAAAAAAAAGTTTTATTTTTTCTCTGTATATCAGTATATGTAAAAAAAAATTAATATATTGGTATGTATGTTTGTTTCTGTTTGACAGTAGCTTGAAACAAAGTCCTAAGGCTAGAGACAATAATTGTGTTTTGCTGTGGCCTGTGGGCTCTTGAGTATACATGTAGAAATGTGCTAAAAGTGCATGTTTCTTATGCCATGGCCTGTCGGTCTGTTGTTTCACCAGAAAGAACAGATGACAAGATTGACAAAAACTGCATACACACAGGGACTGGATGTAAAAAAGCACATGAGTACTTATTCCATTATCCTCGATATAAAAAAAAAAAGAAAGATTAACACCAGGACCACGCTATACAGTGTCTGGTGAATGAGTGGAGCAGGTTTGGATGAGATTCAAACCGGTAATCTGTCGTTTTCTTGATAGACGCAGTAGCGCTGGATCATCTGTCCACTCCCTAGCAAATTGCTGAGTGTGATGCTCAAAAATTGTTGACCCTTTTCTTGTATAATTACTCGTGGATTCAATTTGTGACTGGATGCGAGTTTTACTATTGATTTGCACTGTCAGAGGCTCTCTTGTGCTGCTTTCAGTTTTTTCATTGTCTTCCTCTTCTTCATGCAATGAATTCAAATACATTTTCCAAAGACTTGCTTCAGAAATATAAACTCTTTCCAAAGACTTGCTTCTAAAATATCAACTCTCATAGATAAGGTATGGATAAAATCTGGTTTCTGATGAAACTTGAATCCCTATCTTCTCACTTTCTAGGCAGTTGCTTTACCTTTAGACTACTGGGATTCCCCCGTATCAGAATAAATAGCATCCCCAACTGGAAATTCTGTGCAAGGATTCCCCTCTTTTCTATCCTTCTCTGTCTTTCTGCCTTGTGTCTTTCTTTCTCTCTCTTTTTTTTTATATTTTACCTGTCACCTCCTTTTTTTATGTTTATTTTCTGCCTTCTTGGTCCATTCTCCTGGTTTTGCTTTCCAGACAGACTTAAAAAGATAATAATTCTCTCCCATGCTAAAGTCAGAGGGGCTGGGCCTGACTTGTTAAGGCGCTTAACAGCAACACGATGCATTTTCATTCATTTTCGACAGACAGGAATAGTTGCTGTCTGAGCATTCAAAGAAGAAGAAGAGAGCTCTGTGTCAGTGGTAGATGTGCATACATGTATCAGTAACACTCTCCCACTTTCACTTAATATCGCTCCCCCAAAAGTCCTCCGGGTGAGACTACAAACAGAGGCCCCGTGTGTGAACGCACGCAGAACATCTTGCGCGCACGTTAAATCCTGTTCCGCTTTTCGTAAGAGTAGGCCATTGTGTGCCGGTGGGAACAGATGACAAAATTGACAAATCTGCATGCACACAGGGACTGGATGCAAAAAACCCCACATGAGTGCTTATAAATTCCATTATCTGTGATATAAAAGAATAAATAAGTAAATAAATAAATAAATAAATAAACGTGTAGGTAACAAACACACAACACAGCTATAATGACCATGTTGGCTTAGGAGTGGAAGAGAATGGGAGTCTGTGTCAGTGGTAGATCTATGTATTTATTTATTATTTGTTTATTTATTTATTTATTTATTTATTTATATCAGGGATAATGGAATAAGCACTCTTGTGCTTTTTTACATCCAGTCCTCATGTGTATACAGTTTTTGTCAATCTTGTCATCTGTTCTCACCGGCACACGATGGCCTACTCTTAAGAAAAGCGGAACAGGATTTAACGTGTGCGCAAGATGTTCTGCATGCGTTCGCACACGGGGCCTCGGTTTACATTCTCATCCGAAGGACTTTTGGGGAGAGTAGAGTCAGCACTGATGTTAACTCCAGGGGAAAAATCCCCTGCAACGGGTATTAAACCTAGATTGTCAAATTGCAAGCACAATATTCTGACCACTAGGCTATCCCGTCCCCCCCCCCCCCCCCCCCCGTAAGATGTATATCAATAACATGTGATGTAGGTAACAAAACACTCAACACTAGCTATAATGAAGGACTGTGTTGGCACAGGAGTGGAAGGAGATGGGGGTGGAGCAGCTGAAAGTGTCAACGGTGGACTTCACGGGCACCCCCTCCCAGGACAAAATCCACCTGGCCGTGGACTTCATCATGCGGCACAGGGAGCGCAACCAGTCGGTGTATGTGCACTGCAAAGCCGGCAGAACACGCAGCGTCACTATCGTCGCCTGTTATCTCATCCAGGTAAGGAGGGTGTGGGGGGTTGTTTTTGTGTGTGTGTGTGAGGGGGGGGTTGTGTGTGTGTGTGTTTAGTTTATTTTATTTATTTATTTTATTCTTTTATATTGAGGATAATGGAATAAGCACTCGTGTGCTTTTTTTTTAACATCCAGTCCCCGTGTGTATGCAGTTTTGTAAATGTCATCTGGTCCCACCACTGCACCAGCACACAATGACTTACCCTTACGAAAAGCGGAACAGGATTTATCAAGAATGTGCGTTGGCACACGGGGCCTCAGTTTATAGTCTCATCCGAAGGATTTTTGGGGAGAGTGCAGTTGGCACTGATGTTAACTCCAGGAGAAAAAAATCTCCTTGAATGGGAATCGAACCCGGGTCGTCAAATAGCGAGCACAATGTTCTGACCATTAGGCTATCCTGTCCCTGCATGAGTACATGTGTGTGTGTGTTTGTGTTTGTGTGTGTGTGTGTGTGTAAGGGGCAGAGCTGCCTTGTGGCTGGGGTGTTGAAGTCTTGATCTGACAGAAGCTGAGGGTTTGGGTTCAAGACTGCTCTGAAGTTGTCCATTAGAGGGTATTTTTTCTGCTGGAGTTTACAAGAGTATGGACACTATACCCCTAGATGTCCTTTTAATGAGACTGTGAAGTGGGATACTCTGTGTAAATGCACACATGTCTAATGGGTAGAAAAAGAAATGTAAAGATGTTCCTATGTGATCGTTAGGGAGTGAGGTGTCAGAGACCTCAGCTTCTCTAGGGCCCAGCATATTGAGGGCGGTGCCCATCTCCTCTCTCTCACTGCTTTACCTTCCCAGACCCTAAAGAGGTCAGGAACCCATTTACAACTTGGTGAACTGGGGGACTGTGCAGAAGCCAAGGCACATTAACAGTCACCCTTGTTATTTTGTATTTTGATTATGTGTATGACTTGAGCTTATGTTGTGCTGTCTTGGGTTTGTTTTATCTTGTATCGGGAGGTCTGCACTTATAAAAAAAAAAAATCCTCATTAATTTTTGTTCTTTTTAACATAGATTGATAATTTGTTTTTTGAATGCTTCAATAAGTCAGTTTTCTTGATTTTGTTTTTTTTTGTGAGGGCAGGATGAAAAACAAAATTGTGCAAACTTAATTTTTTACCCTCAATGAAGATCATTTTGACTTGACTCGATTTGACCTGACTTGACTTGACCCACCCACAAGATAACCACGCTCAATATTGGATTTGACTTGACTTGACCCATCCGCTAGAAAACCAGGCGCAATACTGCTTAACCTTAGTTGTCAATGTAAGTAACAGTAGTTTTGAAAGATACATGACTGCTTACTGAACTACAAACATAAAAAATGAGGACAAGTCACGGATACATATAGTCACAAACTGATGAACTCTGTAGTCACAAACTGATGAACTGTGTAGTCACAAACTGATGAACTCTGTAGTCACAAACTGACGAACTGTGTAGTCACAAACTGATGAACTCTGTAGTCACAAACTGATGAACTCTGTAGTCACAAACTGACGAACTCTGTAGTCACAAACTGATGAACTGTGTAGTCACAAACTGATGAACACTGTAGTCACAAACTGATGAACACTGTAGTCACAAACTGATGAACACTGTAGTCACAAACTGATGAACTCTGTAGTCACAAACTGATGAACACTGTAGTCACAAACTGATGAACACTGTAGTCACAAACTGATGAACACTGTAGTCACAAACTGATGAACACTGTAGTCACAAACTGATGAACTTTGTGTCTGTGTTGACAGGCCAACGGCTGGAGTCCGGAGGAAGCAGTGGAGTTCGTCCAGAGCAAGCGGCCCCACATCTGGCTGAGGGACAAACAGCTCAAGTCCATAGCCACCTTCTTCTCCACCTGCCCTTTCCCCCCGTCCTTCATCAAAAAACCCTACCCCCCCTCTCAGTAGTGGCCGTGCCTCAGGGAGCGATGGAGTGTGATGGACTGACAGGAAACCACGTGTCAGTGGACAGTGTGGACTCAGTCTTTTCTGATCGTTTTTTTTTTGCGTGTGTGTGTGTTCCAAAAACTGAAAGATGTGTGTGTGTGTGTTGTGTGCAAAGAGACTTGCTGTGCTTTTGATCTGAATTTGCTGCGCGTCGATTTCAAGCCTACTCCCCTAGTCTCTCCGACCACCATCTCTTATCCCTGCTTTTTGGTGAAGGATAAAGAAACTGGGATTACGTTGTTTGATGTGAAGAGTTCATGTGGGGAGGAGGAAGGGTGGGGGTGGGGTGGGGTGGGGAAGGGGTGTGGTGAAGTTATGTTATTGTTATTGTTGTTATTTTACTGCGATCAAGTTGTTCAATTGAGGTTATTGTACAGTATTTTTTTTTGTGTGTGTACAGTATTTATGTTCATGGCAGAATTTTTTTTTTTACTACTGCTGCACAAATTTTAGGCTGTTATGCCATTCAGTGGCATCTATCAACATTTATTTTTGTTTATTGGTTGCTTTACCAAAAAATGATGTGTGATTTTTTTTTATATGCTTGTATAAAACATCCACATGCACACATACACAAAAATAACACAATTTTGACTACCTATTTGAGAAGACGTGATCAAATAAATTTGAATACATGAGACTCATGAAAACATACATTTAAACACAAAGAAATGTGTCATTCAAAATCTACACATCTAGATCTGCCCCCTTCCACATGTGTAAGTGCATGCACGTGTACACACACACGCACGCGCGCACACTATGCGCTCATCTCAATTGCCCACATTACATTTCCTACATCATTTTTCCAGAGACAACTCTCTTGAGAGCTAGCTCTCTTTTACCTAGGCTCAATACATGAGGCACATGCTGTGTTTATTGACTCAGAAAGATCTCATTCAGATCATTGTGTATGGTCCAGTGGATGAGGGAAAGGTCTGGTTTCTGATTGGACTTGACTCTGGAGCCTCTGACATCTGTTGTTGTTGTTATTGCTGTTGCTGTTTTGTAGGGGGGCATTGCCCATCTTAACATCCTGGGGGGTCACACAGAAGTTACAATACATACACTCTGTCTCTCTCATCCCACCTGGGAATGAATCACTGGGAGACTTTAAGTTAACACTGGATGAGAATTTACGTGTATGATCGTTTTCACGTACCTCGCCATTTAGGCAGCCATACTCTTGACTTCGCTGTAGTCGAGTGGTTAGGGCATTGGACACGTAATCTAAAGTTTGCGGGTTCGATCCCAGCTTTCGGCTATGGCGTTGTGCCCTTGAAAATGGCACTTTGAGGCTATTTTCTCACCCCACCCCGGTGTAAAAGGGGTACCAGCCTTGTGTTGGGGGTTAACCCTGCGATAGACTGGCGTCCTATCCAGGGGGAGTCTATGACTCTCAGTCGCTTAACGCCACAGAAACCGGGATAAGCACCGGCCTGATGAGCCTTAGGCTCGGGACAGACTGTAACTTTTTTTTTTTTAACTCTTGACTTCAGAGGAATATTTCTCCCCTTGAGAGGAGAGTACAGGCAGGTTGTTTAGGTAAGGCCAGATGTAATCTGAACTAGTCACGTGGCTGAAGACAACCTCAATATATACCAGTTCACAGTATAGTCAACTTTTAGTATAGGCCTTGGCACTTAGCTAACATCAGCAACTGACAAAGCTTTTGCATTGGGCCAGAATTGGTTAAAAAAAAAATATATATTTTTTTTAAATGAAACAAGCCCTGTGACCCCCTTGGCTTACCCCTTTACTCAAAAACGTAGAAAAAGAAATGTGAGGGGAAAAAACATTTTGAGGGGGGGGGGTTCAGGTTATGGGTGAGAGGTTTTGGGGTGGGGATGGGGGAATGAGAAAGATTTTGCTTTCTGTGTTGGGGGGTCTGTCTTCCATCATGATGATTTTTTCTTCTCTCTCTCTCTCTCTCTCTCTCTCTCTCTCTCTCTCTCTCTCTCTCTCTCTCTCTCTCTCTCTCTCTCTCTCTTGTTGGTGTATAGTAAGAATGATTGTGGACACAACATGTGATGACATTGATTGGGAGATGACTGTGCCAGTAGCATAGGAATTTTTATGGGAAAGGAGTTTTCTGATTTTTAAATTGACATTCATAGTTAATAGCTTCCATCATTGATCTTTTTTTTGTAATGTTTTATCTCATGTTCTATTTATCATTATTGTTTTTATTTTTATGCACAATTCCTTCATAATTGATACCCGTAAAAGCTTTGTACATTTTGAATTTCTACTGCTGTGCCACAATCTGATTGATTAAAGAAGGTCTTGTCATTTGGTGAACAAAAAATCCTTGTATGGTTCTTGATTTTTTGAAAGAGAGTGTGCATACATGTCATATGCATGCAAACTTGCACACACACACACACACGCACGCACACACATGCACACACGCGCACACACACACACACACACACACACACACACACACACACACACACGCACGCACGCACGCACGCACGCACGCACACGCACACATACACACACACACACACACATGCAAATTGTACTTTTTTGTGTGTGTGAGGGCAGAAAGAAAAAGATGGTTGTGTAAACTTAATCTGTTACCTTCAATAAAGAATTAGATCATTTTGACTTGACTTGGGCTTCACACACAGACACACGCACATGGGATGAGGACGGAATAGCCTAGTGGTCAGAACATTGCGCTGGCAATTTGCTGACCCAGTTTTGATTCCTGTTCGAGGAAATTTTTCTCCTGGAGTTTACATCAGTGCTGATTCCACTCTCCCCAAAAGGCCTTCGGATGAGACTATGAACCGAAGCCCTGACTGCAAATGCATGCAGAACATCTTGCGTACACGTTAAATCCTGCTCTGCTTTTTGTAAAAGTAGGCCATTGTGTGCCGGTGGGAACAGATGACAAGATTTACAAAACTACATACACACGGGGATTGGATGTAAAAAAGCACATCACATGAATGCTTATTCCATTGATTATCATTGACATAAAATAATAAATAAAATAACACACACACACACACACTCACACACACTTTAAGTCCTTTGAATGAGACTATAAACTGAACTTCAATGTGTGAACACACAAAGAACATTTTATGCCCACACTCAAACCTGTCCTGCTTTCCAGAAGAGAGGGCCCTTGTGTGCTGGTGGAAACAGACACAAAATTCCACAAAACCACATGCACAAGGGAACTGAATGTAAAAGGCAAATTAATTATCCTCACAATCAAAATTTAAAAAAAGAAAGAAAAAAAGAAACACACACACACACGCACACACACACACACACACACACCACCATTCAAGATTTAATGCGCATGCGCCTTTGATCCCTCTTGGGGCATGGATGATTTCAGAAAACAAAATCAACTGTAACACACACACACACACACACACACACACACACACACACACACACACACACACACATATATATATATATATATATATATATATATATATATATATATATATATATATATATATATATATATATATATATATATATATATATAATTTGCATGAATAGAATATGTTCATACACAGAATTTTACAGAAATAAAAATAGAGTCAGCCTTTTCATTAATGTTATGCAACTTTACTATTATGTATGAATTTGCTAAGTTTTGATAACATTTTTTTTATCACAAGAGAACAAATTACAAAACGTGAACATGGATCTTGGATACAAATATTCATGAAGTAGGATATTCACACACACACACACACACACACAAACACACACACACACACACACACACACTATGCAATGCTATGCTACTCTGCACTGCTCTACTCTACATTATGGCCTACACTACTAACGGGACGGGATAGCCTAGTGGTCAGAACATTGCGCTCGCAATTTGACGACTCGGGTTCGATTCCCGTTCGTGGGGATTTTTCTCCTGGAGTTAATATAAGTGCTGTCCCCACTCTCCCCAAAAATCATTCGGACGAATTTATAAAACCGAGACCCTTGTGCGAATGCACGCAGAACATCTTGCGCACACGTTAAATCCTGTCTCGCTTTTCATAAGAGTAGGCCATTGTGTGCCGGTGGGAACAGATGACATGACAAGATTTACAAAACTGCATGCACACGGGTGTTGTGTCTAAGACTAAAAAGGATTCACACAATAAAACTGGACAAGGATGCTTGGAATGGGAATCTATAATTATTCGTTTATTGTTTGTTTTTTGCTTAGTGGTTCCAATCTCTATTTTTTATAAAACCGAACCCAACTGCATGCTGGGTAGCCTATTAGCCTACACGTCACCAAAAGATGCCAAATCTCGCATGCGCGAACGAGAAATAAAAACAATGAAAATGAAAATAAAATATAACATACCTCCCAAGCTTTAAACACAATGTACATACAACACGCACACATATATCCAAATTGCAAATAAGCGCACATGTGTGTGTGTGTGTGTGTGTGTGTGTGTGTGTGTGTGTGCGCGCGTGCATGTGTGTGTGTGTGTGTGTGTGTGCGCGTGTACATGCTTGACACTAAACATTCATTTTCTTTGAAATTATGATTGAGCTAACTGCTCTTGGTATCGTCGTGTCCTTCTACCCGTTCAATCCCTTTCTGCTCATCAGCGAAGCTATCGAAGATTTCGAATGTTTCGTCACCTACGTAATGGAGTAGCATTACCTTTTTTTTTTCTTTTTGTCAGTCAATGTCTATTGCACACAACTGGTTTTCAAAACAATCGATCGATTTATTCCAGCGAATACCGGCAGATTGTTTCTCAGTATGTATGGAGAAAGAGGGAAAATTGGGTAAGGTAGCCAGGTGAGGATGCATGGAATGGAAATCTATATTGTTTATTGTTTGTTTTTCGCTCAGTGGTTCCAGTCTCCAATTTTTATAAAACCGGTCTCAACTGCCTGCTGGGTATTACCAAAAGATGCCAAATCTCGCTTGCGCGCGAACGAGAAAATAAAAACGATGAAAATGAAATAAAACACAACAACGGGGATTGGATGTAAAAAAGCACATCAGTGTTTATTCCATTATAATCGGCATAAAAGAAAAAAGAAAGAAAGACACCCTTCATATGAGACTATAAACCAAAATGCCATATCTGAACACATGCAGAACATATTGTGCACACATTAAAACCTGTTCTGCTTTATGTGCCAGTAGAAGGCGATGACAAAAACGATAAAACTGTATGGATACAGGGACTGGATGTACAAAAGCACAAGACTGCTTATTCCATTAGCCTCAAAATAAAAGAATGAATATACAGTAACTGAATAAAGTACACTACAGTACACCACACCCACACCACACTACACTACACAACACCATACCACACCACACAGATGAGACTATAAACCGAGGTCCCATGTGTGAACGCACACAGAACATCTTGCCCACGTTAAATCCTATTCTATTTTTCATAAGAATAGGCCATTGAGTGCCGGTGGGAACACATGACAATATGTTGTCATAACTTGAAAACATAACTGACATTATTTACAAAACTGCATACGCACGGGGACTGGATGAAAGAAAAGCACGAGTGCTATGCCCCATATAAAAGAATAATAATTTTTTTAAAAATCACACACACACACACACACACACACACACACACACACACACACACACAATTACGATGCCATCTGATATCACTAAAAGTAGAAAGACGTATAGAAAGAACACACTGTGTTGTAGAGGGCAACATACGCTACGCCTATTCCGGGGATACAACTGGACTAGGCAAGTAAAAGTTGTGCTTAAGAAGAGTCGCTTCCCTTGGACTGTTTGCCCCCCCCTCCCCCCCCCCCTCTCTCTCTTTCTCTCTTTGCTGCTGTATCCTCGATGTCGTCATTGATATTGTTTATGTTCTTGCTATTATGGTTATGATTATTATACTAAATTGAACATTTTCAGAGCAACAATATTAAAAAAAAAAAAAATTTTGTGGGAGAAAGGAGAAAAAACAACAAAACCGAAGCATTTTCGAAAGTCCACCAATCACAAGGGTGCACAGCTGATTCTGCGGATAAAGCTTGGGTGGCAACAGGAAGAGACGAAGAAAGAGCTTGGAAGCTTGAAAACATAACTGACAACATCTGAACATGCCTCCCAAGAAGAAGGGAAAGGGAAAAGGAAAGGGGAAAGGGAAGAAGAAGGGCAAGAAGGATGGTAAGT
Source organism: Stramonita haemastoma (assembly GCA_030674155.1). Taxonomy (NCBI): domain Eukaryota; kingdom Metazoa; phylum Mollusca; class Gastropoda; order Neogastropoda; family Muricidae; genus Stramonita; species Stramonita haemastoma. The sequence goes on from CM060346.1 coordinate 15,389,679, forward strand.
CGCGGATTAGACCTTTTAAATTTGTGAATGTTTCTAAAAATAAAAAAAAATAAAAATCTCGGCCACTGATGAGAGAAGATTGCATTTTGGAAGTTGCGATTATGAATCCGATACCCATAGTTAGTAGGACTAACTGAAACTTAAATAAGTCGTGCAGTCTACTAACAGCATCAGCCCTAGAAGTCGTTGTAGTAAAGGAAGAAGCAATACCACGAGTAGTAGTGATAGTAGTAGTAGTAGTAGTAGTAGTAGTAGTAGTAGTAGTAGTAGTTAGTAGTAGTAGTAGTAGTAGTAGTAGTAGTAGTAGTAGTAGTATTAGTTTTTGTCATCGTTAGTTCAATTGTAGTAGAAGAAATAGTAAGACAATTAGAAGTTATAATCATTGTTAAAGATATAGTGTTTATTTATTTATTCTTTTATTTTGAGGATAATGGAATAAGCACTCATGTGCTTAAAATACAGTAGCGGTAGTTAGTAGCAGCATAAGTAGAAATCAGCAATGATTATGATAGCAGCAGGAATACTGGTTTATTTATTTTATTCTTTTATATCAAGGATAATGGAATAAGCACTCATGTGCTTTTCTACATCCGGTCCCTGTGGGAATGCAATAGTGATTGTAGTAGTAGTGGTAAATTTAGTAGCAGCAGTAATAGTAGCAGTAGCAGTAATAGTAGCAGTCGTGGTCAGAGTAGTAATAGTAGCTGAAGTAGTAGTAGAAGTAGTAGTAGTTGTAAGTAGTAGAAGTAGTAGTTAATATAGTATGAATAAAGTAGTAGTTGCTATGAATATTTCAGGGTTTCTTTGTTGGTAGTGGTGTTTTACAAATCTTTTTAACTTTAATGTTTACTATAATGTACTAGTTTGTGATGTACATAGCAGTCAAATTTCTGCAAGTGTTCAGTTTTCCTGAAGAGGTTTTTGTCATAGTGTGCAGACATGTCTTAGATAGATACTAAAGCACAACTGCTGAGTAAATCTGTTTATCAGACTTTTGTGCATAAAACTTAGAGAGCTATATCAGCCCTGGATACAATCTGAAGACAGTCCTGTTTCCTTTATCCATGCCACTCTGACATCAACTAATGGTCTTGAGTACACACATGCACGTACACATGCACACATGCATGCATGCATGCACACGCGCGCGCGCGCACACAGACACACACACACACACACACACACACACACACACACACACACACACACACACACACACATATGTATATATGTATATATGTATATATATATATATAGTGATAGGAGTAAAAGTAGTAGCAGTAGTACAGACTTGATGTCCTAAATGTATGCATACACTCTAGAGGGAAATAAGGTAGTAATAGATAAATATTGTGTGTATGTGTGTGTGTGCACATTTGAATAAAATTATTGTTGCTGATTGCTTGTGTCTTGTATAGGTCGAATGCTTTGCTTTGTTTTTTGCAAGATATAGCACTATATAAATTCCATGTATTATTATTATCTAATATCATTACTATTATCATTATCATTATCATTATCATCATCATTATTATTATTATTATTATTATTATTATTATTATTATTATTATTATTATTATTATTAAATCATTTTGAGAGATCCTCACCCTTGAAACCACTGGCCTTTTCATGTTGGTGTTCATAAACTGGACATAACCTGACTGATCACTTTGGTGCAGATGCTACTTTGGAACTGGAGGACAAGTACAAACGTACAATGGACGAAATCGAGGCCCTCAAGGATCATCTGGGTAAGTGACTGTAAATGGTGTACACTTTATCATGACTCTCAGTCACCTTAATGCCACAGAAACCAGGATAAGCACCGGCCTGATGAGCCATAGGCTCGGGACAGACTTTAACTTTTTTTTAATCACTAAATCATAGTTTAATTTTACATCCAAGTTTCTAAATCTCACAGAGAAAACCATGCTTTCGAAAATTTTCTGCTTGGTTTTAAAATACTCTTTAGTACCTTTTCAGCTTTACAAGCTGATGTGTTCTGCCCTTTTAAGACAACCCTTTCCTTTGTTGTTAGGAGTTTTTCCCAGATTTACAACAGGGGGGTTACTCAGAATAGGCACTTTTGACTCATTGTGCCTGGGAATCCTTGAAAAAAAAATTTT
>CM060346.1:15396804-15404304 GCA_030674155.1 Stramonita haemastoma
CTAGCTGCTGGCCTGTGTGTGTGTGTGTGTGTGTGTGTGTGTGTGTGTGTGTGTGTGTGTGTGTGTGTGTGTGTGTGTGTGTGTGTGTGTGTGTCTGTCTGTCTGTCTGTCTGTCTGTCTGTCTGAACTATGTCTGTCTGTCTGTACTATGTCTGTCTGAACTCTGTATGTCTGTCTGAACTCTGTCTGTCTGTCTGTCTGTATGTACTATGTCTGAACTATGTGTCTCTGTCTGTACGATGTCTGTCTCTGTCTGTCTGTCTCCCTCCTCCCTCCCTCTCTACTCTGTATACACTCTGTCTGTCTCTGTGTACTTTGTCCGTCGCTTTGTCTCTGTCTGTCTGTCTGTCTGTCCCCTCTCTCTCTCTGTACTCTTGTTTGTCTACACTTAGTCTGTCTCTGTGTACTCTGTCTGTCTCTCTGTGTATTCTGTCTGTATGTCTGTCTGTCTATCTGTACTCTGTCTGTTCAGTTCTGTTCTGTTCGTCCCTTCTTTTGCTTAAAAAAATAGTTTGTACTTGTTACCTATTTTAGGCTGTGGTTGAATGAAAAAAAAGTGAATTATTTATGTGCCAACATTTAAAATCTACAGATATTTATCATTGTCATCATCATCATCATCATCATCATCATCATCATCATCATCATCATCTTGCTATGCATTTTTGTTCATATGACAGACAACAATAGTTGCTGTCTGAGCATTCAAGGAAAAAGAAGAAGAAGAAGAAGAAGAGAAGAAGAAGAAGAAGAAGAAGAAGAAGAAGAATGCAAAAAAGAGGAATGCAAAGAAGGATAATTCTGAAAAAGAAGAAGAAGAAGAAGAAGAAAAATGCAAAAAAAGAACAACACAAAGAATAATGTATAGAATGCAAAGAAGAAGAAGACTCCTATTTGAGGGGATTTTTCCCCTGGAGTTAACATCAGTGCTGACTCCGCTTTCCCCAAAAGTCTTTCAGATGAGACTGTAAACCGAGGCCCCGTGTGTGAACGCACGCAAAACATCTTGCGCACACGTTAAATCCTGTTCCGCTTTTCGTAAGAGTAGGCCATTGTGTGCATGCAGGTGGGAACAGATGACAAAATTGACAAAACTGCACACACACACGGGGACTGGATGTAAAAAAGCACATGAGTGCTTATTCCCATTATCCTCGATATAAAACAATAAAAATAAATAAAATAAAAATAAAAGAAGAGGAATTCCGTTCCAAACCTCAGGACTGATGAGGGTAACGTAGAGCTGACCTGACTGCTTTTTGTCTTTCAGACCAGACCAAAGAGGAGCTGAAGAACACCCAGGAGGAACGAGACCGTCTGGTGAAGGAGAGGGACGAGGAGATCAACGCCCTCAAGGTCAAGGTCAACGCCATGGAGAAATCCTACGAGGGCGTGTTGAGGGTAAAAGAAGCATCCCCATTTTTGCTTGTGGAGGGGGGTGGTGGTTGTGGTGATTGTGGTGGTGGTGGTTGTTGTGATGGTGGTGGTTGTGGTTGTGGTTGTGATTATGGTGGTGGTGGTGGTGGTGATGGTGGTGTTTTTATTTAATTTTTTAATAAAATTTTTACATCAAAGAAAATGGAATAAGCGCTCGTGTGCTTTTTTTTTTTTACATCCAGTCCCTGTGTGTATGCGGTTTTGTAAATCTTGTCATCTGTTCCCACAGGCACACAGTGGCCTACTCCTGTGAAGAGCGGAACAGGATTTAACTTGCGAGCAAGATGTTCTGCAGGGGTTCACAAACGGGGCCTCGGTTTATAGTCTTACCTGAAGGGACTTTTGGGAAGAGTGGAGTCAGCACTGATGGTGCTGGTGGTGGTGGTGATGATGATGGTGGTGATTGTGGTGTTAGTGGTGGGGTGGTGGTGGTGGTAGCAGTGGTGGTGGTGGTGGAGGTGGTTTTTGGCATTGTTTGTTATTGCTTGTTAATTTTTGGTCTGAAGAACATAGACTGAGAAAGAGCTGAAGGCTATTTAATTATATATATATATTAAAATATTTTATACACATTTGTCCATTATTTTATTCTTTTATTTCTAGGATAATGAATAAAGAATCGTATGCTTTTTTAAATATTTTTTTTTTTACACGCAGTCCCTGTGTGTTTGCAGTTTTGTACATTTTGTCATCTCTTCCAACTGGCCGATTTGGCCTACTTTTCCAAAAGGCAAAACAGGTCTTAATGTGTACACAAGGAGTTAAGCATGCCGTTGCATGCATGCATCTGACTAACTCCCCAAACCCTTCCCCTGCCCCTTAGCCTGCCCCACAAACACTGACCCCATACCCTGCACTGCACTGCACTGCACTGTGTTATGTGCTATGTGCTGTGTGTTGTGAGTTGTGTGCTGTATGTTGTGTGCTGTGTGTTATGTGTTGTGTGTTGTGTTTTATGTGCTGTGTGTGTTGTGTTTTGTATGTTGTGTGTTGTGTGCTGTGTGGTGTGTTTTTATGTTGTGTGGTGTGTTATGTGCTGTGTGGTGTGTTATGTGGTGTGTTATGTGCTATGTGCTGTGTGTTATGTGCTGTGTGCTGTGTGTTATGTGCTCTGTGTGTGTGTGTGTGCGTGTGTGTGTGTGTGTGTGTGTGTGTGTGTGTGGTGTGTGTGTGTGCGCGCGCATGCAAAAGCAAGTGCGCACACACACCTCTGGGAACAGATGACACTGTTGTGTGTTATGTGCTGTGTTGTGTTCTGTGTGCTATGTGCTATGTGCTGTGTGTTATGTGCTGTGTGTTATGTGCTATGTGTTATGCGCTGTGTGTTATGTGCTGTGTGTTGTATGTTGTGTGTTGTGATTGTATGTTGTGTGTTTTGTGCTGTGTGTTATGTGTTATGTGCTGTGTGTTGTATGTTGTTTTGTATGTCGTGTGCTGTATGTTGTGCTTTGTATGTTGTGTGCTATGTTATGTGTTGTGTGTTGTGTGTTATGTGCTGTGTGTTATGTGTTTTGTATGGTGTGTGCTGTGTGTTATGTGCTATGTGCTGTGTTTTGCATACTGTGTGTTGTATGCTGTGTGCTGTGTGTTGTGTGCTGTACTATGCGTTATGTGTTGCGGACTCAGGAGGCCCTGGACACTCTGCAGCTGAAGATCACAGAGTCCAGGAACCGCTGGGAGAACGACACCACCGTCATCCACGGCCGCGCCAAACAGGTGCTGCTGGAACTGGGCCTCAACCCCCTCTACATCTGATCCCCGCTCAGCTCAGCCGAGGAGAGAGGAGATGTGTATGTCCATCACCGCATGGGAGGATATGTCCCTTGTACAACTGAGCGGAAATTAAGGATATAGGATAACCTCCTCCCCTCTCTCCTCTTGAAAATTGGAGGACGTTTTCTGTCTACATCTCAGTAGAAATTTTTCAAGTAGTCTGTATCTTAATTCTCCTTGTCTTGAAAATAGAAGGGTATATGGTCTACTGAAATTGAGGATAAAGGATAAAGGATATATATATATATATATATATATATATATATATATATATATATATATATATATATCCAACCACCCCTTCATTATCTTTGGAGATCAGGAGATGTGTCCATCACCACCACTTGTTCATTTTTAATACTGGAGGATATGTCCTGTTTACATCTCAGTAGAAATTGTTCAAGTAGTGTGTATCTCAATTCTCCTTGTCTTGAAAATAGAAGGGTGTATGGTCTACTTAGGAACGAACAACGTAGCAAGAAATGTGTGGATGCATGTTCTTTACATTAATATGCAGAAATTCAGAACAATAAATCTTGTACAATCTGAGTCAGATTTCTGAAGTGACTGGGATCCATTGCATTCACATTTGAACAGGGCACATCCCATCTCCTAATGACCCCAGAAAAATAAGTAGAAAGACCTTCTCTATGTAAACCTGTACAAAACATAATAATAAAGCAGGCTGTTTATACATCATGTGTTGGGTATGAGAAGTGGTATACAAATCATAATTATGCCATTTTTATTTGAACTAAGGGGGGAAAAACACCCGATTTGTTTTCATTGAACATTAGAACAGAAAAAAGCAATGAGTGAGTTTCGTTTGTATGGAGTGAAGAGGCTGTTAGATTATATGGATGTTGTCTTCCCTTCTTTGTTTAACCTGGATGCACAAAGTTCCTATTTGGTTTTATTTTGTTGTTGTTGTGTGGTTGTTTTGTTTTTTTTGGGAGGGGGGGTTGGTTATTTTTTTCAAAATTTGTTTTTCTAGTTGAATTTTTGCTTTTCTCAGATTGTATAATGTGCATTGTGTCTTCTGAATGGAATGGTTTCTGTCGCTGTGTAAAACCAGCCAGCTTAAACCTGTATAATTTGATTGGGTATCTACTTCCTGTATGTTTTTGGATGTTGTCTCCCTTTCTTTCCATTCTAGTTTTTTTTTTTTTTGCTCTGTTTCTATGGCTTTCTACCTTTCTGTTTTTTTTTCTCTTTCCATCTGTTTTGTTTGTCTGTCTGTTCCTCAAAGATTTAACCATCCTTGGATTTCTTTTATGATTTGATGACCCTTTTTTTCAAACTTTCCGTATATTTTATGATTACAGTAGTTGATATGTTAAGTTTGTTTTCTCTCTTTATTAGTTATATTGAAATTTCCACCATACTTATCACATTTACATCAATTTGGATGTTGTTGTTACATTCCTGTTGCTATTTTTTTAAAACTAACCTTTTATTCAATTGTTACTTTTTTTTTATAGTATAACTGTTAAGTTGATGATCAAGTTATCTGCAGTAGTTGCAGAGTTACGTTTCCATACCTTTATTTGTTTAAAAAAAAAAAAAAACAGTGTAAGAGAGAAGGTGTGCAGTTCCTGTATGAATAAAAAGCATGTGTCAGAACAGTATCTTGTATTTTTAAAAATATCATTCATGTGTAGCTGAGTGAGATGTTTGAATGTGCTTGACAGAAAGACGGTGGTTGTGACGTTGTTGTTGATGATAGGGGTGATGATGAAAATCTAGGCATATTTATACATGTGTATGTATATGCACATTATCGTCATCATCGTCACTACCATCCTCCTCCTCCTCCTCCTCCTCCTCCTCATCATCATCATCATCACCACCACCACTCTAATTTTCTATAAAGCCAAACAAACAAAAAAAGCAAACAAACACTAATACCCCCTATAGCAGATTAAAAAAAAAAAAATCCACCCAGTCACTGTTGCCTTATCTGAGATATAAAAGTCTGCTGTTCCTCAACCACTCCTAAAAGCAACCAAAAACTACCTATACCATGCCAAGGCTTCTGGTGCTGTATGTAATTCAGAAAACTGCAGGGAACTGATTTCTGCTCAGCTGCTGTAAGGCTACATACCAGAAGGGTCTGGGTGCAGGGTTGCCTGGTGGTTAGAGTGATGCGCTCGTGCTCTGCTGACCCGTGTGTTCGAGAGGATTTTTCCTCTGGAGTTAACATCAGTGCCGACTCTGCTCCCCCCAAAAAGTTCTTCAGATGAGACTATAAGCCGATGTCCTGTGTGAGAACGCATGCAGAACATTTTGCACACATGTTAAAACCATTTCCGCTTTTAGGAAGAGTAGGCCAATGTGTGCCTGTGGGAGCGGATGACAAAATTTACACAACTGCATACACACGGGAACTGGATGTAAAACACATGAATGCTTATCCCATTATCCTCGAAATAAAAAAAAAGAACAAAAAGGGTCCTGCACTGCTCTAAGTGTCACTTATCAATTTTCTCTCTGCCAGAATGTGTGCCAATTTTTTCGGTCAGCTTTCAAAAAAATTTTCCTTTGCAAAAATTGACCACAGGCAGTTTTCTTGTTAGTACTGTCTTAGATTTTTTTTTACATTCACTAAATGCATATTGCAATGCATGCACTATCGTCTCCATTTACCCAAAAGACTAGCTCCCAGACCACCACTTACATAGATGAGAAGAATATTGGTTTGGAATGGAATTTCAACCTGTGTCTTACTTTTTAGATGTCCGTCTTTTAGATTATTGGTTCTCCTTAATGTCCTCTTTATTTTTCCATGAATCTTTGCTCATTATGGTAGAATACAAATGTACTCATCCTTTGTTGAGCTGCATACTTCTGTAAATCGGTTTTTAATCTGTAAATCGGTTTTTAAACCCTTGCAATGTTTTCTTCCCATGTTTTCGTCAAAGCAATTTTTTTCTTCACTTAAGACTCCTTCTTTCAATGTCAAGTTGTGTTTTGCAAAAGTGTTTTCTTAACCCCCCCCCCCCCTTTTTTTTTTGTACAGCAAAATTCCACATTTGTATGATAACAAAGGAATTTGTCTTGCAATGAGAGCTATGAATGTAGAAATGAATAGCACCAGAATTGAGTGGTTTATAGCTTTCTGACACAGTATTAAAAAGGATTGAAATGGGTTCTGCCTGGATTGAACCTGCAGACCTCAGGGTGATATGCAGATACATTGACCAGTGGGCCAGCAATCAACTTGACAACATTATGGGATGTCTGTTTTTTTTGGTTTACTTTGTGTTAGACATCAGTTTCTTTTTTATATAGAATGTATCAAATCACGTCTACTATACACAACAGGCTGTTTACATGTGAGAAGTAGAAAAAAAACACCTGTCCTTGTTTAACACGCACGTATGCGCGCACACGCACGCACGCACGCACACACACACACACACACACACACACACACACACACACACACACACACACTCTCTCTCTCTCTCTCTCTCTCTCCCTCTCCCTCTCCCTCTCCCTGAGTTACAGAGTCAAAACGAGATGAACTTCACATTCATTTTTATTTTTCTGTTTTCAATACAATCATACATTTTCTACAGCTATTTCATCACCAGCAATCATGAATGAACAGTGACCCATATGACCACACTCCACCACACCTTTAATCATTCATCAACAGCAGGGACACTAACAAATGACCCCTCTCCTCTTCTTGAGTGTTGTATTTCCAGACGATAAAATGTAAACTAGTTTGGTAGCCTGCCTGTGTTTTCTTCTTTCAATTTGAAGGCACTGTGTCTCAACAGTTTGTAAGGACACTCACAAAGAATGACCGCATTCTATTTGTCACAGAAACTAAAAGTGCAGGGGCTGGAAACATTGTGATGAATACCAGATTGGTAACAGAAAATCTTGAGAGGGAGATGTTCTATCTGGCCATTCCCTGCAAGGGAATCTACTCATAGGTTATTGCCTAATGTGTATAACGTGCATAAGCAGAGACAGCTAAAATAAAAAAGAAGTTTGCAAAGCTGGTTTCTGTTGTCTCTACGTTAACCAAAGTAATAACACCCAATAGTCTGGGCCATCCTGACATAATAGCTTCATAGCCTTCTCATTTCCCTACTGGCTATCATACATTAAAAAAGGTACACAGGTAAAAGGTAAAGGTGTTCCCATGACCTATGCTGTCGTTGAGGAGCGAGATGTCAGAGACCTCAATTTATCCAGGGGCCAGCATACTAAGGGCGGAGCCCATCTCTACCTCTCTACTTTACCTTCCCTGACCCTAAAGAGGACAGGTACCCA
>CM060346.1:15414304-15421804 GCA_030674155.1 Stramonita haemastoma
AAATTTCTGCCCAGTTTCCGAAACAGCAGCTAGCTGCCTCCTCTGCAGTTTTGGAGGTCATGGTCGAACATGACGGACAAAGAAACAAGAAACAACACTTCAAACTTCTGACGTCCACAGACAAAAGGAATTAATCATTGGTTATTATTTGTTTCATCTGTATAAAACGATATCTATAAAACCCAATAAAAACCCCACCAACAAACATCCTCTCTCCACTCTCCTCCTCTACCGCGCTGACCAAACAAAGACACACAAAAATCCACTTAAAAATACATACACCCAATGCAAATCAAATAAAACAAACAAACTTACGAATCGGAGGGGGGAAAAAAGACAAGTAATAGTGCATGATCCCAGTTTGCTCACAACTGAGAGACTAGCTCGAATTTTACGTTGTTACAGTTTTTATGAAAACACACAAGGAATGCACAAAAAATCTTTAAAAGTATAAAAGAGAAACCATCAGTGAATTCAAAATAACACGACACAATACTAATGTAATGTAAAACAATACAATATGCAATGCAACCTGATACAATACAATACAGATGACTATGCATTGCAATACAACACAATAACATATAATAAAATGCAACACAATACCAATGCATAGTGCAAAACAATACAACACGATAAAAGACAATAAAATTCAGCAATACAACACAACAGAATACACAACAGTACAACACAATGCAACACAATAAACACAACGCAACTCAACAAAAACACAACAGAATACACAACAGTACAACAATAAACACAACGCAACTCAACAAAAACACAACAGAATACACAACAGTACAACACAATGCAACACAATAAACACAACTCAACAAACACAACAGAATACAAAACAGTAGCCTACATCACAAAGCAACACAACACAACAACACAACTCAACACGACACAACAGAATACAAAAGAACACAACACAATGCAACGCAACACAACACAGTTCAACACAACACAACACAACACAGCACAAACAACACAATACAAAACAACACAACACAAAACAATACAATACAAGACAATTTCCAGGAATTGTCAGTCAACCCCTACGGAACATTAGTTCAATCCAATCCATCATGTTGTTTACAGCCCCGCAGACCACACAGGCCATATCGGGGCTGTCACCTCGTCACATTTTAAAACTCATAGTAAAACTGGGCAACAATACACAGATTAAAATGGGGTATAAAACCAACTTTACTGTCCTTGCTTGTATCGACGCCCTGGTCAACCGAAGGTTGTAGGAAAGATTCAAACACGTGATTGGGCAGAAATTCTACACACTACCTGCACTACATGCACTACGCTGCACTACACTGCACTACCCCTGCACTACACTGCACTACACTGCACTACACTCACTACACTACACTACACATACACTACACTACACTACACTACACTACACAACTACATACACACTACTCTGCACTACACTACACTACGCTGCACTACACTACACTACACTACTCTGCACTATGCTGCACTACACTGCACTCCACTGCAGTATACTACACTACACTACACTACACTACTACGCTACACTACACTACACTACAATACATTACTCTGCATTACACTACACTACACTACACTACACTACACTACACTACACTACACTACACTACACTACACTACACTACACTACACTACTTTGTACTACACTACTCTGCACAATACTACACTACACTACTCTGTATTACACTACACTACACTACACTACACTACACTACACTACACTACACTACACTACACTACACTACACTACACTGCATTTTGTTACGTTTCAACACGCTTACCTGCATTGCGCAGCACTACACTACACAACACAACACTACACTACACTACACTACACTACACTACACTACACTACACTACACTACACCACACCACACTACACTACACTACACTACACTACACTACACTACACTACACTACACTACACTACACTACACTACACTACACAAGGCATCGTGACACAGCGGTTAGTGCACTGAATTCCTGGCTGGAAAGATTGGGACCACACAGAAAAATTTCCAACACTTTACAGGTTTATTTATTTATTATTATTTTTTTTTATTTTTTTTTATATTGTATACCACTTTATGTCACAGCAGATTTCTCTGTGTGAAACTCGCGCTGCTCTCCCAGGGAAGAGCGCATCGCCACAAGTGCGGCGCTACCCATTTTTTTTTTCCCTGCCTGCAACTATATTTGTTTTCCCTACCAGAGTGGCTTTTTTCTACAGAAATTTGCCAAGGACAACCCTCTTGTTGCCGTGGGTTCTTTTAAGTGCGCTAAATAATGATGTGTAACACACGGGACCACGCTTTATCGTCTCATCCGAAAGACTAGCACCCAGACCACCACTCATGGTCTAATGGATGGGGGAAAAGTTTTGTGCCCAAACGGGATTTGAACCACCGCACACTTCATCCGGACTTTTTGCTTTCTAGACGTACAGGCGCGTTATCTCTAGACCCCCGATATGGCTTTGAGAGTATTTCTTAAATAATTGACTCAGACTGCAGAAGTCTGTAGCCTGTCTCTCACTCCTACCGGACACCTAGAGATATTGTAGGAAGCGTAGATTTGATTTGATTTGATTTGATTTATTCTTTTATATCGAGGATAATGGAATAAGCACTCTTGTGCTTTTTTTTTTTTTTACATCCAGTTCCCGTGTGTATGCCGTTTTGTAAATGTCATCTGTTCCCACCGGCACACGACGGCCTACTCTTTCGAAAAGCGGAACAGGATTTAACGTGTGCGCAAGATGTTCTGCGTGCGTTCGCACACGGGGCCTCGGTTTAAAGTCTCATCCGTAGAGTACAACCCTGTCACCTAGTCTCAACCCTAACCATATATACTTATTGGTAGCATCATAACATCATCCTCATCATCATCGATCATCATGCAATAAGAAAATTAATCGTCTCAGTTTGGGAAGATCCACATTACTTTTCTTCTGGTATTTTTTGTTTGTTTGTGTATGTCATTATTTGTTTGCTCATGGTTTGGGTTTTTCCCCCCATTTTTATTCTTGAATCTAGAGATTCTGATCAACAGCTCCAAATAACCTCGCCACGCTGTTCACTTGGTAAGATATGTAAACAAATAACACACAGGGAAATGATCTTATCCCAGTAATAAAAGATTGTGTAAAGATTTGCTCAAAGTTGTTTGAATGTAAGAAACATAGATCTAGATAGATCTCTACGTTTGTTTTAGGCTACAAACTTCTAAAACGTTTGGTTCTTGTCTGAAAATGCTATTGATAAACTGGAGAAATAAAAGGACAAAGATCTCTCTCTCTCTCTCTCTCTCTCTCTCTCTCTCTCTCTCTCTCTCTCTCTCTCTCTCTCTCTCTCTCAGTTATCTAGTCCATCCTCTCTTTTCATCTCTCCCCACAATTCTACAAGCGTGCCACAGGCACTTCACTAAAGAATGGTTCATCAAATTTCCCATTTCTATCGACTGTAGGCTATGCGTAAATGCTGTCAAGTTGTCTATCATTAAAAAAAAAAAATCAGTTAACTTCATCTAGCCTAGATCTAGCTATGCTGTCTTCCTCCCATGACATGTCCCTAAAGAATTGGCAAGACCATTGAAATTTTGTACATCCCACAAAGACTATCTATCTATCTATCTATCTATCTATCTATCTATCTATCTATCTATCTATCTATCTATCTATCTATCTATCTATCTATCTATCTATCTATCTATCTATTATCAATCTATCTATCTATCTATCTATCTATCTATCTATCTATCTATTATTATCAATCTATCTATCTATCTATTTATCAATCAATCAATCAATCAATCAACCTATCTATCTATCTATCTATCTATCTATCTATCTATCTATCTATCTATCTATCTATCTATCTATCTATCTATCTATCTATCTAGAATTTGTGTACATCACCACAAAGACGTAATACTATTTTCTTAATGTCTGCAATTCATGTGCATCGATGTACAAGGCCTAACCTATGTGACATTGAAGATTTAGTGTCATTGCTCTGTAGTGGTATGGTCGGTATAGATCCATCCGATGTGTAGTACCTTGAGATCATGCTTTATTTCCAAGGGTTGGTTTTCTTTCAAGATCTACGGTTTGTTGCCATGTTTTCGATGTTTCTAAGAAAACGTAATAGTGGAGTGCACTCAAAAGTCTTCACTTTGAGTTCTTCTTTTCTTCTTCTTCTTCTTCAGAATTCTTCTTCGGCGTTTTCTTCTTCTTCGGCGTTTTCTTCTTCTTCTTCTTCTTCCTCTTCTTCTTCTTCGGCGTTTTCTTCTTCTTCGGCGTCTTTTTCTTCTTCTTCTTCTTCTTCTGCGTTTTCTTCTTCTTCTTCTTCTTCTTCTTCTTCTTCTTCTTCTTCTTCTTCTTCTTCTTCTTCTTCTTCTTCTTCTTCTTCCTCAATCTTTTTCTCAATTCTTTCAATTTCTTCGTTGTTTTTTTCTTTCTTTCTTTCTTTTCCTTCCTTCCTTCCTTCCTTCCTTCCTTCCTTCCTTCCTTCCTTCCTTCCTTCCTTTCTTCATATAGGCTCTAGTAAGGACAGTGCTGTTGGTGATTCGCTGGGATCGGAGGTGGCTCAAAAGGCTAGCTTCTATACTTCACAAAATGTAGCAATAAATCATGCGATACACTCTACATAAGGAAAACAACTACAACCCACATTAAACAATGGGGTACTGGATGGTAACAGGTATCGCGCTCGTCATTTGCTGACTCAGGTTCGAATCTTGTTCAAGAGGATTTTTCCTCTGGAGTTAACGTCAATACCGACTCCATTCTGCCCCAAAAGTCCTTCGGATGAGACTATAAATCGAGGTCCCGTGTGCGAACGCACGCAGAACATCTTGCGCACACGTTAAAACCCGTTCCGCTTTTTCGGATAAGTAAACCATTGTGTGTTGGTGGAAACGGATGACAAACATTGACAAAACTGCATATACACGGGGACTGGATGTAAAAAAAAAGACAAACAGAAACTGATTCCATTATCCTCGAAATGAAAGAATAGTAATGACCAAAAAAAAAAAAAAAAAGCAAGTAAAGGCATAACGTTGCACACATTTTAAAACTACACTGAACAACAAAATAAAAGACAACAATCTATCACTAATACTATATTATAAACTTACCAGTCGTAGACAGCACACAAAAGGACGAAAGCAATGGTATTGAACAGCCTCAGATCAGTGCTTATTCACTACATACAACCTTGTTCTCCCTTTCGCTGACTCCCTAAACCACTGACAAGAAAGATGCTGTGTGATGAAAACAAGTTGATTCTACTGCCATTGCCACGGGTACTAAGGCCATCTATATATATATGAGACGATGTCCAACCTTCACCCACCCCACCCCACCCCACCCTCTCTCTCTCTCTCTCCTCTCTCTCTCTCTCTCTCTCTCTCTCTCTCTCTCTCTCTCTCTCTCTCTCTCTCTCTCTCTCTCTCTCTCTCTCTCTCTTCAGGATGTTGAAGAAAAGCACGTGACTGCTTAGGTGCTTTAATTTTTTTAAATTTTTATTATTACTATCTAGATAAAGAGGAATATTTTGCTATGCTCCCCTCCTCTCTCTCTCTCTCTCTCCTCTCTCTCCTCTCTCTCCTCTCTCTCTCTCTCTCTCTCTCTCTCCTCTCTCTCTCTCTCTCTCTCTCTCTTCTCTCCTCTCTCTCTCTCTCTCTCTTCTCTCTTTCATTTGATGTAAAAAAAAAAGAAAAAAAAAAAAGAAGAAGCTCGCGAATGCTTATCTATAATCGTCGAAATGAAGAAGAATATTTTGCAATTCTCTCTCTCTCTCTCTGTTCTCTCTCTCTCTCTCTCTCTCTCTCTCTCTCTCTCTCTCTCTCTCTCTCTCTCTCTCTCTCTCTCTCTCTCTCTCCTCTCTCTCTCTCCCTCTCTCTCTTTTTCTAACCAGCAGGAGAAACAGAACAGGTCAGCAGGTGTGTGTGTGTGTGTGTGTGTGTGTGTGTGTGTGTGTGTGTGTGTGTGTGTGTGTGTGTGTGTGTGTGTGTGTGTGTGTGTGTGTGTGTGTGTTGTAGATGGGGAACACACCTTACAGTCTGTCTCCTGTCTATATGGATACAGATACAGAGAGAGAGAGAGGACTGGAATTTCACCAAGTGTCCCATACATCATCTCAACACGAGAGTGGCGCGCGCAAGCACGCACGTGCGTGCGTGCGTGTGTGGGAGCCTCTGTGTGTGTGTGTGTGTGTGTGTGTGTGTGTGTGTGTGTGCGTTTGTGCGTGCATTTGTGCGTGCGTGCGTGCGTTTGTGTGTGTGTGTGATATTTTGCCATGAACTCTTGCTGTTCAGTTAATATTGTATATCATTTTTGGGAGTATTGCTGTCAGGTATATTCTTCTGTTGAATTCGTTTGTAATCCTCCATACCCCTTAAAAGGAGTGAAAGGAATTAAAAATTGAATCTGTTAATTTAGAATCTGTTAAATCTTTTTTGTGAACGATCGCATGCGCGTAAATGATTTGAATTGCAAGTGCTTTTATTTGATTGCTTTACAAGATTCAGCTGTATTAAAATTCCGTATTTTGTTATTGTTATGATGATTATTATTACTTTTGTCATGATTATTATTTTATCTACCTATTACACCAGATGAAGAAATAGAAAAACTAAAAACTATCGTCTCCAGAAAGAAACCACTAAGATCTATTAAGCAGAATTTAGGAGCCAAATCACCTATGACTATTATTTATTTATTTGTTTGTTTATTTATTGATTCTGTTATTTATTTGTTCCTTTATTTATTTTTTTTATATCGAGGATAATGGAATAAGCACTCATGCGCTTTTTCACATCCAGTCCCCGTGTGTATGCAGTTTTGTCAATCTTGTCATCTGCTCCCACCGGCACACAATGGCCTACTCTTACGAAAAGTGGAACAGGATTTAACATGTGCGCAAGATGTTCTGCGTGCGTTCACACACAGAGCCTGGGTTTATATTCTTATCCGAAGGACTTTTGGGGAGAGTAGAGTCAGCACTGATGTTAACTCTGGGGGAAAATTCCTTCGAACGGGAATCGAACCAGCTAGGCTACCTAACTAAGCCGACAGGGGGGCGGATAGCCTAGTGGTCAGAACATTGCGCTGGCAATTTGACGACCCAGGTTCGAGTCCGGTCGAGGAGATTTTTCTTCTGGAGTTAACATCAGTGCTGACTCCACTCTCCCCAAAAGTCCTTCGGATGAGACTTTAAACCGAGGCCCCGTGTGCGAACGCACGCAGAACATCTTGCGCACACGTTAAATCCTGTTCCGCTTTTCGTAAGAGTAGGCCATCGTGTGCCGGTGGGAACAGATAACAATATTTATAAAACTGCATACACACGGGGACCGGATGAAAAAAGCACATGATTGCTTATTCTGTTATCCTCGAAATAAAAGAATAAATATATAAATAAATAAAAAATAGACAGGAGTTCCTTATTCACTACACTAATT
>CM060346.1:15426804-15429304 GCA_030674155.1 Stramonita haemastoma
GTTATTCCAAATATTTGATGATTATATACATGCGATAATATCTTGAGATGATGATCTCTTCCTGTGGGTTTTTTTTTTTTTGTTGGTGGTTTTTTTTTGTGTGCAAATCCAAACATTTGATTACATATATGGAATATTCTCTTGAGCTGACCTCTTCCAATTTTTTAATATTTTTTTTTACATAATTCCAACTATTTGTTTATATGCATGGAATAATATATTGAGCTGATATCTTCCAATGTTGCTTTGTTTTTTGTTCGTTTTTTTTTTTTTTTTGCAGTTTTAAACATTTGATTAAATACTCGTGATCTCTTTTAATGTTATTTTTGGTGTGATTGTTTTGCTGTTTTGTTTGCTTGTTTGTTGTTGTTATTGTTGTTGTTGTTTTTCCATTCTGTCTTTTATTTTATTTTTTTAAAATTTTGTTGTTCCCTTTTCTGTCTGTTTTGGTAATGTTCATGGTGTTTATGGTGGTGATGACTGTTGCAAAGATGTTATTGTAGATGTGCTTTTTTTTCAGACAAATGTTTTTTCAGAAATACCTATGATAATATACAGGTAATTAAAACCAGACAAAATGTGCTGGAATGCATGTATGCACACACCCCCCGTTCACATTCCATCCACTTACGTATTCATCCGCCCCCTACCTCCACCCCCCCCCCCTTCTCTCTCTCTCTCATTCTCTCTCTCTCTCTCTCCTCTCTCTCTCTCTCTCTCTCTCTCTCTCTCTCTCTCTCTCTCTCTCTCTCTCTCTCTCTCTCTCTCTCTGGGACGGGATAGCCTAGTAGTCAGAACATTGCGCTGGCAATTTGACTACCCGAGTTTGATTCCCCGTTGGAGGGGATTTATCCCCTGGAGTTAATATCAGTGCTGACTCTACTCTCCCCAAAAGTCTTTTGGATGAGACTGTAAACCGAGGGCCCGTGTGCGAGCGCACGCAGAACATCTTGCGCACACATTAAATCCTGTTCCACTTTTCGTAAGAGTAGGCCATTGCGTGCCGGTGGGAACAGATGACAATATTTACACAACTGCATACACACGGGGATTGGATGAAAAAAAGCACATGAGTACTTATTCCATTATCCTCGAAAAAAAAGAATTTTTTTTTTTTAGAAAATAATCTCTCTCTCTCTCTCTCTCTCTCTCTCTCTCTCTCTCTCTCTCTCTCTCCTCTCTCTCTCTCTCTCTCTCTCTCTCTCTCCTCTCTCTCTCTCTCTCTCCCCCCCCCCCCTTGGTTCCTGCTGTTTTAATTCACGCGTTTTTATTATTTGTAGATGTATTGAAGCACAAAAGGGATAGCTCAGCGGTCAGAGCGCTTGCTTTCCCCCATCCAAGTTAAGCAGCGTCGAGCGTGGTTGCCAATTGGATGGGTGACCATTTGCTCGCCTTGGCTACAGTACAGTCCCCCCAGTTCACCCAGCTGTAAATGGGTACCTGCTGCCCTCTTTTAGGGTCAGGGAAGGTAAAGCAGCGAGGGAGAGGAAATGGACGCTGCCCTCAACATGCTGGCTCCTAGAGAAGCTGAGGTCTTTGACGCCTCGCTCCCCTACGACCACACAGGTTATGGGACACCTTTACCTTTTTACCTTTTATTGAAGCACGTTCACGTGTATGTTGGTATAGGGAAGTCTGCCCGCTGGCCTCATCCGACGCATTCGACTTCAGGACAGCTCATTTATTTATTTATTTATTCTTTTACATCGAGGATAGCAGAATAAGCAATCATGTGCTTTTTTTTCATCCGGTCCCCGTGTGTATGCAGTTTTTGTAAATATTGTCATCTGTTCCCACCGGCACACGATGGCCTACTCTTACGAAAAGCGGAACAGGATTTAACGCGTGTGCAAGATGTTCTTCTGCGTGCGTTCGCACACGGGGCCTCGGTTTAAAGTCTCATCCGAAGGACTTTTGGGGAGAGTGGAGTCAGCACTGATGTTAACTCCAGGAGAAAAATTTCCTCGACCGGACTCGAATCCTGGACGTCAAATTGCCAGCGCAATGTTCTGACCACTAGGCTATCCGTCTAGGGAGGTCTGCCCGCTGGCCTCATCCGACGCATTCCGACTTCAGGGCAGCTCATGACCAGCCTAGCCTGTGACCTCTCTTGGTGAAGGAAAAAGTTAAAGTCTGTCCCGAGCCTAAGGCTCATCAGGCCGGTGCTTATCCCGGTTTCTGTGGCGTTAAGCGACTAGGAGTCATAGACTCCCCCCTGGATAGGACGCCAGTCTATCGCAGGGTTAGCCCCCAACACAAGGTTGGTGCCCCTTTTACACCTGGGTGGGGTGAGAAAATAGCCGTAAAGTGCCTTTTCCAAGGGCACAACGCCATAGCCGAAAGCTGGGATCGAACCCGCAACCTTTAGATTACGAGTCCAACGCCCTAACCACTAGACTACAGCGGCGGCTTTTGTGAAGGATGAGGAGAACTTCTTCTGTTATCATATTGGTCATCCGCGCTTGTGTCCCGTTTACCCGCAGCTTTAGGCGTTGCCCAC
>CM060346.1:15436804-15439304 GCA_030674155.1 Stramonita haemastoma
CACAGACACAGACAGGCACAGACAGACATAGCCACAGACAGACACAGACAGAACAGACACAGAAGATACACACGCATACACAGACACATACAGACACACGTGCAACACACACACACACACACACACACACACACATACACACACACACACAACACACACACACACACACACACACACACACACACACACACACACACAGAGAAAACACAGACAGACACAGAAAGACACAGACGCAGACACACACAGACACAGACAGACAGACAGACAGACAGACAGACAGACAGACAGACACACACACACACACACACACACACACACACACACACACACACACACACACACACACAAACACACACACACACACATACACACACAAACACACACACAAACACACACACACACACACACACCACACACACACACACACCACACACACACACACACACACACACACACACACACACACACACACACACAACACACACACACACACACACACACACACATTTAGACACAGGTACAGAACACAGACACACACATGGTGGGCCTCGTCTGATGATGATGATAGGACGGGGTCGGCGCCTCATGGACCTCATAAGGGCCATAGGAAAGATCACCTCCTCCCACGCCTCTCCCATCATCACCCCTGAGCCTGTAAGGACACACACACACACACACATACACGCACACGCGCGCGCGCGCGCGCGCACGCGCGCGCACACACATACATCATCATCATCATCATCATCATCATCATCATCATCATCATCATCATCATCATCATAACACACACACATACACACATACACACACACACATACACATCAACCATCATAAACACACACACACACACACACACATACATACACACACACGCGCGCACGCGCACGCACACACACACACACATGCACACGGACACGCACATGCACACACACACAACACACACAACACACACACACACACACACACACACAACACACACACACACACACACACACACACACACACACAGAAAAAAACATAAAAAAGATCTTTCTAAGGGATCTAAGGGATCATCATTTATTGTCTCTGGGACTTCTACGATGTTGGGGTCTCCTTGTGTCTGGTAGTTGTATTTTGGGGCAATATTTGGTCCACCTGTTTCTTATACACGGTTGGTAAGGTAAAGGTGTTCCACAACCTATGTGGTCGTAGGGGAGCGAGGCGTCAGAGACCTCTGCGTCTCTAGGAGCCAGCATGTTGAGGGCGGCACCCAACTCTTCTCCCTCGCTGCTTTTACCTTCCCTGACCCTAAAGAGACCAGGTACCCATTTACAGCTGGGTGAACTGGGGAACTGTACTGAAGCCAAGGCGAGCAAACAGTCTCCCATTCAACTGGTAACCACGCTCGACGGGCTGCTTAACTTGGCTGGGGGAAAGTGAGTGCTCTGACCACTGAGCTATCCCGCCCCCTGCTCACTGTATGTTTGTTAATTAAGATCTAAGCTGTCTAACTAGAATTTTGTCATAAACAACTCTCTTGTTGCTATGAGTAGTTTTACGTGCGCTAAATGATTGTTGCGTAAGGTACCTTGCTGCATTCTCTCATTCAAAAGGCTAGTAGTACTCTGTTCATCATTCATATTCAAGTGGATATTTGAAAAACCTTCCAGGTTTAGGAGGTATTTAAGTCAGCCAGACAGATGTGTTGCTGGTGTACCCACAAAACCATCCTACTGGAAAACGAACAACACATGTTTTCTGTCGAGAAGTCATAAAGATTTGGTGTCAGCTGTAAGTAAGTGTTGTGTAGACAGACAGTAGACACTAACGACCTAAGGTTTCGTGGGCGTTCGGGATTATAGGACGATGAGAAAGCCTTGCCACAAAACATTAATTCATCCTTAAAGGCTCGACAGCCAGCAAATAACTGACTTTCTGTTGTATACTTCTCACAAAAAAGTTTTGCAACAAAAGTGATAATGCCAGTGTTTCAATTTTAGCAAAATTGGACAGGCTTGATGAAGAAGGAAAACATAAGAGAAAATGAACATGAATTAATACACAATAAATTAATACGTTCTTATCCTTTAATTTATTGTTAAAAACCACTTGCTTTATTTATTGCTGTTAATCTATTTTAGTCTTTTATTTCAATTTCAAAATTTACATCAGCAATTAACAAAAAAGATAATATTCTCTTCTAAGAAGTCAGTATGTAAACCTGAAAACAGAACTATGTACAAGGGATTGAGCAATTTCAATCACAAAGAAAACTGCTCTGACATTAAATTCTGGGGAAAAAAAGTATCTTCAGCATCTATTCCAGTCTCTGTAACGTTTCTGGAAAAAAACAACAACAAAAAAACTGGAGCACCTGACGACAGCTGAATAACATGTGACTCAAGCTGAACTTTTTGGGCAATAATCCACTTTTCCTTTTGAGAAACATTTGTTTTTTTCAAAGCATCAAGTCGATATAAGCAAAAACTACTGAAAAATTATTCTAAAATGGTTGCTA
>CM060346.1:15464304-15471804 GCA_030674155.1 Stramonita haemastoma
TGTGTGTGTGTGTGTGTGTGTGTGTGTGTGTGTGTGTGTGTGTGTGTGTGTACCCGCGTGTGTGTGTGCGTGCGTGCGTGTGTGCGTGTGTGCGTGTGCGTGCGTGCGTGCGTGTGTGTGTGTGTGGTGTGTGTGTGTGTGTGTGCGTGTGAGGGGGGGGGGGAACAAGCAAAGAAGGCAAAAGGGAAAAAGAAACGCACACGAATAAAAGAAAAAACAAACATAAAAACCCTTGAACACACACAAAAAAACTAAATACAATTCGTATATTTAAACAGTGAAATACAATTTTAATTCAATTTCAATCAGAACCAAAACATTCCTATCCAAAGATAAGACTACGATAGCATATGTGGAAGTGGAAGAAGGAGAAAAAAAAGGCATCTTTCAGTTCCATCGAGATTAAAACAAACCATCAATAAAGTATTTTAAAGCACCCACATAACACTTCTATAAAACAATAATTATTATCAACGAAACCTGTAAGCTCACAATGTGGCCAAGCCTAATAATGGAAAGAAAAATTCCGAAAGCAAAACAAACAAAAGAGCCAAATTATATAAAAGAAATATCAAATAGGAGCCAAACAACATTATTTTAAGGTTATTTAAATCAGTTTTAAATCAAATTCAAAACATTAAAGGATAAAAAATAAACTAATTAAGATGATGATGATGGAGAGAAGAAGGAGGAGGACATCATCTTCATCCTCATCATCCTCATCATGAGAGAGAGAGAGAGAGAGAGAGAGAGAGAGAGGAGAGAGAGAGAGAGAGGAGAGAGGAGAGAGAGAGAGAGAGAGAGAGAGAGACAGACAGACGACAGACAGACAGAGAGACAGAGAGACAGAGAGACAGAGAGACAGACACAGACACAGACAGAGACAGAGACAGAAGGAGAAGACAGAGACAGAGACAGAAAAAACAGACAGACAGACAGACAGACAGACAGACAGACAGACAGACAGGAAGGACAGAAGAACAGTAGGAGACTGAAGAGAGGGACAGTATGTTCAAGTCTTGTAGATCATGACAATCCTCTCATACATGCGCGCGTGTCGATCGTACAGTGTATCAGCAAGTGGTCGTGTGTCAGTCGTCATCATCATCATCATCCTCATCTATCTCACTCGCTCGTCTCCATCTCATCTCGTCTCCATCATCACATTTCATCTCTCATTTCGTCTTCATCCTTTCCTCTCCATCATCATCATCATTCTCATTCTCATCCTCCCTCCTCTCCATCATCATCATCTCATCATCACCACTTTCTCTTCTTCTTCATCCTCACTCTCCATCATCATCATCATCATCTCATCATCATCATCATCATCATTATCATTTTCTTCTTCATCTTCTCCTCCTCCCCATCATCATCATCATCATCATCATTTTCTTCTTCTTCTTCATCTCTCCTCCATCCTCTTCTCCCATCCATCATCCATCATCATTCATCATCATCATCACACCATTTTCTTCTTCTTCTTCATTCCTCCTCTCCATTCATCATCATCATCATCATCATCATCATCATTTTCTTCTTCTTCCTCCTCCTCCCTCTCCATCATCATCATCATCATCATCATTTTCTTTCTTCTTTCATCCTCCTCTCTCTCCATCATCATCTTCATCATCATCATCATCATCATCATCATCTCATCATCATCATTCATCATTTTCTTCTTCTTCCTCCTCCTCCTCTCCATCATCATCATCATCATCATCATCATCATCATCATCATCATCATCATTTTCTTCTTCTTCATCCTCCTCCTCCTCTCCATCATCATCATCATTTTCTTCTTCTTCATCCTCCTCCTCCTCTCCATCATCATCATCATTTTCTTCTTCTTCATCCTCCTCCTCCTCTCCATCATCATCATCATCATCATCATCATCATCATCATCATCATCATCATCATCATTTTCTTCTTCCTCCTCCTCCTCTCCATCATCATCATCATTTTCTTCTTCTTCTTCCTCCTCTTCATCATCATCATCATCACCATCATCATCATGATCTTCATCTTCTTCTTTTTTCTATTGTTCTTCTCCTTCTTCTTTTTCATCATCGTCATCATCTTCATCATCACCATCATCCTCTTCATCATCATCCTCTCTATCATCCTCATCATCTTCATCCTCGTCCTCATCCTCTTCATCGTCGTCATCAACGTCGCCATCGTCGTCATCATCATCGTCGTCGTCGTCGTCATCCTCTTTATCATCGTCACAATCTCCATCATCATCATCTCTTTCATCACCGCCCTATTCATCATCCTCTCCTTCATCATCATCATCATCATCATCATCATCATCATCATCATCATCATCATCATCATCATCATCATCTTCTTCTTCTCCTCTTCTTCTTCATCATCGTCATCAACATCATCGTCATCTTCTCCATCATCATTATCGTCCTCTTCATCCTCCTCTCCATCATCATCACCATCCCTCTTCTCCTCTTCCATCATCATTATCGTCGTCGTCGTCGTCATTATCTAAATGGATTCATCATCATCA
Source organism: Stramonita haemastoma (assembly GCA_030674155.1). Classification (NCBI taxonomy): domain Eukaryota; kingdom Metazoa; phylum Mollusca; class Gastropoda; order Neogastropoda; family Muricidae; genus Stramonita; species Stramonita haemastoma. The sequence goes on from CM060346.1 coordinate 15,466,830, forward strand.
TTCATCATCATCATCATCATTATTATTATTATTATTATTATTATTATTATTATTATTATTATTATTATTATTATTATTATATTATTATTACAACCATGATAATAGTAGTAATAATAATAACAACAACAACAACAACAGCAACAACAACAACAATCAAAATCATCATCATCATCATCATCATCATCATTATTAATACCATCATTATCATAATCAGTCGTCATCGTTTTTTTTTTTTTGGTTATTATCATCACCTTTATTACTATCATTATCATCATCATCGTCATGATTATTATCATGATTGTTATCATTAATGTTATTGTTTCATTGTTATTACTGTAGTTGTTGGTTTTGATAGGCAATAATCTTGAGATTTATACATTCCATACAAAAGGATGACAAGACAAAGAACCAATCAAAATGGTCTGTGATGTACCTTGACACAGAAGATATGAAGCGGAAATGGAATTGTCATTGCTACAAGGCGTGTGCTCTATTTTATTTTATTTTACTTTATTTTATACCACTTTACACATCAGATTTCTCTGCGTGAATTCTTCAGGCTGCTCTCCCCTGGGTGAGCGCGCCGCCACAAGTGCAGCGCCTACCGATCTTTTTTTTTTTCTTTCTTTTTCCTGTCTGCAACTGTATTTGTTTCCCTATCAGAGTGGCTTTTTTCTACAGAATTTTGCCAGGGACAACCCCCTTGTTGCCGTGGGTTCTTTTACGTGCGCAAAATAATGATGTGTAACACACAGGACCTCGGTTTATCGTCTTATCCGAACGACTAGCACCCAGACCACTACTCATGGTCTAATGGATGGGGGGAAAAATTTGGGCCAAAACGGGATTCGAAACGTCGCACACTCCAACCCGGACTTTTCGCTTTCTAGGCAGGCGCGTTACCAACTAGACCACCGATCCACCCTATGACAATGCAGAATACTTTCCAATACGGTTTTGACTGTTACAGACTGTCTTAACCCCTTTCCCCATTTTTCTGTAAGCATATTTTGAACCAAAAGCTACAGTGGATTTAAAGAAGAAACTAACAATTAATCACAATTATCAGAACAAAACCAAGCAAACAAATCAAGGAGACAGGCGCAGAAGGATTGGATGAAAATGAAGACTTCGAAAATTAATGATAGGCTTACACAGTTAAACAAATCGCTATAGAAAGGCATCAGTGGGCCTATATATTATTTTGTTTTGACTATTGGTGTTGCCCTTTCTATTTTTTCTTTCTACAACAACAGCAACAAAAGAAAAATCAAACAAAACAAAAAACAACAACAACAAAGGAAAATAAAAAACAACAACCCAACCCCCCCCTTCCTAAACATTCCATCATTATCATTACTTCTCCAACATGTGTAGTACTGGACACTTGTAAAGCATGGCATGATCCTAACAACAAAAAGACCATTCAATTAATTAAATACGCCACTTTCAGCCTACCAATTTGTCGACCTAAAAAAAACCAAATTCAAAAAGAAAAAAAGAAAAAAAGGAAGAAAAACGAAAAAAAGGAAGAAAAATGAAGTTCTCACCACTAAAACCACCCACCCTCCTCCCTTACCCCTCAGCAAACACCCTGAATTGGAACAAACCATGGAGAGAAGAGGCATTCTTCTCCTCCGCGCCGAAGATGCTGACGTCACTCTTCCCTTCCGGTGGCGTCACTGTGGCTTCCCAGACGCCATCGTTCTTCAGCTCCATCCTCTCTCCTGCCACCTGCAGCATCCCCAGGGAGGGTGCCTTCACCCTGTATAAAGTAGACTTCCCTTGGGGAACTTGGCCGCACATCGGGGACAAAAGCTTCGCCCGTGCCTTGTGGGCTTGGCTATACACCAGCGGGAACGGACGACACGAGCCTTCCTTCTCGGAAAAGAGGAGAAAATCCGCAACAGGATGAAGCAGCTCTTTGGTTGGATGGCTGGAAAACACGCGCAGCAGATAATATCCTCGTTCCGGCAGGCGAGCAGTGATGGTGCAGGCCCCAGCCTGTGTATACTCAATGAAGGTGAAGGACGCCAGGTCCTCGTCGTCTGTGGCTCGCGCGTGCGTGAGTTGGGTTTTGAGGGTGACGAACCCAGAGCGGGGGAGGAGGAGAGGCACCGTGACCTCGGAGTTTTTGGCGGAGAAGAGGAAGGGTGTGGTGGAGGAGGAGGTATTGCGGCGGCTAGCCATCCCCACTCCGCATTCTGCGGCTGTGGGTTGCTGCAGTCCCCAGAGGGTGTTCTTGTCTGGGTAAGGCTCCGGGTTGCTCTCAGGCTTTTCACACCTGTAGAACGTTCAGGGGTTTTGTTAGGTTTTTGTTGTTGTTGTTGTTGTTGTTGTTGTTTTATTTTCAAACGACAATCAGTATTCTTGAGAGAGAAGAGAGAGAGAGAGAGAGAGAGAGAGAGAGAGAGAGAGAGAGAGAGAGAGAGAGAGAAACAGACAGACAGACAGACAGACAGACAGACAGAGAGAGACAGAGACAGAGAGAGAGAGAAGGAAAGTGAGACAGGATGAAGGAATTGAGCTTACTCTTATTATAAGAGTGAGGGGGGGGGGAGAGGGAGGGAGAGAGAGAGGGGTAGAGAGAGAGGAGAGAGACAGAGACAGACAGACAGACAGACAGACAGAGAGAGAGAGAGAGAGAGAGAGAGAGAGAGGAGAGAGAGAGAGAGAGAGAGAGAGAGAGAAAACTCGAAACTCGAAACTCGAAACTCGATTTTAATTGTAAGGCCACCGGCCTGTATAGAAGGGGGTACACATTTTAACCGAAGAAACTAAAAGCAAAACATTGAACAAACAACAGAATTTTGGCATTGTCATGAAATAATTTCCAAAGAGACATAAACTACATCACCTTTTTGTACACCAATTGTACCTAACTGAGTTCTCTGGCTTTCAGAGCATAAAATATATACATACCCAAATGTCTCAACTGACAAACATTTTCACTATTCAGAATAGTTTGGAGGCAATGTTCATTATCATTTGTGAAGTATTTGGATAGGTATTTCTCCCTCAAGTCTGTAAACTTTGAACATTCAAACAGAAAATGGATTTCAGTTTCAATTTTGTCACAAAAAGGGCACTTTTTAGATTGATCATTGTATCTGTTATTCACGTTTAAATCACCGACTCCAAGTCCAAAACTTGACCAGCGCATGTTTGAATTTACCTATGGTGATAGCAGTAAGATATTTTTCAGGCTGTAACAGTGATTTAAATGACCTATACGTTTCGAATCTGTCACTTTCTGACAGTTTTGCATGCCAATCTTGATGAAAGCAATCAATCATGCGTTGCTTTAATTCTTTTAGAAAAACTTTCTCATTTCCCACTCCACCATTTACCCACACTTCAGAGAAGCCAAAAAGATCAAGACATCTTTTGATACAATATGGCCAGTTATTTACATCTGAATGTCTTTCGGTGAGTTCTGGGATCTTGTTTGCAGTCATCAAATATGCCTGTTTTGGAAATCTGCATAAAGACATATTTTGAAGTTTAAACCAGTACGCAATAGATCTTATGGTGCTATCAATATACATAGGATAACGTCCTGTCTCCCCATAGATCATTGTGTTAGGAGTTTTGGGGTAAACGTTTAACAAACGTTTGCAAGCAAATAAATGTACCGATTCTATACAGTGAAATTTTGTAAACCCCCAGAGCTCCGAAGCATATAACAACATAGGTTTGACTTGGGCATCGAACAACTTAAAAAACACAAACATATCCATGTTGCCCAAAGCCCACATCGTTTTCAAAATCTCAAAAACTTTATGTTTTGCACGCCTAGCATACTCTTCCAGTGCTGTGTCAAAAGATACTTTAGTTGTAAGAGTAAAACCAAGATACTTGTAGCTGTTAACAACTTCGATATTTTGACCTTTAAAGTGCCACTTTTCCGATTTGGATAGATGCCCACCTTTCCTGAACACCATAACATTCGTTTTATCAAGATTTACAGTTAATCCTAAAGTGTCAGATGCTCTTTGCAAGTTATTAAGCTGGTTTTGAAGGCCACTGGGGCTATGAGAAAACAAAACAACATCATCTGCAAACAACAAGAGAAAAATTTCCTGTAAGTCAGGTAAAAACTGAAAACCATGTTTTCCCTTTCGTGAAACTTCTTCTGCTACTTCAGTGATTAGTAATGAAAAAATCAAAGGAGACATCAAGCAGCCCTGTTTCACACCCAGTGGACATTCAAAAAAATCAGACACTTCAGAACCCCAGCGCACACAACTTTGCACACTACCATACATACTTTTCAACATACAGATCATTTTTGATGAAACATTGATTTTTTTTAGCACTTTCCAAAGCATATCACGATTTACTGTATCAAAAGCCTTTCGATAATCAATGAAAGCAACATATAGTTTACTTCTCTTCTGACCATACAAACATGACCTAACCATTTTAACGAGAGTAAATATGTGGTCTACAGTAGAGTAATTCCTGCGAAATCCGGCCTGTTCTTCACTAATTTTCCCTTCCTTTTCTGCCCATTTATACAGTCTCTGGTTTAAGATAGAGGTAAAAACTTTACTAACAATACTGAGTAAAGAGATGCCTCTATAATTTTCAGGGTTGTTAGCATCACCTTTTTTCAGTAATGGAACAATGACTGACCGAGTCCAAGCTATAGGATAGAAACCAGCTGTATACATATGGTTGAACATTTTTGTCAAAAAAGGCAATATGAATGGCTCTGCATTTTTTAGGAATTCACCAGGAATATCATCTAGTCCAGAAGCTTTATTCACTTTAAGTCTTCTAACAGCCTGTCGAATTTCCCCTTCAGATATTTCGTCATCTAAATCAGAAACATAAAGTTCTTCCTCCTCAATATCTCTATCTCTAGTATCACGCTCAATGTGATCCATAGCGAGAATGTTTTCAAAGTGTGTTTTCCATCTATCTATTGAAATAGAAGGTAAATTAGGCTTCTTTCTCCTAACTTTTCGTA
>CM060346.1:15481804-15484304 GCA_030674155.1 Stramonita haemastoma
ATCCTGTTCTGTTCCCCTTTTCGTCAGAGTAGGCCATCGTGTGCCGGTGGGAACAGATGACACGATGTACAAAAAAACTGCATACACACGTGGGACTGGATGTAAAAAAAAAAGCACATGAGTGCTTATTCCATTATCCTCGATATAAAAGAATAAAATAAATAAATGAATAAATAAATAAATAAAAAATTAGTCTTCCTCGTGCCTGAAACACATCACAGCATAGTACAGCACAGCAGATCACATAACAGCACAGTACAGCGCAGTACAGTACAGCACAGCACAGCACAGTACAGCGCAGCTGCATACACACGGGACTGGACGTAAAAAAGCACAAGAGTGCTTATTCCATTATCATCGATATAAAAGAATAAATCAAAATCAAATCAAACAGCACAGCACAGCACAGTACAGCAAAGCACAGCACAGCACAGCGCAGCACAGCACAGTACAGCGCAGCACAACACAGCACAACACAACACAACACAGTGCATTACAGCGCAGTACAGCACAGCACAGTACAGCGCAGCACAACACAGCACAGCACAGTGCATTACAGCGCAGTACAGCACAGCACCGCGCAGCACCGCACAGTCCAGTACAGTACAGTACAGCACAGCACAGCACCGCACAGTACAGTGCAGTACAGTACAGTACAGTACAGTACAGCACAGAACAGTGCATCGCAGCACAGCACCGCACAACACAGCACAGCACAGCACAGCACAGCACAGCACAGCACAGCACAGTACAGCACAGTACAGTACAATACAGTACAGTACAGTACAGCAAAGCACAGTACAGCACAGCACAGCACCGCACAGTCCAGTCCAGTACAGTACAGTTCAGCACAGCACAGCACAGCACAGCACAGCACAGCACAGCACCGCATAGTACAACACAGTACAGCACAGCACAGCACAGCACAGCACAGTTCAGCACAACGCAGCACAGCACAGTTCAGCACAACGCAGCACAGCACAGCACAACACAGCAAAGCACAGTACAGTACAGTACAGTACAGTACAGCACAGCACAGCACAGTACAGCGCAGCACAGTACAGCACAGTACAGTACAGTACAGCACAGCACAGTACAGCGCAGCACAGTACAGCACAGTACAGCGCGGCACAGCACAGTACAGCACAGTACAGCACAGTACGTCACAGCCAGGCATAGCACAGCACAACACAGCACAGTACAGTACAGTACAGCACAGTACAGTACAGTACAGTGCAGTACAGTGCAGTGCAGTGCAGTGCAGTGCAGTGCAGTGCAGTGCAGTGCAGTGCAGTGCAGCACAGCACAGCACAACACAACACAGCACAGCACAGCACAGCACAGCACAGCCCACCAAATCTACTTGATTTTTATTTTCATTTTATTTTATACCACTTTATGTGATAGCAGATTTTTTCTGCATTAAATTCGGGCTGTTCTCCCCAGGGAGGACGAGTCGCCACAAGAGCAGCGCTACCCATATTTTTTTAAATCATTATTTTCCTGTCTGCAGCTGCATTTGTTTCCCTATCAGAGTGACTTTTTTTCAAAAATATTTTGCCCCGAACCACTTCCTTGATGTTGTGGGTCCTTTTACGTGCGCTAAATAATTATGAGTAACTCATGGGACCTCGGTTTATCATCTCATCCGAAAGACTAGCACCCAGACCACCACTTACATACAGAGGCAAACTCACAGAGACTCACTCACATACAGAGACAAACAGACCGACACAGACAGACCGACAGACAGACAGACCGACAGACAGACAGACAGACAGACAGACACACACACAGACAGACAGACACACACACACACACACACACACACACACACACACACACACACACTAACACACACACACACACACACACACACACACACACACACACACACACACACACACTAACACACACACACACACACACACACACACAACACACACACACACACACACACACACACACACACACACACTCTCTCCTCTCTCTCTCTCTCACACCAACATACAGACAGACAGAGATCAACCGACCGACCGACCGACAGACAGACAGACAGAAACAGACCGACAGACAGACCGAAACAGACAAGACAGAGAAGAAGAGAGGCCTATACCGAATGTTGAGGGCACACCAGACATAGAGAGCGCGGGTCTTGAGGATGTCCTGAGTGTAGTGTGATGTCAGTGCCTTCCCCAGTTCTTCTACTGACCTCGGGGAGTCTTGGAGACCTGTAGCATGCATGCACAGCACCCCTCCTCACTGCTAGTTAGTTACCCTGCCTACTCGCTGTCCTCTTATAATAATCTTCACCAAACACAGTTCACAGGAAAGAACAACGCAGTCATGCACAAGCACGCATGCATGCATGCATACGCGTGCTAACACACACACACACACACAGAAACTGCAAAATGTGATTTTTTTTTTTGCAGGTGTGTAAACATAAACATGACAACTTCACTCATTTGAAAAAAAAAAGGGGTATGCAGGAAGAACG
>CM060346.1:15497715-15505215 GCA_030674155.1 Stramonita haemastoma
CCATGTCAGTCATGGTAGCTAGCATGTTCTTGACTCCCAATATCTGGCCTCAGCGCACTAATCCAACATAACTCAGTCAAGAGTGCTATATATATCTAGCACGCCCTTTCCTTTTACCTATAGAGTCCAAGTGGGGTCAGTTCTTGCTATGATTAGCACCAGCTGGCCCCATATGGGCTGGGATGGGATGGATTAATAATTAGCAGGTGAGAGGAGCTGAAAGTGGGGGAAACTGACAGCTGTGTGGCAGGACTTCACGATGCACAGACTCAGGCAATGTGAAGCACAATGGAAGTACAACGCTTTGTTTTTGAGGGCTGAAATCCTGGGCTGTACACCTTTGAATTTTCCAGCCATGTTGGCAGCTCCGTGGTATCCCTGCCCTCTAACATCACCAACCTCAAGGCCCCAGTCCTCCAGGCATTGAAGAATTTGTTAGGTCAGGGCTTCCCCAGTGATGGCTTCGCAGGGTACAAAAGCCAAAAAATCCTCATGGATTTTGTCATCATCCACAAACCTGAGAACAACTGACAATTGCTCCCAATCGCCAGAATCCGTGGCTTTATCAGCCAGAATGGTGAAGAATTTGGCTTCCTTCACATTGGCCAGAATCTTGACGCAAAGTTGCTCACCAACAATGTCAGTCATATCATTTTGTGTCTGTTTTGACACATAAGTGGCATTTGAAGGGTATTCATTTAAGTGTTTTTTCCAGAACTATACCCCCTGCTTCAATGAGGAATTTCAGCAAGGCATTGACATTGCTCATGTTGTCATCTTGGAGCACCCCGATATTTGCCTCTGAGTGCAGGCCCTTGCCTTCCACACATGACAACAGTGTTGAAAATGGAGGCAAGGACCATCCTGTTGGTGTCTATCTGTGCCTTGGCCTTTGCAGTCCAGCTGGCTAATGATGTCTGTTGACACGTTCTTCATTGTTGAGACTGGAGCATCTGATCTTTCAAGTGCAGTTTCATGGTATTTTAGCATGCTGTGGGTTGCCAAGATCTTCCAGAGCCTTGCACCAGTTTTTCAATGGTGTTGTAACAAGCTTTCCAAGGTTGTTACCAATGGCAAACAAAAAGCAACATTTGCAGAATGCACCATCAAGGGAAGGTGAGTAGACCAGCCATCTGTAAGACTGTAACCACTGCCTATGAAATCTTCCATTTTTTCTTGTGAAGCACAGTGGCAGGAAAGATGTGATCATACAGTGCCCCCCCCCCCCCTCCCCTCACTCCCCTCCACACCAAATTAATTTGGCCAACAAAAAAATAAATAAATAAAAGGTTCGAAAAGTTCTTCAAAATAATTTCCAGATTTATCTGAGATTTCATTTTGCATGTTGGCTGGGATTGAAAGGGTGGCCATCTCTCCAAGCAATCCATCCCACACTGTGTCTGTGCCCGGACTGGGGCCACAGTGCATGGGGTTGATAGCAATTCGGGTTGTTGTTTTTTTCTCTGAATAAATCCACTGACCTTTGCCCCCAATTCCCACCCAAGGGTGACCAACTGTTCGATTTGACCTCATAAACTGGGCATACCACTGGGATGAAGAAAACTTATTCATACTAATCAAAAGGCCCTACCACGGCTTTCAAGGGAAAATTTTTTTTTTTTATAAAAGGCCATGTGGTCTCGAAGTCGAAGGGCTTAGGCCACTACTCCTAGAACAACACCAACACAACAGATTGAAGATCAAGCTAAGAAAACAAGCAAATAAACAACAACAAACAAGAGGGGGGAAAGAGAGGGGGGCTACTTTTTGTTCTTGTATTTTAAAAAAATTATGATTACCCTTTCCCCTCCCATCCTCCTCCTCCTCCTCCCCTCCTCCCTCCCCTCTACCCCCTCACACCCCCCACCCCCTCCCTCCCCCTCTACCCCCTCATCCACCACCACCCCACCCCGTCCCCCCCTACACCCCCCTCACCCCATCCACCCCCCTCACCCCCCTCCCTCACCCCTCACCCCCCCTCTACCCCCTCACACACCCCCACACCCCCCTCCCCCCTACCCAACCCCCCCTACCCCCCTCCTACCAAACCCTCCCCTCTACCACCCCTCTCCCCCCCTCCTCCCAACCCTCCCCTCTACCACCCCTCTCCCCCCCTCCTCTCCCCTCCTTACCATCCCTCTCCACCCCTTACCACCCCTCCCCCCTCCCCTTCTTACCACCCCTCTCCCCCTCCTTACCACCCCTCCCTCCCCGCTACCCTCCCCCCCAACCCTCTCCCCCCCCTCCTACCCTCCCCCCCAACCCTCCTTACCACCCCCTCCCCCCTCCTTACCACCCTCTCCCCCTTCCTTACCACCCTTCTCCCCCACCTCCTTCCCAACCCTCCACCCCTCTCTCCCCCCACCCTCCTCCCAACCCTCCACCCCTCTCTCCCCCTACCCTCCTCCGCCCCCCAACCTTCCCCCCTCCCCCTCCTTCACTTGTCTTTCTGCTCCCTTTCTTCCCACCCCTTATCCTTCTCCCTCCCCTCCTTCTCCTCCACTTGTCTTTCTGCTCCCTTTTCTTCCCACCCCTTATCCTTCTCCCTCCCCCCTTCCCTATGCTTCTCCCTAGCACAAACATGGGAAGATAGACAACACATCACTCCAAAGATCGGAGCATTACAAGTTAGGGGCAGATCCCCCTACAGATCTGCAGTTTCTAACTCAAAGCTTAACTTGTTGTCATCAAAGTTTTAAAATGTATATATTAGACTAACAATTCCACAATTTAAAGGTGTCCTTTTCTATATCTCATCAGAATTTAAAAATAAAAGCTTACTTTCAAACATTTTCGCCCACCACACCTCTTTTCAGATAGCTAAACAGCACAGTCTACAATTTTACGTAAGAACTGATGCTTCATTTCCATTACATACAGACTTTTCTCTGGAATTCTCTGGGACTTCAAACAATAAAAAGGAATCTAACTCTTCATAATAGCCTTTGAAGGGGAGGTAATATTTCCTTAAAAATGTTTTATCAGACACGTAGAATGTGTCAAAAACTCTAAATACAGTTGAGCAATGTTCATTTGCAGTATTACTTGACTTTCTCTTTTCATTCAAAATTTCCAACCAAGCATTAAGATTTTACAACCATTTCTCAGTAATGGTCAATAGCTTATTGTGATTGGGCCTAGTTGATCCACCTTATTACCACAAGGATCAATACTAGGACCACTTCTTTTCTCTATCTCTAATAATAACAACCTACCTCTGCATATTCATTGTTTATGTCAAATATTTGTTTATGATACATCAATTCAATGTAACAGCAGTGGTCCAAACCAGCTTGTGAGTGATATGCAGGCAGATATTGATAAACTTATTGAATAGACAGAACTCAATCATATGTCTCTTATTTCAAACAAAACAAAGTGTATGTTTATAACTACTAGGCAATAAAGACAGAAATTGCATCCTCCAATGGTGCCACCACAAAACGAGTTCATCACGAAATGACAAACAAATAGCATTAAAACCTCAAAACATTTTAAAACTAGACCTCTATATCAATTTCTTTAAAATACACAATGTACACAAGTGAATGACAACAAATGAATTTTCAAGAAATACCTGCACATCTTATGAATTTTGAGAGACAGAAGAACTTTTCCAGATTTACATTTCATCAGCCTTCAAAATTTATAACTGGACAAGGGTTGAAGAAAATGCTGAGGATTTAAATCTTGTTGTAAATTTATAAAGTGGGGATAATACATCATGAAATAAAACGCATCCCCTAAAACAGATATATTGTATTTTGAACACATTCTTTATTCCTATGGTATGTTATGGAAATGTCCATCCTCAGTTGGAAGCTTGTGACAACTACAACGAATTTTTTTATTTTTTTTTATAAAAGTGTAAACATAAATATCTGGTAGACAAGTTATATATTTTTCCTTACCAAAATCGATCTTCAAATTTCTATAATAAAGGCGTCTTCTATTATCCCATGGCTCACTTCTCCATTCATTAACAAAATTTTCTATTAAGAAGGCTTTAATATGTGAAATTTTAACTTTGGTATGTGAACTTTTAAATACTTTAAGAAAATTAATACTTGAACATAACTGTCTCTCCCACAAACTCAAATCCACTTTGTACTAAGAAATTTTTTAATCATATTTAGCCATGCTGATTGAACAAGTATTTGTCAAGTAAAGCTATCAATCATCATCTGGTAAACACTTGGTGGCAGCTTTTCATACTGGAAGTGGAGCAGCTGCATCCAGAAATGTGCCATTTGAACAGAGACCAAGGGATATCTGCCAGCTTCTCCATATACTAACCCTCTTAGTCTGAACCCAGATTTGCCGGGATTGAATAATTACCCCCTCTGAATCCTGATTTGCTGGGATTTACACACAATCAGGCTGTGACCATCACTAATTGCTACCACATGTCAAAGCTCTATCAGGCTAGAGGTAGAAGCCCTGCTGAGAATCTGGAAGTAATTGTAGCTGCTGGTATGTACTTAAAAGGGGGAAAAGGCTAGCAAGCATGTGTGCCTGACCTGATTTCTTAGTGGAATGCAAAATCTAGGGGCAGTTTGTGTTCAGAGAATATGAATGCAAGAGGGCTAAAGGAAAACTATATATTAAAACCTTTAACTGAAACTTATGAAATTATTGCTATATTTTCTTATCCCCAATTTTCACATCCATACAACAAACCAAGTACAACAGTTTTATGGAATAAATCAAGTGCCACATGTGTATGTAGTTCTATTTGCTGTGCATCCTTATCAAGCTAAATATGACTTTAGCAGCTTGATCATAAGCATTTTTCATGCATTACATTTTCATATGCCCATAATTTTACATCAATACATTAAAACACATACAACGATTTTATGTGTACTTGTTTGTTTTTTTGCCATGCAGTTCTTATCAATTAAACATGACTTAAGTAGCTTCATCATAAGCATTTGTCTTGCATTTTGCAAAACTACCACTGCTACTGAAGCTGATTCCTAAATATTTAAAACTGTTAAGAACTTCAAGGGCTTTTCTGCTATTTTACATAATTATTACACTTTTCTGTTATTTTACATAAGTATTACGAGATCTGTTGTGGCCAAATGTAATGATGTTGGTTTTCACTAGATATACAAGTTTCTAATGAGAACAGTAAGTATCCAAAATGTCTAAAGCATCTTGTAACCCCTCTTTGTAGTGGAGAATAAAATGGTATCATGGGCATAAAGTAAAAGTTTAACATAACTGGTTAACATTTTGCCATGAGATGAAAGTTGAATAATGCAGTGTTAAGCAATTTCTGAATATTGTTTCTAATCATTGAGAAAGTGTGTGTGTGTGCTACTTGATATCAATATTACTTCCCCTTCTCAGGCTATATATCCTTTTAAAGAGTTGCATCCCTTTTAATTGTTTGCAGTTGCTTTGTAGTCCAGATCAAAGGTTTCATCTGATGGAAATGAAGCAGTAGTTTTGATATGAAAATGTAGACTTACTTTTGACCTGTGTGAAAGAAGTACAAGGCGAAAGTAAATGATTGTAGACATACATTTTTTTTCAATTTGTGAAAATATAATAAAAGACACCTTTGGAATTTGAACTTGTTGGTTTAATGTTAAGTTGTAAAAATATAATGGCAAAAAGTTAAGCTGTGAGTTAGGAATTGCAGATCTGCAGGGGGATCTGCCCCTAACTTGTAATGCTCGAGTTTTGGAGTGATGTGTTGTCTATCTTCCCATGTTTGAAGGAGGGCGTGGGGGACAGGGGGAGGTGGTGGGGGAGGGGACAGGAGGTGGGGGAGGGGACGGGGGTGGGGACGGGGGCTGTGGGGGAGGGGAGGGAATGTGGGGAGGGGGGGGAGGGGGAGGGGGAGGGGGGGACGAGGGGGGAGGAGGGGGGAGGAGGGGGGGAGAGTGGGGGGACGAGGGGGGAGGAGGGGGGAGAGTGGGGGGGACGAGGGGGGAGGAGGGGGGGGGAGTGGGGGGACGAGGGGGGAGGAGGGGGGAGAGTGGGGGGACGAGGGGGGAGGAGGGGGGAGAGTGGGGGGAGGACGGTGGGGGAGGAGGGGGGGAGGACGGTGGGGGAGAGTGGGGGGAGGAGGGGGGGACGAGGGGGGAGAATGGGGGGAGGAGGGGTGGGGAGGGGGGAGAGAGTGGGGGGGGAGGGGGAGAGAGTAGGGGGGTGGAGGGTGGTGGGGTTGGGGGGGAGGGTGGGGGAGGGTGGTGGAGAGGGGGGGGGAGGGGGACTGGTGGTTGGTGAACGTGAAGTTGATTGCCCATTGCCAGTAGTTTTGTATTGACTGAAAATTTTACTTGTTTGAACACTTGGTAAGCAAATAAGTTATAAAGACAACAGCATGTATCAAACATCATGTTCTTTGCATCATATGAATGCATTTTTGAGTGCTTAAGATTATTACACTCATAATGATTGCACAATGTTCATATTTTGCTGCCTACAGTAATAGGAATAGGATTGTCAGAGTGTATAAGTTTTAGTTAAGAAATGTAATTGATACAATCCTGCTTCAATTAAATGTACAAATTCCTGACTAGACATCCAGAACAGCTTGCAAAGCAGAACAAATGGGAAATACTGTTTCAGCTCAGCTGCACACCTTATCCCCCTGTCTTTAATTTAAAGAGCAGGCCAGCAATGACTGTTGGCATAGAGGTCACAATAATAAATATACCCAGCATGCACCCTTCTACTTGGCGAAGCGTGGGCTCCGCCAGGTTCAACCTGCCTACGACCCTCAGCCAGCCTCAACAAATCAGCACAGCCACTGACGACTGCCGAAGAAGTCAAGGGAAGTCAAAGACAGAAGCACAGTATAATACAGGATAAACAGCTTACCTTTGTGTCTTTGGTCTCCACGCTCTGGTAAACTATGACCGACAAACGACGCTTACACACGCTCCGAGCTGAAAGCCTTTAAGTGATATGATAAGGTAGGAGTCAAGTGCGTGTGTAATAATTGTGTGTGTTGTGTGTGGGGGGGGGGGGGTCAGTGTGGGGGGGGGGGGGGTCAGGGGGTAGGGGTCTGTGTGTGTAGAGGGGGGTGCTGGGTGGGTTGGGAGGGAGGGAGGAGGGCTGTGTGTGTGTGTGTGTGTGTGTGTGTGTGTGTGTGTGTGTGTTGTGTGTGTGTGTGTGTGTGTGTGTGTGTGTGTGTGTGTGTGTGAAAGTCAAAGTCAAAGTCAAAGTCAAAGTCAAAGTCAACATTTTTATTTCCAGATGGTAAAGTGTGAATCAGAATCAGACTCAGAATCAGAATCAGAAATTATTTATTGCCATAAAAGTCACATGGACTTATTGACACAACAAAATAAACTCAACATAATTCATCCATACGACATACTATTCACTGGTCAGCATGACAGTGTGTGTGTGTGTGTGTGTGTGTGTGTGTGTGTGTGTGTGTGTGTGTGTGTGTGTGTGTGTGTGCATGTGTGCGTGTGCGTGTGTGTGTGTGTGTGTGTGTGTGTGTGTGTCGTGCGTGCGTGTGCGTGTGTGTGT
>CM060346.1:15510215-15555215 GCA_030674155.1 Stramonita haemastoma
CAAGACACACTTACTTCAAACCTAAGATTTTTGCCTTCTGTTTCCATCTCCTCTATCTGTCCCTGTCTTCAACATCTGAAACCCCCTTTACCCTGCCAAAGTGTATAACCTTTATGAGTGTGTACATGTGTGTGTGTGTGTGTGTGTGTGTGTGTGTGTGTGTGTGTGTGTGTGTGTGTGTGTGTGTGTGTGTGTGTGCATTGAATTTGCTATTTTCTAAAACTAGTAATTGTTGTTGATTGTTTTGTGTGTTGTATCAGTTGAATGCAAGGCTTTGATTTGTTTTTGCAAGATATAGGCTATATAAATTCCATGTATCATTATTATTATTATTATTATTATTATTATTATTATTATTATTATTATTATTACATCTTGGATGTTAAGTAACTTAGGTGCCTGTAGAGGAGTTTGCCTTTATATGTAAGAAGGTCTGTGAGACCGGATGGTGCTTTTCCGACTATAGATCTAGTACCTGAGGTGGATAAAAGGCATGCACTCATACACACACATGCACCTAGAGCTATCAGTAAAGAAAAAAAGGGCCTGTTACTTTACAGGGCACCTGCTTAAATTTGCACTCTTTTGCCTTTTATTTGTTTGTTTTTTTACCACTGTGATGATGATGATGATGATGATGATGATGATGATGATTATCATTATGGAAAAAAAAGTAGTAGTAGTAGTAGTAGTAGTAGTAGTAGTAGTAGTAGTAGTAGTAGTAGTAGTAGTAGTAGCAGTAGTAGTAGTACTAGTAGTAGTAGTAGTAGTAGTAGTAGTAATGAAATAATCATGATGATGATGATGATGATGATGATAATAATAATAGTAGTAGTAATAATAATAATAATAATAATAATAATAATAATAATAATAATAATAATAATAATACTGCTACTACTACTACTACTACTACTACTACTAAACATTAATGGTGTAGGTATCACCAGAAGATCTGACATAAGCATATAAATCTATTTCATGATGTGTCTAAGGTTGATGTGCTAAAAACTCCAGATCAACAGCCTGTTATAAATCTATGTAATGGCACCACCTCCCCCTCACCCCTTTGAATGCAATACCACAAATGATTTACCTAACAGTACCCTTTTGACTCATGGACCTTCCATCTCCATTCCCAACCCTAACTGAATTCACCTCGAGTGGTGAAGAAAAACAAGTGCAGGTAACCATTACAACTCCTTCATCATTACAAGAATGCTTTCAAAGATTTGAATTACAAAAATATATAAAAACACAAGGGAGAAAATGAAATGCTTTAGATGTAAAATTTTGGTGACAGCTCTGGAGATCTTTTTGCAGTAAGTACCATCCAACCTGATTGTTTATCAGAAGTCTCTTCTGTGAATTAGCTAACCATCCCTGGTTCCTTATAGGGAAACACACGTTTCAAATACAGAGGTGATTTTGCTCTCACAGGAATTATATGATAATCCTGCAGCCTACCAATGCTTCTACCAAAAACCTGATATTAAAAGAAAAAAGAAGATATATTGTAAAATATTGTTGCCAAAAAAAAGGTGAAAGTATATGTTATCAAAATTAATCTGTGCCTATAGAATTGGGGATCTTTGAGGATGCAGGTCATTTTTAATAGCTTGAGTGGTCAGCTCAGCCACAAGTTAGCCAAACATTGTCAGATCATTTAGAGCCACAAGTAAAAGGAGATGAATAATATGGCCTACACTTGGATCCAAAGAGATACAATTCCCTTACCTTTGACCAGTAAAAATATTATTTCCAACACATAGTTGTGAAGGCAGGTAACCATTTTAACTTCTTCATCATTGCTAGAATGCTTCCAAAGATTTGAATAAAAAAAAAAAAAAAAAAATGCTCTATATGTAAACTCTAGGTGACATCATTGTAGACCCTTTTGCAGTAAGAACCATTCAGTTTGCCTAAACTGATTAAATTTTGACTGCTTGATGAGCTATGGGAAAACATCTTTTTCAAATACAGAGGTGTTCTTCAGCTTTCACAGTAATAATATGATAATCCTGTAGCCTACCAATGCTGCTACCAAAATCTGATATTAACAGAAGAAAGAAGATATACTGTAAAATATTGTTGCAAATAAATAGGAAATAATTCATATGCTAGAAATATTTGTATCCATGTGTTTGGGAATCTTTAAGGATGCAGAAGGTCATTTTTAATAGCTGGAGTGGTCAGCTCAGCCATGGGTTACCTAAATATGGTCAGACCATATATAGCCAACAGGTAAAAGGAGATGAAAAAAATGGCCCACACTTGGATATGGAGAGATACATTCTCTCACCTTTAGTAGTAAAATTTTGGTGACAGTATTGAAAAGCCCTTTTGACTTCTGGATGAGCCATTGTCAGAAGTCTCAGGGAAGGTGGACTTGCTTAACCATCCCTGGTACCTTATAAGGAAACACCTCCTCTTTCAAATACAGAGGTGTTTTTGCTCTCACAGGAATAATATGATAATTCTGTAGCCTACCAACCTGCCACCAAAAACTGATATTAACAGCAGAAAGAAGATAGACTGTAAAATATTGTTGCCAAAAGAAGTGGAGATGTATATTCTATGAAATCGTTGTGTTCATATGCTTGGGGATCCATGAGAATGCAGAAGGTCATTTTTAATAACTTAAGTGGTTAGCTGAGCAATGGGTTACCTAAACATTGTCTAATCATGCAGACCTGATAGGTTAAAGGAGATGAAAAAAAAAATGACCCACACTTAGATCTTGAGAAATACAATTTCCTCACCCTTGACCAGTAATAATATTATTTACAACAAAGAGTGGTGAAGGAAAATAAGTGCAGGTAACCATTACAACTTCTTCATCATTGCAAGGATGCTCCTAAAGATTTGAATAATAAAAAAAACCACCCAGAAACTATGCTTTAGATGTAAAATTTTGATAACAGGTTGGAGACCTTTTTGCAGTAAGGACCAACTGGTTTATACCTGATTGAATTTTAACTCCTTAATGAGCCATCATTAGAGATTTTAGAGGTAGTTTAGCTAACCATCCCTTCCCTATGGGCAAACACCTCTTTTAAATATAGAGGTGTTTTTGCTCTCACAGGAATAGTATGATAATCCTGTAGCCTACCAATGCTGCCACCAAAAACTGATATTACTGAAGAAAGAAGATATAGACCTATATCTTTTGTAAAATATTGTTGCCAAAAAAAAAAAAGTGGAAACATGTACTATGGAATCTTTGTGCCTGTATGTTTGGGGGTCCATAAGGATGCAGCAAGTCATTTTTAATGACTTGAGCGGTCAGCTCAGCTATGGGCTACCCAAATGTTGAGATAAAAGGAGATGAGTAAAAGGAGATGAACTCGAGAGATAAAATTCCCTTACCTTTGACTAATAATACTAATATTTACCACAAAAAGTGGTGAAGGAAAACAAGTTCAGGTAACCATTAGGCTTACAACTTCTTTATCCTTGGATGAATACTTCAAAATATTGGAATAATTGAATAATAATAATAATAATAATAATAATAATAATAATAATACTAATAATAATAATAGATATTATGATAATAATAATAATAATAATAATAGTAATAATAATAATAATAATAATAATAATAATAAAAATATAATAATAATAATAATATAAATAAATAACACAAATGATACTACTACTACTACTACTACTACTACTACTACTACTACTACTACTACTACTACTAATGATAAAAAAAAAATTGCCTTAGATGTAAAATTTTGGTTACAACATTGGAGACCCTTTGGCAGTAAGAACCATTTGGTTTAGCCAAATGCTGGCTATGCCTGGTACCTTACAGGGAAACACTTCTTTCAGATACAGAGATGTTTACGCTCTCACAGGAATAAAATGATAATCCTGACAGAAACTTCAGAGCAGCAGCAGTAAAAGTTCAGAGTTACTTGTGGTTTATATTATTTTAGAGTCCAAGCACAAGTACTTGATTTAGGGACTGTGGCTGTAGGTTATCCCACTTGGGGCCTCCACTTAAAGCAACAGGACGCCCCCCCCCCCCTCCCCTCCAACCGAAGCCATGCTCGTAGGCACCAAACACAAACTCTCCTCCATTTCAACAACTTCAATAGAATTGGGTAATATGTCAGTTCCCCTATCCACTTCTGTGAAGTATCTAGGGGTCTTTGTTGACAATACACTCTCCATGCAAAAACTCATTACCCAGACCTGTCGGTCATGCTACTATCAATTATGGCACATTAGTGCAATTCGAAAGTACCTGTCTACTGATGCAACATCCAAACTTGTCACTTCTCTTATTCTTTCATGTCTGGACTATTGCAATTCTCTTTTAGCTGGTCTGCCAGCATCATCTATCCACTCCCTCCAATGTATACAAAACTCTGCAGCTCGTCTGGTCCTAAGAAAGAAAAAATCTGAGCACATTACCCCTCTCCTGCAATCTCTCCACTGGCTGCCCCTACCACAGAGAGTAATCTACAAGATCAATACCCTTTGTTACAAATGGCTCCACAAAACTGCACCCTCCTACCTCTGTGAATGTCTTCACTTGCACACACCTTCTGGCTCCCTCTGCTTGTGGGCAGATACTTTGTCCTTAAGAATACCTAGATTCAACCTATCTACCGTTGGCTGCCGCTCTTTCTCTGTTTCTGGTTCGTTGCTCTGGAACGACCTCCCTCTCTCCCTCGGGCAAAAGTCTACTTATGACACTTTTAAATCCAACCTCAAGACACACTTATTTCAAACCTAAGATTCTCCCTTCTGTTTCCGTCTCTTGTCTGTCCCCCCTTCGACATCTACCTGCCAAAGTGTATAGCCTTTGTGGGTGTGGGTGTGGGGGGGCCGTGCCCGTGCCTGTGTGTGGGCGCTTGCGTTTTGATTGCTTGTGTGATGTAAAGGTTGAATGCAAGTGCTTCGATTTGTTTTTACAAGATATAGTGCTATATAAGTTCCATGTATTATTATTTAAGCCAAGCTGTTCTGAGGCAGTTCTTCCCTATTTGTCACGAACTGCCTCCATCATCCCCTTCCCCTGGATCCCCGGGACAAATCCTGGCAAATCGAACTGCTGCGTTGTTGTTACTGCGGTCAGAACAGAAGCTCCTTATTGCTCCTTGAGCCCTGTTACAGAGCAAAATATAGAACTGTATATAGGGGTCTGGGCGCCAGCACACCCACAGCCTATGGTGGAAGTTCATTGGCTGGGAGAAAGGAGTGGAGATTGGCCTAAAGAGAGACCACTGAGCTATTGGTTCCCAGGCCTAACCAAATGAAATGTAAGGCCACGCCCTCCATAGGTCACACCCATCTCTATAAACTGTTTCCCTTTCTAATATTATTATCAAAGTTGGGTGTATATACCAGCTTGCTAAATGGCATGCCTCTACTCTGATTTGCAGAATTATTTGATTAGTTTTCTCTCATTTTGTACAAAAGGCCCTAGGCCTACACATGACAATTTTTATCGAGCCTAACTTCAAATGGCTTGTCAGTAAACGGTACAGAACGATCCCAGCTTAGGCTTAGCTTAAGTCGTACGCATGTCCTGCATCATGGCCGGGTCAATGTTGCGTGTACTTGTAAGCCAATTTTTCTTCGTAGCGATCCTTCTTCGCCCTGTTTCATCACAAGGGGATGGGGTTCTCGGCTGTGGAGGATTTGTAAAATCCGATGTAGACATCAACTTCTCTCTCGTAGAGGTAAATGTGTGCTGTACGTAGTAACGTGATCGCGATCTTGAATATGATGCGTTGCAAAATGTCACTTCTGCTACTGGTTCATTGTGTGCTGGTACCGGCAAACTTTTACCGCAACGATTGTTCATTTGTTTTGGCTTTACTCATTAATACCATCAGTTGATGGCAGTCTTTTGTTACGTGTAATGTAAAAAGATATTACTAGACATGTAATCCATCTCCGATTACTTTAGCTGCCTCTGTTAAAGCTTACTGGAATATCAGTCATATGATACGGACTATCAATCGGCTAGGCCTAGTGAAGTAGTATTATTTATCACGACGAGCCCACTGAAGTAATACTTCAAAGTCAAACAGTGAAACACTGAAACACACGATTAGATAGATCTGTCCAAGATTCAGATTGTTTAAAATCATTAATTGTTGTTTCTGCAATGTGTAACTGTAAGCAGGGAAAAGTTGTTTTATTCATTTTAATTTAAATTTTTTATTTTATTCTTTTATTTCTACTAGGATAATGGAATAATCATTAATGTACTTTTTTTGGTTTTACAGCTAGTCCCCGTATGTATGCGGTTTTGTAAATTTTGTCATCGGTTCCACCTGCACACAATGGCCTACTGGCTACTCTTCAGAAAAGCGGAATGGGTTTTAATGTATGCGCAAGATGTTCTCTGTGTGTTCACACACAGAACCTTGGTTTTTAGTCTCATCTGGAGTACTCTTGGGGGGAGTGGAGTGGGCATTGATGTTAGCTCCAGAGGAAAAAGCCTCTCCAGTGAGATTTGAACCCCGGGTCAGCAGACCATGAGCGCAATGCACATCAATCACACTAACCACCATGGCACCAGACTATCCTGTCCCCTTTCATGTGTGTGTGTGTGTGTGTGTGTGTGTGTGTGTGTGTGTCACTGTCAGTGTGTGTGTGTAGGTCACGGTGTATGTGTGGGTGTGGTGGGTGTGTATCATATTATGCACGTGTACATATTTGTATACATGTATGTTTACTGTTTGATTTGACTTAAATTAGTAAAAGGATACTAAAAAAAAATTGTGAAGTATGATTCAATAATGGCATTAGATAGTATACTAATAAACTTGCACCAAAACTACTGTCAACTCTGCTAATAATAAAATAATGTAATGATATTGATATGAATAATATCAAGCTTCTTCCACTTTATGATTAATGGATCAAGCCATTTTGAGGTGTCTGTAGACATACATGTTTGTGTCTGTAGCCAGTGTACTGTAGGCAGCGTGTCTTTTGGGCCTGTGAACTAAATAAATGCAGAACTAGTATAAATTATAATTAATATAAATCATTACCCTCATGAGGATGCCAGGGGCCTACCAATATAAATTTATAGCATCTGATCTCCACCTTTTGGAAATTTTGTCCCAGGAAATCCCACTTTCCTACCTCTCTCTTTCTTCCTGCCTTGTTGCTTTTCTTCCTGTCACCACCTATTTTTTTGTTTTCTGCTTTTGGTTCATTCTCCTGCATTTTTTCCCCAAAAGACTCTACTCTCCCCATGCATCATGTGTATACACAATGGGGACTGGATGTAAAAGAAATGCGTATGTATGCGTATTCTATTATCCTCAAAATAAAGAATAATCTTGTGTAAATGAAAAATTAAAAAAAAAGTATAGAACAAACTTACTAAGTTACTTTTAAGTTACGAAGTTCTACTTCTGCTACACCACAGCAAGTCTGCTACTAGTACCAATAATACCGTAAAATCCCTAGCATAAGCCCACCATCTAGCAAACGCCCACTCCCCCACTTTGGGCCAAAAGTTGTGGGCAGGGGTAACTACTTAGCAAACGCCCACCCTGCTTTTTTCACTTTCACTAGGATTTGTGCAGACTGTTCTAAAAGTCATCTTTTTCCCCTTCTTTACCTTTTCGTGTCTCTTTCCTTTTTTTCTTAATCTTTGTCCCCTCTCCTCACTCCCGCGACAGTCTTACACTGTATCTTTCAAATTGGAAGCCCTCCAGTATCTGGGTAACGAAGCAGGTGGGAATGTTTCGGAGTGTGCCCGTGAATTTTCTGTGGATAGGAAAAGGTTCAGGGAATGAAGTGAAAACAGTGATAGACTTGAACAGCAGTACGGAAAAGACGAACAAAAACGGAAACTGTCAAAAGGACCAGCAGTTAGATCTGAACATGTCGACCAAGGTGTGCTACATTTTCTGGAAGATGAAAGATCTGAAGGCAGGGTATTGCGAAACAAGGACCTACAACGGAAAACTATGGAATTCGTTGGCCTTCTTTGCCTCAAAGTCCCTTTTTGTCTAATTTCCTTCACTTCTACTCACACAACCTAACTTACATGCTTTTGGAGTTTGTATTCACTCAATTACATGGTTGAGCACAAAAATTACTTTGTGCAAAGGGGTCTATCCCTAGCAAACGCCCATCCCCCAATTTTGCCCTAAATCAGTGCACAAGGGGGGTGGGCGTATGCTAGAGATTTTACGGTATTAACAAGAATAAAATTTTCATCTTTTCTGAGTACGAATAATAAAAGTAAATCTTAATAATAATCACATTAATAATAATGACAATAACAGTAAATTAACGAACGACAAAAATGGGGATGATGATGAAGAGGAGGAGGACGATAATAAATTAGAATAAGTTTTAAATTTTTTTTTATATTATTGACCACCTTTACCATCATCTTCATCATTATCATTGTTATCATCATCATCATCATTCAAAAAAATGATCATATAAAATTGTTTTATTTTATTTTATACCACAAGTCTTTATGTCACAGCAGATTTCTCTGCGTGAAATTCGGGCTGCTCTCCCTGGGGAGAGCGCGTCGCCACAAGTGCAGCGCCTACCCCTTTTTTTTTTTTCCCTCAGGGATGGTGTCGAAACACGACACCTGTGTGCATGCTGTTTTTTTAAAATTATTATTTTGTCATCCGCTCCTACCGGCACACGATGGCCTGCTCTTCCGAAAGGCAGAACGGGGCTTTAACGTGTGCGCAAGATGTTCTGCATGCGTTCGCACATGGGGCCTCGGTTTATAGTCTCATCCAAATGACTTTGACATTCAGTTTGATTTTTTTGTCAAAACGGGGAAGAAAGCCAGGGCGAGGCTGGGTACGAACCCAGAACCTCACAGTTTACTTGTTGGCAGGCGAACATCTTAACCATCCTGCCACCTTCCTTCTTGTGACTAGGTGAAGCTGTACCACCCCCATGGCTCCATCAAATACCAGACAGACTGTGCCCCCAACACGGGCTACTACCTCATCCCCCTCTACGACAAAGGAGACTACATCCTCAAGGTGGAGCCACCTGCAGGCTGGAGCTTTGGTTAGTGAAACTGATAGCTGGAATGGAATCGTGTGTGTGCGTGTGTGTGTGTGTGTTTGTGTGTGTTTGTGTGTGTGTGTGTCACTGTGTGTGTGTGTGTGTGTGTCACTTGTGTGTGTCAGTGTCTGCGTGCGCATGTGTGTATGTGTAAATTTTACCGTACCTTTAATTTGAAGTTATACAATAATCGTCTATGACCTTCATGAAAGGAAGAAAAATCCCTTGAGGTCAAAGTAAAGCTACCTGTTTGGTAAGGTATTTGAAAAAAAAGCAGTTGTACAGTATTGATTAATTTATGAATACTATTTAAGTATTGATCTATAGATCTTGCAAAGTTCTCATCCAGTGTATTTATGATCTCACACATGGGGGACGGTATAGCCTAGTGGTCAGAACATTGCGCTCGCATTTTGACGACTTGGGTTCGATTCCCGCTTGAGGGGATTTTTCCCCTGGAGTTAACATCAGTGCTGACTCCGCTCTTCCCCAAAGTCCTTCAGATGAGACTACAAACCGAGGCCCCTTGTGTGAACACACGCAAAACATCTTGCACACACGTTAAATCTTGTTCCACTTTTTGTAAGAGTAGGCCATTGTGTGCCAGTAGGAACAGATGACAAGATTTACAAAACTGCATACACACGGGGACTAGATGTAAAAAACCACATGAGTGCTTATTCCATTATCCTCGATATAAAAGAAAAAAATACATAAAAAATAAAGTAGTTCTCAGACTTTGATGAATGAGAGAGTAATATATCTTAATCTCAGTGACTTCATCTACTTAAGTTGGGGAATACAAAAAAAATATAACTTAGATTTTTTTTTTTCTTTTTAAACAAACAAAATAATACAAAGCAACTCCCTCCCCCCCCCCCCCCCCCCCCCCCAACTTTTTCTACCTTACAACAGCAGCAACAAAAGTTTTGATTGAAACAAACAATCATTCATAAATGAATAAATCCCCACAACACAACTTCTTGAAAACGGGACTGAAGCATTAGTTTGAATCCCAAACCTTATAATTTCTGTGTGAATCAAAGATGTATTATAATTTGTATACCACTTGAACTTTAATTATATCATGGGAGATTTCTCTGCGTGAAATTCGGGCTATTCTCACTGGAGAGAGTGGGTGACCACAAGAGCAGCACCACCCTTTTTTTTTTTCAGTGTGTTTTCCTGTATGCAAATTTGTTTCCCTATAGAATGGCTTTTTTCAACAGAATTTTGCCAGGGACAACTCTCTTGTTCCTGCAGGTTTTTTTAAGTGCGCTTGAAAAAGTATGCTGTATTACAACACATGGAACCTCGGTTTATTGTCTCATCTGAAAGACTAACACCCAGACCACCACTCGTGGTTTATTGGATGGGGAAAATATGTCTGGCCTAAACGGGGATCGAGCCACAACACACTTTGAAATGTGGATTTTTCGCTTTCTAGGCAGGTGTGTTACCTCTAGACCACTGATCCTGTATGGGTAGCTGACCTCTCTCACTGGTCACCCATTCTGTGTTTGACAGAGCCTACCAGCATTGACCTCCATGTGGACGGCACCACAGACAAGTGCAGTTTGGGAGAAGACATCAACTTCAAGTTTACTGGGTTTTCCGTGTCTGGAAAGGTAACCTGGAGAAGTGTTGCGTGTGTGTGTGTGTCTTTGTATGCAGTGTGTATACATACATTGTGTGTGTGTGTGTGTGTGTGTGTTTGTGTGTGTGTGTGTGTGTGTGTGTGTGTGTGTGTGTGTGTGTGTGTGTGTGTGTTGTATCGTATCGTATTGTACACCGCTTTCTGTCATGGCAGATTTGTCTATGTGAAATTTGGGTCTGATCTCCCCGGGGAGAGTGCTTTGCCACAAGAGCAGCACCACCCATTATTTTTTTTAATTTTCCTGTCTGGATTCTTTTACTAGTTTTAGGTACACTAAATATGTGTAGCATACAAAACCTGGGTATATCACCTGATCTGAAAGACTCCTTCTTTGACCACCACTCATGGTCTAATGGATGGGGTAAAAGTTTCTGGCCCAATGGGGGATCGAACCACCACACACTTCAAACTCGGACTTTTTGCTTTCTAGTCAGGTGTGATATCTCGACCGCCAATCGACCAATTGTGTGTGTGTGTGTGTGTGTATGTCTGTGTGTGACTCTATGTCAGTATGTCCTTTGTAATTTCCTATATTTTGTTGCTCTTCATTCAAGTGCATAATTGCAGTGTACACATTCAGGTAATTTGCATTGTGGGAGAAGTCATTTTTATAGGTGATTAGTTTGATAGTTTGAGAGTTGTGCAAATGATAATTCTAAATTTAATGTAAGAGAAACTGAATATTTTGCAAAACTTCAGGGACATATTCTTTAATTTGACAACAATTATACTGACTCTGAGACTTTTCAATTCAGATGATGATGATGATGATGATGATGACTTTACTGACTACTACATTAGACAGTATCAATTCTCAGTAATGGTACTAATGATGACAGTGCTTAGTGCTGTTGCTATTGATTATGTTGATGGTGTCGTATTTCTCCTTGTTGATAATGATAGTCTTATTTTGTCAATGATAGATAAAGATGGTGTTGGTGTGATTGTGATACTGATAGTAGTGGTGGTTTGATGCCAGTAATACACATTATAGACATCACTTACGATCACAGTGAGCATTGCTCATGATAGTTACTGTATTGATGGTGATGATAAGGAAGATTGGGAAGAAGAGGTTTATATTTATAATTATAACAATTGGGAAGAAGAGGTTTATATTCATAATTATAACAATGTTCATTATGATGATGATAATGATGATGTTGATGAAGAAGATGATGACGATGAAGAAGGTGATGATGATGAAGATGATGACAATTAAGATGATGTTGATGAAGATTGTGATGATGGTGATTGTGATGATGATGATGAAAATGTTGATGAAGATGACGATGAAGATGATGATGATGGTGATGGTGATGGTGATGATGATGATGATGATGATGATGATGATGGTGATGACAGGTGGTGAGTGAGGGGCAGACAGAGGGGCCAGAGGGGGTGTCAGTGACGCTGACGGACACCAGCAGTGGTCAGACCCTGCAGACAGTGCACACGGCTGTGGGGGGAAGGTGAGATACACTGACACTGATACTGACAGTCCTGAACAACACATACAGACTGAGATACGTAGATAGATAGATAGATAGATAGATAGATAGATCTATAGATCTATAACGATCTGCAAAAATGCTGTCATAGAACCTGCATGAACAGCAGGTATGGACTGTCTGTTGTAAGATAGATAGGTGTGTGAAAATGCTGTAGAATCTGTCGCAAAAGCAGGTGTGGACTGTCTGTTGTAAGACAGATAGGTCTGTGAAAATGCTGTAGTATCTATTGCTGCTGTAGAATCTGTCGCAAAAGCAGGTGTGGACTGTCTGTTGTAAGACAGATAGGTCTGTGAAAATGCTGTAGTATCTATTGCAAAAACAGGTATGGACTGTCTGTTGTGTATGCATATGCATAACACACATACATGCATGTGAAATATGCATGCACACACACAGACACACACACCCATGCACACACAGACACAGACACAGACACACACACACACACACACACACTCACACTCACACTCACTGCATGCACATGTGTGAGAGTGTGTGTGAGCATAAATTTGATATACGTTAATTCTAATATATTGTGGATGGTTGCATGCCTATAAATAATGTGAGTGTAAGCAATTTGATTTGTTTGCTTTACAAGATTCAGTGCTATATAAATTACATACATTATTATTATTATTATCGTATTAACCATGCATTGCTTTACAAGATTCAGTGCTAAATAAATTCCATACATTATTATTATCATATCAACCATGCATAAATTACTTGGTGCCTGACTGAAAAAAAACCCAACCTTAAACTCACAACACTTCTTTTACATAGTCATGCCTTTTAACAATTGCTGTGGAATAATGTACAGACTGTACACAAAGTCTTGTTGGAAGGTGTGCAAAAATCTCAAGCTAACAACTCCTATTGTTGTGACCCTCAAGATTCTTATGACTTATTTCAGCTACACCATCACTGGGGTGATGCCAGGAGACTACACTGTGAAAGCCTCACACCCTAAATGGTCCTTCAGCAAGGTCAGTCAGAGGGTGTGTGTGTGTGTGTGTGTGTGTGTGTGTGTGTGTGTGTGTGTGTGTGTGTGTGTGTGTGTGTAGAGGTGGGGTGGTGGTTATAGTTTTGTGCTTTGTGTGATTTTCTCTGTGTGTGGGTGCATGCATATTTCATACGCGTGCATGCTCATGTGCATGTGTGATCATGACATATAGATGGGCGGCTACAAAAAATGACACCTACAGGGATCAGTCTCCAACAATGAGGGCCGTTATGTGACCCAGGAAACAACAGTCAGTGTTGTCACAGTCTCTGATCATCGTCATCATTAGTGACCCTAGTACTATCACTGGGTGAACCAGATTTGTTGGAGACGACATCAGTCACTTAGACACAAGCATGCAAATATATGCAGATGTCGACAGATATACTATCACACGTTATATGTGTGTATATGTATACATATATATTTGAGAGAGAGAGAGAGAGAGAGAGAGAGGAGAGAGAGAGAGAGAGAGAGAGAGAGAGAGAGAGAATTTTGAAACAAAGATGCATTTCATTTTGATGATTCTGAGCAAATATGATTTTAAAAGAACTGCAGGAAAACACGGCTGAAACATATTTCATATATGTTTCCTCCTTCTTTTTTTTTTTTTTTTTTTTTTTGCTGCAGTGCAGTTTAAAAAAAAAAAGAAACAGAGTTGCTTTGCAAGTAGTATTAATATTTCAGACATTTTAAAGACGTAACCATTTCTGTTCTGAAGTAAAAGAGCTTTTTGCATAACACATGTTTTATTCCATTGGCAGTCTACAATCCATTCTGACTGGTGTAGCTGATATTTTGGTTTTGGATCAGTCGGTTTTGGATTCTTTTTTTTTGTTCAGAATGGTATTTGTTTCCAGTTCTGAATGTTTTCCTGTGGATAAGTCAGACTTTATGGTCGAATATGGAATTTTTTTTTTCTCCCCTTGGTTTCACCGATGCACCGATGGTGAGGTTTTTGCGTAAGTGACAGTTTTCCCCCAACCGTTAAGGTAGCCACATACTGGCTTTGAGGATACATATAAAAATATAGTGCAGTATTGAGATAGATTGTGGTTATTTTTGGCAGGTGAGAACTAAGGTGAAGGTTGTGGATGACAACATTAATGCTGGCAATGCCTTGTCCGTTGCTGGCTACGATGTGAAGGTCAGTGTGTGTGTGTGTGTGTGTGTTTGTGTGTGTGTGTGTGTGTGTGTGTGTGTGTGTGTGTGTGTGTGTGTGTGTGTTCGTGTGTGCGTGTGTGTGTGAGTGAGTGAGTGTGTGTGGTGTGTGTGTTTCTGTGTGTTTCTGTGTGAGTGTGTGTGTGTGTGTGAGTGTGTGTGTGTGTGTGTGAGTGTGTGTGTGTGTGTGTGTGTGTGTGTGTGTGTGTGTGCGCGCATGCTTTTGTCTGTATGTGTACACCCTACACTACATCATGTGATGCTGGTTGTATTATACATCAGTGTGTGTGTCTCACAGGGCCAGGTGTTCAGTGAAGGTGAACCCATGAAAGGTGTGAACTTCATTCTCTTTCACCAGTCAGGCAAAAAACAGGTACGTCTAACCCTCCTGTCTGTCTGTCTGTCTGTCCGTATGCCTGTGTTTGTATGTCATAGTGTGTCCTGTCTTTTCCTGTTTGTATTGACATTATATCAATAATTATGGTTTCTGTTTTTCCATGAAAGTTTCAGTGAGTTGAATTGTCTGTACCTGTTACACCTTAGGCTGCTTTGATGTAAAAATAGCTGATTGGTGGTGTTTGACGAAATCATGTTAGATGAAGTAATAGTCTACCTGTTGTTACCTTCTTTTATTACCTACATCTTTTACCTACCTCTGTTACAACTGTTGCTTACATGTATTAATAAAATCTTTCATTTTGAGGATAGTGGAATAAGCACTCATGTGCTTTTTTACATCTAGTCCCCATGTATATGCAGTTTTGTAAATTCTGTCATCCATTTCCTCCGGCACACAAAGGCCTAATCTTCTGAAAAGTGGAATGGGTTTTAACATGTGTGCAAGATGATCTGCGTGTGTTCGCACACAGGACCTCGGTTTATAGTCTTGTGTGTGTGTGTGTGTGTGTGTGTGTGTGTGTGTGTGTGTGTGTGTGTGGTGTGTGTGTGTGTGTGTGTGTGTGTGAATTTGAATTTGAATTTGTTTGAATTATTTGTGATCATTTGCATGTGTGAGAATGGGCTGAATGCGAGCACTTTGATTTGTATAAATATAAGATAGAGTGCTGTATAAAATCTAAACATTGTTATTATGATCATAATTATTACCATGCTCCTCCTCCTCCTCATTCTTGTTGTTGTTGTTGTTGTTGTTGTTGTTGTTGTTGTTGTTGTTGTTGTTGTTATTGTCATTGTCATTGTTGGTATTGTTAATTTCATTATTATTGTTATTATTATTATTATTATTATTATTATTATTATTATTATTATGGGGATGCCGGGGGCCTGTCAGTGTAAACAGCATCCTCACCTTCTGGAAATTCTGTGCTAGGAATTCCCTCTTTTCTACCCCTCTCATAGTTTCTGCTTTGTTCCTTTTCTTCCTGTCAACTCCTTCTTGTCTGTTTTCTGCCTTCTTGGTTTATTTTCTTGTCTTTTTTCTTGAAAAAAAGAACTTGAAAGATAATGGTTCTCTCTCATGCTGAAGTTGGATGTGCTGGGCCTGATTTAACAGACAGCATGACGCACTTTTGCTCATATGACAGACAACAGTAGTTGCTGTCTGAGCGTTTGGCAAAGAAGAATAATCTTTATGACATGCATTGATCATTGTTAGGGTAAATGATAATGATTGTTGTTTTTATTATTGATAGTTTGTTGTTTTTGTGTGTCAAAAACAGGCTGTCAGTGGGTGCGACAAAGCATTGCCCAAAGGTTTCCGAGCCGCGTCCCAGCAGCCTCTGTGTCATGTGACCTCACAGTCAGACGGGTCATTTGTCTTCACCACCGTTCCCACCGGCCTGTATTATCTGGTGAGCTGTCTTGGATTTTTTTTGTTTGATTTTTTTTTTTTTTTTTTTTTTTTGGGGTGTGTGTGTTGGTGTATACATACTTTTCTTTGTGGTGAGTTGATTGGAGTCTTTGTGGTTTGTTTTAGTATGGTTTTTGTTGTTGTTGCAATTTGTATTAGTCATCAGAAGTTTTGTATTCTGTGGTGATATCTTAATTTTGTTGTAGTTTTTTTCCTTTTTGTTTAGTTTTGTTTTTTGTTTAGTTTTGTTTTTTGTTTTTCATTTTTTGATTTTGTCTCTATACTTGCTTTTGTTGAATGTTGTATGTAGCAATCTTCAGAAGGCTGTGTTTTTCAGGAAAGCCGTTATTGGGTCTACTCTGGGGCTTTTTTGGCTGTGATTTGGCTTGTTTGTTGCTTTTTCTTTCATTCATTTTGGGTTTTTTTTGGTTGTCTTTCATTTGTGTTAGTTTTCAGAAGGTCATTTTTTTTTCTTGTTAGCTATAGTTGAGTCTCTGGGGAGGGGAGAGGTGTTGTAGGTTTTTTCAATTTTTTTCTATGCTTTTATTTTTGATGTTATTTTTTAGTTGTTGTACCTTAATAAAGCTCTGAGGTTTACCAATCAGGACAATTTTGCGAATGCAATTTGTTTTTGGTTTACCATTAAGGTAGCTGCATTCTAACTACAGAAATTTTTTGTTTTTTTCTCCATCTGCTGCATTCCTGTTTGCAAGACCAACATAATGATCTCAGTCTGCGCTTACCAATTTCAGCAAATGTAAATGACAAAGAACAGCAGTCAACCATACATTCCTTGGGCTTGAACAGTTTAAGAATGGCGTTCCCTATAGTTTTTCAGCGTTCATTAAGCTCACAGAATGATGCAGTGGAAGACATGGTTATATTATGTGTGTATGATGGTCTGAGTGGTGGTCTGGGCTCTAGTCTTTTGGATGAGACGATGAACCGAGGTCCTGTGTCTTACACATCACTATTTAGTGCATGTAAAAGAACCCACAGCAACAAGGGGGTTGACCCTGGCAAAATTCTGTAGAAAAAAGCCACTCTGATAGGGAAACAGATACAGTTGCATGCAGGAAAAAGAAAAAAAATGGGTAGGCACTGCACTTGTGGTGACGCGCTCTCCCTGGGAAGAGCAGCCCAAATTTCATGCAGAGAAATCTGCTGTGACATAAAGTGGTACAAAATACAAAATACAAATGGGAATGTGTGGGAATGCCAAAGTGAAAAGTGTTGGGGCTGTGAAACAGGGAGCTAAGAGGTCTAGGCCTGATTGAACTGGTTATTCAGTGATCAGTGTCACTGACAGTCTGTCTTGTGTGGCTGTGACAGTGATGTGGTGGTGTCACTGTGTAGTGGTTGTGACAGGGATGTCACTGTGTGGTGGTTGTGATAGTGGTGTGCAATTGGTTGCTAATCAATGTATCTAAACATCAAGTTGACTTACTGTTCCTTTCCTGTATTGCGAATGCTCTTTCTTTTTTCATATCCATAATTTGTGCTATTCATTTTTTGTAATGAACCTGTGTTGTGAGTATTTTCACATGCCCTCTTCTGCAATTTTTTGGGTTTGTTAAATTTCATGTACCCCTTAGGGTTTGTTTTTTTTTCCTTCAAATATAATCTTGAATCTTGGAAAATCTTTGACAGTGTGTCCTGTGTGTCTGTGGTGACAGGTTCCATTCTACAAAGGCGAGCACATCACCTTTGACGTGGAGCCAGAGAAGCTGGACTTTGAAGTGACCCATGACTCTGTCGCTTTTGAGGTAAGTGTTCATTTGAATGTGGTCACCTTTGTTCGTTCTTCTTCTCTGCTCTGCTGTGCTTTTGAAAGACATCAACATCTTTTTTTTTTTTTAATCTTATTTTGAAGACACAAACAAGCAGCAAATAAAAAAACATAATTTTTGGTGTTCTTGTCAGAAATATGTAAATCTAAATGCTACCCCAAGAATGGTTTTGTTTCATGGAGTGTTGCTACCCCCCTCCTACCCACCCCTACACACATACCACAGACAGACAGACAGACAGACAGACAGACAGACAGACACACACACACACACACACACACACACACACACACACACACACACACACACACACACACACACACACACACACACAGGTCTCTATCTGATTCTCACTCAAACAGATTGGGGTGTTTTTTGTTGATTTGTTTGTTTGTTTTCTTGAGTTGGTGTGTGGTTTAAAAATTTTTTTTCTTTATCTACAATTGTTTTTTTAATTTGTTTGTTTTTTTTTTGCAGAAAAACTTTGAGGTGGCTGGTTTTTCTGTCAGTGGACGTGTGGTGGAGAGTGAGAAGGTAAGAGTGACTGTCAACTTGACCTTGTCAATTACTTATGAACAATTGGAATAAAATGTGTGTATGTAGCTTATGTATGAGAGGGGAAGTTTTCGCTTGTGCTTGAGATAACCATCTCTGCATTTGTGTATATATATCTGACTCTGTGTGTGTGTGTGCGCATGTGTGTGTGTGTGTGTGTGTGTGTGTGTGTGTGTGCGCATGTGTGTGTGTGTGTGTGTGTGTGTGTGTGTGTGTGTGTGTGTGTGTGTGTGTGTGTGTGTAAAGATGACACAGAGAGAGGAAGGATGACAGAGGTGAGGGAGGGAGAAATGAGAGTTATGTCTGAACTTAAATTGAGCGTGTACTTATAGCCAGGTGGTGGTGTAGGTATGAAAGCTGAGTTATATCTTAGAACTCTTATCCATACAACTAACTGTGCTGTTTACAACACAAAGAATGTCTGTCATTCTCAGTGTTCATCATGCTAACTTTACTCCCTTGCCGGGATGCCGGAGATCTGTCCGTATAAAAAACATTCCCTCTTTCTGGAAATTCTATTCTAGAAATTCCCTCTTTTCTATCCTTCTCTTTGTCTCTGCCTTGTTCCTTTTCATTTTCTGCCTATCTGGTCCATTCTCCTGCCCTTTTTTCCCCCCAGAAAGACTTAAAAGATAACCATTCTCTCCCACGTCAAAGTCAGATGCACAGGGCCTGACTTGTCAGGCGCTTAAAACAGCAGTGCAAGGCATTTTCGCTCAACAGACAAGGATAGTTGCTGTTTGACTGTTCGAGGAAGAAGGAAGAATTCTAACTTTACACAGTACGCACAGACAATTGATATGCTTAGTTGTAACTGGAGTCGGCCTTTTCCTGTGATTTTCAAAAATCATTCTCACAACGCTCTTCTAAGATGGATCACACAAGGTTTTCGGATTTGGAAATTTGTATTCTTAATCCCCAGGGGGTGGGCATCGCCAAGGCGACGGTTTTGATCAATGGGGTGGCCACCACCACCACGGATGCCACGGGCACCTACCACCTGGAGAACATGAAGACGGGCACCTACTCCCTCAGCGTGACGGCCGACAACATTTTCTTCCCCGAAAGCTCCGTGAAGATCACGCCCAACACGCCACAGCTGCCCGACATCGTGGCCACCGAGTAAGTTTCGGGGAAAAAGAAGGGGGAAGGGTGGGATGGAGGGTGGGGGTGGGGGGAGTGGGGGTGGGGGTGGAGGAGTGAATGGGTAAAGGGGGTGGGGGGGGGGGGGGGGGGGGGGGGGGGGGGGGAAAAGGTGTTTGGGACTGTGAGATAAATTGGGGGGTAAAAGACTATTTATTGTGGGATTTATGAATTTTTACTTTTTGAGTATCAAAATTTTTTTTATTTTAATTTTTTTTTAGTAAAGTGCATTAATTCCTCTAGATAGACAGAAAGAGGAAGAAAATAAAAAACCAAGACAGTGTTCACATATATGGGTGAAACAGCTCAGTGAATAGGTGAAACAGCTCAGTGAATAGGTGAAACAGCTCAGTGAATGGGTGAAACAGCTCACCTGGCAGGTGAAACAGCTCAGCTGAAACATGTTCTGACTCCACTCCCTAGCAAGTTTTTCAGAATAGACTACAGACCAAAGTCACATGTGTGAAGGCTGACATAGCATCTTGCACACACACACGCATGCACGCACGCACGCATGCATGCACGTCAACAATCTGTCCTTTTAGTTTGAAAGAGAAGATGGATAGTGGTATTTCATAGGGAAATGGATATACATACATACAGGAAAAAAAGAAGGGGGGGGGAAATGCTGCTCTTGTAGTAACACACTCTCTCTGGCGAGAGCAGCCTGACTTTCACGTTGAAGAATCTGTTGTGACTGAGAATGATATATAGTACAGTACAATGGATAGCTTGACTGCAGTTGAAGGATGTGGAACCAAAGAGGACTTAAGCACATGGGGATAGATTTCTTGTTGATTTTTTTGTTGTTGATTTGTTGGGGTTTTTATTCATTCCTTGGCTAGAGCTCCGAGGCTTACCAATGGTGAGATTTTGTGAATGCAGCTGTTTTTGCCTGCCATGAAGGTAAATGCATTCCAACTTCGGGGAGGTATGTTGGGCATGCTCACGTTTTCGTAACCCATCAAATACTGATATGTGTTACAGGATCTTTTATGTGCATATTTGATGAAGGGAATTCAGGCACTGGCAGGTCTGCACTTGAAGTTGACCTAGGAGATTGTAGAAATCCCCTTACCTTTCATTTACCAGACGCTGCCAAGATTCAAACCCACGTCTTCATGGACCCATGAGATTGAAGTCGAATGATCTTAACTACTCGACTATAGCATCCGTCATAGATTTGTTTGAGTTCATCATAAAGTGTGTGTTTCTTTGTTTTTTTTTTCCCCAGCTTCAACGTGTGTGGCAAGGTCACCATAGACCGTATCCCAGAAAGCCTCGGGCGGTGACCAGCCAGCGTCGAATCATTTACAGTCCCGAGGGCAAAGGGTCGGAGGCCATCTCCAAACTGACGGACGCGGAGGGCAGGTTCTGTGTCAAGGTCAAGCCGGGCAAATACATCTTTAACGTGAGTGGTTAGGCGACCTCTGTTTTTTCTGATGGTGTGTGTTTTTTGTGTGTTGAAGGAAGGGGGTAGGACCTAGTGGATGCTGCTGTTTTTCCAGGTTTGGTCTCTTTATTTTTATTTTATTTATTTTATTCTTTTATATCGAGGATAATGGGATAAGCGCTCTTGTGCTTTTTTACATCCAGTCCCCGTTTGTATGCATTTTGTAAATCTTGTCATCTGTTCCCACTGGCACACGATAGCCTACTCTTACGAAAAGCGGAACAGGATTTAACGTGTGCGCAAGATGTTCTGCGTGCGTTCGCACACGGGGCCTCGCTTTACAGTCTCATCCTAAGGACTTTTGGGGAGAGTGGAGTCAGCACTGATGTTAACTCCAGGAGAAAAATCTCCTCGAACAGGAATCGAACCCGGGTCGTCAAATTGCGAGCGCGATGTTCTGACCACTAGGCCATCCCGTCCCCATGACCTGTCTGCAGGTGCATGTCAGTGACGTGGAGGTAGCGGCAGGTCTGCAGGTGGCGCCCTCTCAGCGTGCGGTGGTGATTACCAACCGGCCAGTGATGGACGTCCATTTCTCCCAGTTCCGCGCCCAGGTATCCGGCACCATCAACTGCATGGGTCAGTGGCTTTGCTCTTTTCTCTTCTCTTCTCTTCTCTTCTCTTCTCTTCTCTTCTCTCCTCTTCTCTCCTCTCCTCTCCTCTCCTCTCCTCTCCTCTCCTCTCCTCTCCTCTCCTCTCCTCTCCTCTCCTCTCCTCTCCCCTCCCCTCCCCTCCCCTCCCCTCCCCTCCCCCCCCCTCCCCCCTCTTCTCTCTTCTCTTCTCTTCTCTTCTCTTCTCTCTTCTCTTCTCTTCTCTTCTCCCCCTCCCCTCCCCTCCCCTCCCCTCCCCTCCCCTCCCCTCCCCTCCCCTCTCCTCCCCTCCCCCTCCTCCCTCTCCTCTCCTCCTCCTCTCCTCTCCTCTCCTCTCCTCTCTCCTCTCCTCTCCTCTCCTCTCCTCTCCTCCTCCTCTCCTCTCCTCTCCTCCTCCTCTCCTCTCCTCCTCCTCCCCCTCCTCCTCCTCCTCCCTCCTCCTCTCCTCTCCTCTCCCCTCCCTCCCCTCCCCCTCCCCCTCCCCCCTCTCCCCTCCCCTTCCCCTTCCCTTCCCTTCCCTTCCCTTCCCTTCCCTTCTCTTCTCTCCTCACCTTCCCTTCTCTTCTCTCCTCACCTCTTCTCTTCTCTCCTCTCCTCTCCTCTCCTCTCCTCTCCCTCTCCTCCTCTCCTCTCCTCCTCCTCCCCCCTCCCCTCCCCTCCCCTCCCTTCCCTTCCCTTCCTTTCCCTTCCCTTCCCTTCCCCTTCCCTTCCCTTCCTTCCCTTCCCTTCCCTTCCCTTCCCTTCCCTTCCCTTCCCTTCCCTTCCCTTCCCTTCCCTTCCCTTCCCTCCCTTCCCTTCCCTTCCCTTCCCTTCCCTTCCCTTCCCTTCCCTTCCCTTCCCTTCCCTTCCCTTCCCTTCCCTTCCCTTCCTTCCCTTCCCTTCCCTTCCCTTCCCTTCCCTTCCTTCCCTTCCTCCTTCCCTTCCTTCTCTCTCTCTCTTCTCTTCTCTTCTCTTCTCTTCTCTTCTCTTCTCTTCTCTAATTGTTGCTGTCAATTCTGTTACATGTGCTAGGTACGTGCTGCATAGAGTAAAGTCAGTAGTGTTTGATAATAGTGATGAGGATAATAGTAATGATGATGATGATGATGATAGTAATAGCAATAATAATAATGGTAGTAATAACAACAACAACAACAACAACAATAATAATAATAATAATAATAATAATAATAATAATAATGATGATGATGATAAGAATAATAATGATACATTGAATTTATACAGCGCTATATTTTGTGAAAGCAAATCAAAGTGCTTGCATTCAGCCTGTTTCTACACATGCATTTGTGATTATGAGATGAAACAGCAGGGAAGACTGTTAGCATGGAAGTAAGAATGTCTTGAGGCTAGATTTAAAAGTGTCATAAGTAGGTTTTGGGTTTCATTTTATCAAAAAAAATCTATCACCCAGACCCGTGTTCTCTCGCTGATGAGAAGAAAAGGCATTTACAAATGTGATTTGATCCCAAGACCTGTGACTGTCTGGACAGATGACTTAACTGCTAGGCCGGATTGACAGCTGATTGTTTTCTGTCTAAGCATAGTCATGTACCCAGATACAGATTTCACATCACTGCCTGGTTTTTTTGTTTTTTCAGAAAAATGTGGAGAGCTGGATGTTGCTCTGGAAGCTGTTGGTCGCTCTGATGCCAAAGTTCTGGTGAAGGTGAATAAGAACGATGTTTTTTTATTTTTATTTTTATAGCAGACTGTACTTGTCTTAACCTAGGTGGCTGCTCTGTTTGGCCAAGTTTATTTCCAGATCTTTCCTCTTAGGGGATGCTGGGGGGCCTGTCAGTATAAAACAGCATCCCCACTGTCTGAAAATTCTGTGCTAGAAATTCCCTTTTTTCTATCCTTCTCTTTCATTCTGCCTTGTTCCTTTTCTTCCTGTCACCTCCTTCTTGTCTATTTTCTGCCTTGTAGGTCCATTCTCCTTTCTTTTTTTCCCAGAAAGACTTCAAATATCATGATTCTCACCCATGCCGAAGTTGGATGCCATTGGGCCTGATGTGTCAGGTGCTTAATGACAGTACAACTCATTTTCGGTCATATGACAATGTACAGTAGTTGCTGTTGAGCATTTGATGGAGAAGTGTCTGTGTGTCTGTGTGTGTTTGTGTGCATGTGCACGCATCCCCTGGCATATTCACTCACACATGCATACATGTGTGTGTGGATGTGTTCATAGGTGTATATGCATCTGTGTTAACATTGACCTGTACTTTCTACTTTAAAGACATTGTTCTATGTTTCAGGCCAAAGAGAGCGGAGAAGGATCTGCCAACTTTGTCTTTGAGCACATCCTGCCTGGAAAGTACAAAGGTATGTGGATGAAGCAATATTTCTGTATATATTTATCTATACTGCAGTCATTCGTATCAGTGAT
The DNA here is from genome assembly GCA_030674155.1 of Stramonita haemastoma. Taxonomy (NCBI): domain Eukaryota; kingdom Metazoa; phylum Mollusca; class Gastropoda; order Neogastropoda; family Muricidae; genus Stramonita; species Stramonita haemastoma. The sequence goes on from CM060346.1 coordinate 15,534,317, forward strand.
TGCCTTTCCAATGGACCATTCCAGCTTTCTAAAGAGGGAGGGTCTGCTGCCTGGGTAACAGCTTGCCCTCCATGCTTTCTTTTTTAGAGCCTAGATCGCAACTCCATAGTCTTCTGAGACTGATGGGTGCCTACTACTATACTGCAGTCATACAGTCTGGTATTCCGATTTATCTGTTTTTGAGACAACTGTTCTTACAAAGCTGACTTCATTTCATTTCTCCTTTGACTCCTTTAGAGGAATGGATTCTGATGCAGTGTGAACTCCATGGAAAGAAATCCCTTGGAACAGACAGACACCTTAGAGGAGTTTCAAACCCTTTTGAGTGACTGTAGTTTAGCTCTGTAACTGTTAGGCTAGCTTGCCCCAGAAGTTACCGACTCCACTTCCCTGAAAGTCCTGTGGATGAGGCTATTAGTGACATTCATTCTGACATGATGTGTTGTTGTTGTTGTTGTTGCAGTGACTATTAGTGACATTCATTGTGACAGATGTGTGTGTTATTGTTGTTGTTGTTACAGTGGCTATTAGTGACATTCATTGTGACATGATGTGGTGTGTGTTATTGTTGTTGTTGTTACAGTGGCTATTAGTGACATTCATTCTGACATGATGTGTGTGTTGTTGTTGTTGTTACAGTGGCTATTAGTGACATTCATTGTGACATGATGTGGTGTGTGATGTGTGTTGTTGTTGCAGTGACGATCGTTCAGGACTCGTGGTGCTGGAAGAGCAAGACGATAGAGCTGGAGGTGGGGGAGGGGGACGTGACTGGGGTCAGCTTCACCCACAATGGCTACATCCTCAAGTGCTCCATCTCCCACCCCATCACCTTGGTCAGTATTGGATGTTCGTATATCGGTGTAGTATTCTGTTGAATTGGGAAGGTTTGGGGAGGTTTTTTGGTGGGGGATTTTTTTTATTATTTTTTATTTTATTTTATTTTTTTAGTAATGTGCTCATCATAGTGTACAGGGCTGTGAGTTGTCTGCTGTAGTCTGTATAAATATTTATATTAGAAAAGTAATGATCTGGGGTTGCTAATTGAAAATTATGGGTTTTTTTGCCTTATCAAAAATGCGATGTTTCTTTAAAAGAGTTTTCCATTTTGGCACAACTGTGCTGTAAATAGCCATTAACTTTTGGTGTGCATTCGCATCTGTGCAGTGCGTTTACAAAACGGTAGTTAGTGAAGCATTATTGTTTCATGACAGTGAAACAGTGTGATCAGTGATTCATTATCTTTTTTTTTAACATGTTTTCCTCTGATTGTTCCCAAGCTTCCCTGTGGGGATTCCAGGGATCTGTCAGTATAAAAAGCATCCCCACCTTCTGGAAATTCTGTGCTTGGAATTCCCTCATTTTTATCCCTCTCTTTGTTTCTGCCTTGTTCCTTTTCTTCCTGTCACCTCCTTCTTGTCTATTTACTGCCTTCATGGTCCATTCTCTTACCTTTTCACTAGAAAGACTTAAAAGATCGCAATTCTCACCCATGCCAAAGTCGGATGTGCTGGGCCTGACTTGTCAGGCGCTTACCTGCAGCATAACGCATTTTTGCTCAAGTGACAAACACTCTTTGCTGTCTTGATGAAGAAGATGAAGTTCGATGAAGAAGATGAAGTTCGATAAAGAAGGTGAAGTTTGATGACGAAAAAGAAGTTCGATGAAGAAGAAGAAGTTTGATAAAGAAGGTGAAGTTCGATAAAGAAGGTGAAGTTCGATGAAGAAGGTGAAGTTTGATGAAGAAGAAGAAGTTCGATGAAGAAGAAGAAGAAGTTCGATAAAGAAGAAGTTCGATGAAGAAGATGAAGTTCGATGAAGAAGAAGTTTGATAAAGAAGGTGAAGTTCGATGAAGAAGATGAAGTAAGATGAAGTTCGATAACGAAGAAGAAGTTCGATAAAGAAGATGAAGTTCGATAAAGAAGGTGAAGTTCGATGAAGAAGATGAAGTTTGATGAAGAAGATGAAGTTCGATAAGGAAGGTGAAGTTCGATGAAGAAGATGAAGTTTGATGAAGAAGATGAAGTTCAATAAAGACGATGAAGTTCGAGAAAGAAGGTGAAGTTCGATGAAGAAGAAGAAGTGCGATGAAGAAGAAGTTCTCAGACCAGTGAAGATCAGCAGGGACCAAAAACCAAAAACAAAAAACAAAAAAAAGATCCCCAGTATAAACGTAGACAACAGCTTAGAGTAGGCTAAGACTAGGCCATTGTGTGCCGGTGGGAACAGATGACAATATTTACAAACCTGCATATACACGGGGACTGGATGAAAAAAAGCACATGAGTGCTTATCCCATTATCCTGGATATAAAAGAATTAAAAAAAAAGTCATGTTGTGTGTGTGACAGAACTTTGCCCACGAGAAGAAGGCGGGCAGTGTGGGGTCCTTCCAGCTGAACAAGGGCACCAACCGCTTCTGCCTGGCCCAGTCCGGGGTCTACCAGCTCAACCCCGACTCCTGCCACAAGTTTGAGCAGGAGGTCTACACCTACGACACGTAAGGGCCCCCACACCACACCACACAGAGCTGCTGTTACTATTGTTTTTTTACACACACACGCACGCACGCATGCACGCGCGCACGCATGCACACGCGCGCACGCACGCACACACACACACACACACACACACACACACACACACACACACACAGAGATTAGATCTCTCTCTCTGTCTCGCTCTCTCTCTCTCTCTGTCTCTCTCTCTCTCTCTCTCTCTCTCTCTCTCCCCTCTCTCTCTCTCTCTTTCTCGCTCTCTCTCTCTCTCTCTCTCTCTCTCTCTCCTCTCTCTCTCTCTCTCTCTCTCTCTCTCTCTCTCTCTCTCTCCTCTCTCTCTCTCTCTCTCTCTCTCTCAAACTAACCTATCCAGTCTCCTTCTTAGGGTCGTCTGCTGTCACTTAAAGTGTAAAGATGTTGAAGATTGAAGACTGACTGACTGATTTACAGTGTGCAAATCCAGTATGACTCAAGTGTAAAGAATCCAGACCCATAAGGGCTCACACAGTGCACAAATCCAGTAGGACTCGGTGTTAAGAATCCCAGCACGTAAGGGCTCACACAGTGCACAAATCCAGTATGACTCATTGTTAAGAATCCAGACACATAAGGGCTCACATAGCGCACAAATCCAGTAGGACTCATTGTTAGGAATCCTGACACATAAGGGCTCACACAGCGCGCAAATCCAGTAGGACTTGGTGTTAAAAATCCAGACATGTAAGGGCTAACACAGTGTGCAAGTCCAGTAGGACTCTAGTGTTACGAATCCTTACCTGTAAGGGCTCACACAGTGGGCAAATCCAGAAGGAAGGTGGCAGGATGGTTAAGACATTCGCCTGCCAACAAGTGAACCGTGAGGTTCTGGGTTCGTACCCAGCCTCACCCTTTCTTCCCAGTTTGACAAAAAAATCGAACTGAATGTCAAAGTCATTCGGATGAAACTATAAACCGAGGCCCCGTGTGCGAATGCATGCAGAACATCTTGCGCACTCGGTAAAACCCTGTTCCACCTTTCGGAAGAGCAGGCCATCGTGTGCTGGTAGGAGCGGATGACAAAATTATAATTAAAAAAACAGCATGCTCACAGGTGTCATGTTTAGACACCAACCCTGAGGAAAAATAAAATAATGTGTAGGCGCTGCACTTGTGGCGATGCACTCTCCCCGGGAAGAGCAGCCCGAATTTCACGCAGAGTTATCTGCTGTGACATAAAGTGGTATAAAAAAAAAAAAATAGATAGAAATAAATAAAATAAATAAAAATAAGTTTCAGTGTTAAGAATCAAGACACATAAGGGTTCACATAGTGCGCAAATCCAGCAGGACTCGAGTTTTAAGTGTCCGGGGCCAGCCATGAAATGAGCCAGTTTTCCTTATCTTTCACCCTCCTGGTTTTCCAAGTGTGGTCAGTTCCTGCTATAATTAGCACTGGCTGGGATGGAATGGATAGCAGCTGAGAGGAGCTGAAAGTGAGGGGGATTTGGACAGCTGTGCCTCCCCCCCCCCCCCCCCCTACACACACACACTGGGAATAAGGAGAAGTATTAGGGATCTGTTTTTTTGTTTGTTTTTTTTTTTTTTCATTCCTCGGCTAGAATTCTAAGGTTCACCAACGGTGAGATTTTGTGTATGTGATCATTTTTGTCCACCATGAAGGTAGCTGCATTCCAACTTTGGGGATGGACGTGGATTTATGATGATGATGATAGTAAGAAGTGAAAGAGACTACAATCCCTGTGATGCCTTTCATGCCTTCCTTGCCTTTGGGAACATATTTGGGGGAAAGGGGGGAGGGGGGGGGGGGTTGATTGATAAAAATCAGATGATGACAGTGGTGACTTTGGTAGGAAAAAAAAGAAAAAGAAAAAAGACCTTTGACTTGTGCGACATCTTCCATACACTAGGAATGAGGTTGTAATAGGAAGGGAGGGTTGAAGGTAAAGGGGGGGGGGGGGCACAGTGCACAAATCCAACATCACTCAGCCCAGAGTGCTAACTTTAGCACACCCCTTCCTTTTATCTAGTCCAAGTGTGGTCAGGTCCTGCTATAGTTAGCACCAGCTGGCCCCAGCTGGGCTGGGTTGGGATTAAATGATTAGCCGCTGAGAGGAGTTGAAAGTGGGGGAAACTGACAGCTGTAGGGGGGGGAGAGTAGGACGGGGTAGGGGTTCTGGGTTGAAAATGATGATGAGGGGGATGACAGTGAAAAGAAGAAAAAGGAGAAGAATGTGCAATATGTAAGAGCCCATGCTATTTACAGTAATGGGAAAAAAACAACAACAGTAAAGCGTATGTGCGTATAATATCACATTACTTTTGGTAATCCAATCATAATGATGAGGGGGATGACAGTGAAAAGAAGAAAAAGGAGAAGAATGTGCAATAATATGTAAGAGCCCATGCTATTTACAGTAATGGGAAAAAACAACAACAGTAAAGCGTATGTGTGTATAATATCACATTACTTTTGGTAATCCAATCATATTCCAATACTTCCCTATAGGGATGCTTGGGGGCCTGTCAGTATAAATAGCATCTCCACCCTCTGGAAATTCTGTGCTTGGAAAATTCCCTCTTTTCTGTCCCTCTCTTTGTTTCTGCCTTGTTTCTCTTCTTCCTGTCACCTCCTTTTTGTCTAATATCTGCCATCTTGGTCCATTCTCCTGCCGTTTTTTTTTCAGAAAGACTCAATACAATGCTCTCCCTCTATGAAGTCAGATATGCTGGGCCTAACTTGTCATCCACTTAAAGGCAGCGCAACTTTTGCTCATATGACAAACAACAATAGTTGCTGTCTGAGCATTCGACAGAAAAGAAGAATATACCAATAGTAATACTTTGCTGTCTCAATAAACATAGAAATTCTTGTAGTTCAGATTTTGATTTAATCTTATGCCATCTCTGCCTCTGTCTGTCTGCCTGTCTGTCTGTCTTCTCTCTTTCATCTCTGTCCAGCCTTCACTGTCTGTTTCTTTTTGGGTTGTTTTTTTTGAGAAATGCACCACAGTGCTGGTTTTCTGTTTACACTCACTCGCATTTATTTGAAACAATGATTATCTGGTTTTTAAATCAAAGTGGGGGTGGTGGAGAGGGGAGAGAGAGAGGGGGAGGGAGGGAGGGAGGGAGGGAGGGAGGGAGGGAGGGAGAGAGAGAGAGAGAGAGAGAGAGAGAGAGAGAGAGAGAGAGAGAGAGAGAGAGAGAGAGAGAGAGAACTCACTTTTACTTTGAAGTATCAAAAAAAGAAAAATGTTGACTATAAAAAAAATTGTCTAATCCTGTCAAGTTCCTGTTTAAACCACAATCACTGCCCCCTCCTCCCTCCCAGAACCCCCCCCCCCCCCCTGTTCCCCCTCCAATCCCACAAATCCCCCCCACCCCTCACCCCTACCCCCCACCCCCACCCCTCACCCCCACCCCCATATAAAAAAAAAGTTACTTGGCCACCTGCACGAGTCTTTTAACGGTTCAAAGTCCTTTACCATCTTTTCCCAAATTGTGATATCAGACGGGAATGAGAGACAGAGACAGAGACAGAGAGAGAGACAGAGAGAGACAGAGAGAGAGAGAGAGAGACAGAGGGGGGAAGCGTCTAACAGTGTGACATGTGAAGTGTTCGTGCACGCCTCAGGTCCAACCCTGTGACCTTGACCCTGACGGCCATCCAGCATCTGGCCACGGGGACGGTGAGGACGGAGGAGAAGGTGGAGGACATTGTGGTCACCATCAGGTGAGAGAGAGGAGGAGGATGCAGGGGGGGGGGGGGGGGGGGGGGGCGACCTCTGATGTGTGTGTGTGTTGTGTGTGTGTGTGTGTGTGTGTGTGTGTGTGTGTGTGTGTGTGTGTGTGTGTGTGTGTGTGTGTGAGGACATTGTGGTCACCATCAGGTGAGAGAGGAGGAGGATGCGGGGGGGGGGGGGGGGGGGGACCTCTGATGTTTCTGTCGTGTTGGGGGGGGGGGGGGGGGGATTTTTTTAAATTTTTTTAATTCATTTTTGTTATATTTAATCTAATGTAGTGAAGATAATGGAATAAGCATTCATGTGCTTTTTTACATCCAGTCCCCGTGTGTATGTATTTTTGTAAATGTCATCTGTTCCATCTGCTGTGGGGAAGGTGTGTGTGTGTGTAGGTGTGTGTGTGTGTTTGTGTGTGTGTGTGTGTAGGTGTAGGTGTGTGTGTGTGACTGGATGTGTGTGGCTGTGTGTGTGTGCTCGTGAGTGTGTGTATTTTTGTGTGTGTGTGTGTGCGTGTGTGTGTGTGTGTGTGTGTGTGTGTGTGTGTGTGTGTGTGTGTGTGTGTGTGTGTGTGTGTGTATCCGTGCGTGTGTGTGTGTGTGTGTGTTTTGTGTGTGTGTGTGTGTGTGTGTGTGTGTGTGTGTGTGTGTAGAGTAACGCTGCAGAAACACATGATACAGCTGTCTCAGTCTGGAAAGTGTGGAGCCTCAAGCTTGTGTGAGTGGAACATTGCTGTCCTGTCAGTGATCAATTTGACCCATTGTAATCTGATGCGTGATGTGTTGGTTGGTGGGTCGTTCAGGTCATCGGTGGAGGATTCGGCCACTGTGATCGGCCCCCTGTCGGTCAGCAGCCCTGGGAAGGAAGGGAAGGACAAACGCCCCTACATCTACACCTTCTCCCACTGGGCAAAGTAAGCTTTCTTCATGGCGGTCGTTTTCCTTTTATTTATCATTTTATTTTATTTTATTATTTTATTTTATTTATTATTTCATTTTATTTATTATTTTATATCAAGGATAATGGAATAAGCACTCATGTGCTCTTTTTACATCCAGTTCCCGTTTGTATGCAGTTTTTGTAAATGTCATCTGTTCCCACCGGCACACAAGGGTCTACTCATATGAAAAGCGGAACAGGATTTAACATGAGATGTTCTGTGTGCATTCACACATGGGGCCTCGGTTTATAGTCTCATCCGAAAGACTTTTGGGGGAGAGTAGAGTCAGCACTGATGTCAACTCCAGGAGAAAAATCCCATTGAATGGGAATTGAACCCGGGTCACGGCGGGTCTAGTGTTGGGTTTGATGTAAATCATTATGCCATGAGCATTTTATTCTGACTGCAATGTGGATGAGTCTAAATTATTTAAAGAAAAAAAAAAGATGAGGCATAGTATATGGCTAGCTTAATGGTGTGGGAAAAAATGGTTGCATGTGCGAAATCTCACCGTTGGTGAACCTTGGACACGGCTGCTCAAAACAGGAAAAATCTGACTCTTTAGTTGGCGGCTGGCACTGCACTCAGTAACCGAAATTCCATCCCACCGCTATCTAGGGCACTGCGCGGTCAGGGGTCAGAGTCCAGCATCTGGCGATGCCGCTACACTTTCCTTCTTTGCTGTCTATTAGCAACTGGGCAAATTTCTGTTTGAAAGGCATTTTTTACCATACGCTGCCAGATTCCCATGATTTTTTTACAGTGTTCATACTTCAGTGAACAAAACTTTAATAATCGCTTTACCTGTTTGTGGTGACTGTTGTGGAGTTGAATTTTGTTAATTATTTTTTTACAATTTTTTTACAAACATAGTGTCTCCCAAGAAACGAAGCAGTGAGTGTTGGCTTGTTCCTGTTTTTCTGTGGCAAAGCATCCTACTCTGTGAGGAATTCCGTGGATTTTTTTTTATAACTCAGACTGTTCTCTTTCGTATGTGCCTTTTGTTTTATGTGAATCTTCTACTTGATCTTGTAGTTTGTTAACAGTTTGTTTATCGGTACAATGGCTGAGTGCTTTTGTGTTTGCTTGTGCTTTGTTAGTGTTTACTAAATTAACTTTCTTTGTATAAGTATTTTGTCTCAGCATCAGTCAAGTGCGTATATAATCGTGCGTAGGTGCATAGAGTGTGTGTGTGTGCGTGTGTGTGTGTGTGTGTGTGTGTGTGTGTGTGTGTGCGTGCGTGCGTGCGTGCGTGCGTGCGTGCGTGCGTGCGTGCGTGCGTGCGTGTGTGTGTGTGCGCGCGCGCGCGTGCACGCGTGTGAGTTTTTGCAAGTGTGCTAACGTGCGTTGCGTGCACACGCGTCTTTGTGTGTGTGTGTGTGTGTGTGTGTGTGTCTGTCTGTCTGTCTGTCTGTCTGTAAGTGTGTGTGTGTGTGTGTGTGTGCGCGCTCCCTTGTGTGTGTGTGTGTGTTTGTGTGTGTGTGTGCCCTCGTGTGTGTGCGAGCTTTTGTGTGTGTGTGTGTGCCTTTGAGTGTTTGTGTGTTGTGTGTGTGTGTGTGTGTGTGTGTGTGTGTGTGTGTGTGTGTGTGTGTGTGTGTGTGTGTGTGTGAGAGAGAGAGAGAGAGAGAGAGAGAGAGGAGAGAGAGAGAGAGAGAGAGAGAGAGAGAGAGAGAGAGAGAGAATTGAATACGACTGCCTGACAATCAAGCTGTAGGATGGAGACAGATAGTCATAGGGAAGATGTTCACCAACACAGACTGAACTCTCTGTGTAGAGTGTGTGGTGGCCGTTCCAAAAAGCAAATGTCCGCAGCACCCATCAGATACTGTCGGTATATACAGTCAGAGCTGCTGCTGTATCATGACATTGACATCTTGTGTGACAGAAGTGACACACATTCAACAACGGTGTGTAATATGTGCTTTTCGAGACTATATTATTTAAAGAGGGCAGGCAGTGCTACATCCCTGCACAATGCTAAAACTGACAGGGAATCTGCAGCACAGCTGTGGACTCCTTTTGATCCCTCTCTTTCTGTCCACGAATGTCGCGTTTGTTCACATTTTGCATCTGGGGCAAAACCTGGCAGGCCTCTCAGACGGAAGAGAGGCCGACCAAAGCAGACAGCTACAGTCACTCAGTGTACAGACAGCATCCATGACACAGAGACAGACACATCTTTTCTGCCGCTGTTGACATCCACACCTGAAAAAGTTCCACGTTTCAGTGACACGCAAACATCGCCAATCAAATTTGTTACTCCAGAAAAATCCCATACAGCTGCACATACTCAATGCACTCCAAAGCGATGCTCAGACATGGCCACATCCACTGCCACCCATAACCAAGGCCTGCGTCCCATACACAAAATCAAATCTCCACTCACCAAAGAAGAAATAGAGTACCATACAAAACTGACAAAAATATTACTGAATCAATCAGAAGACAAAAAAACAGTTGTCTGCAAGACAAAAGGTCAGCCTCTCATCCTGAAGAAAGTGACCAAGCCACGGAAACCCTCTTTCTTGGCTTCCTCTCCACTCCGAAAGAAAAGGGCCCAAATAGTGGAAAATGTCAGGCGTGATCTGTCAGGGGGCACAACGGAAGATGCAATAAAGCAGCACAGCAGTGAACTAAAGAAAAAAGCTAATAGACTTAGACAAAAAGTGTTAGAGGGGGCAGGAATAAGAAAACCATCCATCTCTTGTGAAGAGACATCAGCACTGAGGGCACAGTTAGGGACAAGTAGGTTTAGTTTCAGAAAACTACGTAAATGTCTAAAAAAGAAAGGGGTGGCAATAGCGAGTGAGCATGCAGAGAGGGAATTTCAGAAAGACGTTGTCTGTGGAGACATTACAGTTGACCAAAAAACCGTCAGCTCTAGTTCTGAGATCCACGGGGAGAAAAGGGAAGTGCCTGTCAATGTTGGCTATGTTGGTCACACTGATCTTCCTCAGTTTGTGTCCTCGCTACTGGATAAGTACGAGGAAGAAAATCTCCTCACATGGCATGGGGACATGATACCATCCGATGAAATCTGGGTGAAGATTGGTGGTGACTATGGTGGAGACAGTTTTAAGTTCATGCTGCAAGTAGCCAACACCAAAGCTCCAAACTCAAGGCATAACACCTGCCTCATAGCAATTGTCAACTGCAAAGACAGTTATGCAAATCTGAAAACTGTTCTCCTACCATACAAGCAGCAAATTGAAAACTTGAAGAAACTGAAGTGGAAAGGCAAACAGGTATGCATCTTCTTCTTCGGAGACTATGAATACCTGTTAAAGATTTATGGTATTTCAGGAGCTCAGTCTGCCCACCCCTGTCTTTGGTGCAAAACATCCAAACAGCAGATGCAGAAAGACCCAGCAGAACAGGCAAGCATTCCAAGCAGAACACTCAAAAACATCAAGCGTGACAACAGACACTTTCTACTCCATGGCAATGACAAGAAGAAAGCCAAAGCATATAACAATGTTATTCACAGGCCTCTCTTTAGCGTAGAACTGACACAGGTTGCTCCTCCATACCTACACATTCTCCTAGGGATTGTCAAGAAACATCACGATTTGTTAGAACAGGAATGCCACGCACTTGACAAACAGATAGCTGCATCACTAGCACAAGAAGAACACCCCCAGCAGGATAACACCACATTTGCCAAGTTTGTCAACAATCTGCATGCTGTGGAGAAAGATGAAAGAGAAAAGAGAAGGCATGAAACAAGGCTGACAGAAATTTTAGAACTGGAAAAAGAAAGCAGGCACATGCAGGAGTCACTAGCAGAAGAGAAAAAGGCAGTAGAGAAGCAGATCGATGATCTGTATGACAGGATCGAACATAACCAGATGGAGACAGAACTACTGCCTTTTCTGTCAGGACCTGTGACCTCAAACCTGGACACGGCACTGAAAACTCACAGGATATCTGTGCAAGCATACCACGGCAGATCGTTTGTGGGCAATCATTGTCATAAGTATCTGCAACCTTCAGTCACAGAAAGCATCTGTCAGAGTGTTGTGCAGAAAACATTCCAGGTCACAGACAACCACAACCTCCATCAGCATGCAGATGACATTGCAACGAAATTTCAGACACTCAATCATCTCTTTTCAGCTATTCACAAACAAGTGTCACACACTCAGGCAGTCACACAGGCAGACATCCACAGCATACAACAACACATCCAACACTACATGCATTTTTTCAGACAAACTTTCCCCAGCAGCAACATCACCCCTAAGCAGCACATATTAGAGTGTCACTGTGTCGACTTCATCAAGAGATGGGGGTGTGGTTTGGGACTTCTTGGGGAGCAGGGTGGAGAAGAGACGCATGCCTTAGTCAATAAACTGAAAACACGTGTGCGAAGCATCCGAGACGAGGAACAACAAATACATGTCCTCATGCGAGAACAACTGACCGTTGTGTCCCCTCGACTGCAGAATGTCCTGTCAGTTTCTGACAAGCCTAGTACCAGCAAGTAATAGATTGTGAAGATGTATATAATATATATATATATATATATTATATATATATATATATATATATATATATATATATATATATATATATATCTGTCTCTGTGTGTGTGCGTGTGTGCGCGTGTGTGTGTGTGTGTGTGCGTGAGTGAGTGTGTGTGTGTGTGTGTGTGTGTGTGTGTGTGTGTGTGTGTGTGTGTGTGTGTGTGTGTGATGGGGCACAGCACCTACCTGTATGTACTCATATGCTTCCTGGATGTGTGTCAGTATTAAGATTTTTGATAGTTTCTTCAGGTACATGTGTGCCATGCACATCTTCTTGTACATTTACGTGTGTGTGTGTGCGCGCGCGCGTGCGTGCATGCGTGCGTGCGGGCGCGCGCACGCGCGCGAGTGTGTATGTGTGTGTGTGTGTGTGTGTGTGTGTGTGTGTGTGTGTGTGTGTGTGTGTGTGTGTGTTTAGTTATTTTAGTTTATTCTTCTATTTTGACCATAACGAACAAGCACTCATGTGGGTTGTTTTTTTTTTTGCATATAGTCCCCATGTGTATTCAGTATTGTAAATTTTGTCTTCCATTATATGTCTGTGTGTGTTGTTGTTTTCTTTATGTCTATTTTTTGTTTTGATATCAATGTGAAGGCCTACCTGCAATTTGCTCTTTTTCACAACACGGAGATAGATACGCTTTTGATCACGAACATTTTTTCCAACATGAACAGAAAGAAGATGGAGGTGGTTTCTGTACATTATCAGAAACATCAGTGAAACAAAAACCTCAATCATTTGTGAGCTATCTTTGCCTGGTGATGGTGTACAACACTGACAAGACATTTGTTTTTTCTACTGTGTGCTGGGGGGCCATATGAGCTGGACTGGAACTGGTTAGTAAACAAACCTTCAGCTGTAGCAAGGAAACCGGAAAAGCTGATGAAACAGTGGACTGTGTACGTGCTGAATCGCCATGACCATGCAGTAGTGTTTACAGTGAAGTGAGATAGCCGACACTAATGACTGCCAGACTCTCACCCCACGCTCTGTATCGCGCTGCTTCACGCGCCGCTGCAGGTGGTAGCCTACTACGGTGTGTTCATCTATGGCTTCGCTGTGCCCACAGAAACAAAACCATCAAAAAAAAAACCTAGTTAGTCTGCATGCAGACATGTTCAATTTCTTCTCTACATTTTTTGTTTGTATATTATAAATATGTGTTTTTTTAGAGAGAGAGTTAAAAATGACTGATTTTTGTGATTGTGTGTCTGCCTGTCGCTCTCCTGTTCATCTTCATCTATGTTTTGACTGCTCTCACGTCAACCAGTGTGAAAGAAAGTATATGGAGTTTGGTGTCAAAAGAAAGCTTGTTTCAAGCTGATTATAAAGAATGCTTTGTTTGTCTCTTTTTGGACGATTCACTGTACAAAACGATGTGTGAAAGAAACCATGGTAATCTACAGCTGAACACGGCTATAGCGCAAGCCCCTAGTGCAGCCTTTCCTTTTTCCCCGTTTATTTATATCAACGCCCTGCCAGCTGCGGGTCATGAACTTTGACTGGGGAACTAAAGAGACTGAAATGAGAAGCCGTGTGGAGTTTTAGATAAGGAATGGGGAAAAGCCCCAAATCCAAAACCCATAGAATAGGTAAGTTGAAATGGTCTGGCCCGGGCCAAAAACTGTCAAAACCCATAGAATAGGCAAGTTCAAATAGTCTGGCCCAGGCCAAAAGCTGTATCGGTTTTTAATTATAAGGTAAGTGCCAAGGTCTATATTAACATGTTGTTTTGCTTCCAAATTGTTATGTTGAGATTGTCTTCAGTTATGACAAGCTCTTTGCACAATTCGTGTTCTACATCCAAGGAGAACAGATCCTCAGAAGCCTGAGTATGGCTGTCTATGTAGCAAAGTACTCAGAAGCAGCCATACACGCAAACTTCTCATCCATTGTGTGCTTGCAGTCTCACAGTGATTCCCAAGTATAATGAGACAGACAGGGTGCATAGTCTGGGTGACCCCCAGGGTGTTAAGCTGGGGAACACCTGACAACAACAACAACAGTGAATAATAATAATGAATGAAAAAAAGGAAGTCCGTCAGATGCAGAACACCAAAGAAATAGTGTTTTCTGTATCAGAAAGTTGTCAGAGACTGATGTGTTCACTATCTGCTTTTACCTTCACCAGAAAGAAACAAAAATCAGTCATTTCTAAATTTTTAAAAAGTGTGCGTATGCGTGTGTGTGTGTGTGTGTGTGTGTGTGTGTTGTTTGTGAGTTTGTGTGTGTGTGTGTGTGTGTGTGTGTGTGTGTGTGTGTGTGTGTGTGTGTGTGTGTGTGTGTGTGTGCATGCGTGCGTGCATGCATGTGTGTGTGTGTGCTTGGAATGAGCAGGTCTGGAGAACAGCTGGACATCTCGGTGAAGTCAGGCAAAGTGCTGTTTTACCCCAGCAAGATGGAAGTCATCATCGATGGGGGTGAGGCCCTCCCTCTGCTCTGTCTGTCTGTCTGTCTGTCTGTCTGTCTCTGTTTTGTCTCTCTGTCTCTGTCTCTGTCTGTCTCTCTCTCTCTCTCTGTCTCTCTCTCTGTCTCTCTCTCTGTCTCTCTCTCTCTCTCTCTCTCTGCTCTCTCTCTGTCTCTGTCTCTCTCTGTCTCTCTCTGTCTCTGTCTCTGTCTCTCTCTCTCTCTCTCTCTCTCTCTCTCTCTCTCTCTCTCTCTCTCTCTCTCTCTCTCTCTCTCTCTCTCTCTCTCTCTCTCAGGTACTATATGTTTTAGCCTGTATGTATATTGTGTTACACTGTCATATACATCTTCCCTTCCCCTCTCCCTTTTTTACACTTAAAAAGAGTGAAAGCAGGAGGTAAAAAAGTTGTAGAAACAAAACTCACTACTGATTTATCCAGACGCAAACTATGTGAACGTAGTGTGCTCACAGTAACAGTATATAGCCAGATGCGCACTGTAGCTTAGTGAATGAAGGGTTGACATTTATCCTCAGATTGGTTCTGAGAGTGTCCATTGCATTTTGTAATCTTGGTGGATGTTTTTGTGGACAGAGAATTGTTTTTGACTTAGAGTTATGTTGGATTTGTGCGCCTGTGATTTTATGTTGCTTGGATGTGTGTTTATTGGTATGCTTGCATATTTACTTCTTTTTCTCTGAGAGGTAAATAAAAAAACCCAAGTCTTTGTACATAACTGATTCTCCTACTGTCAGAAAATGAAATTTCATTCATCATTGTTTTTGCCAAACCAGGGAGACAGGATAGCCAAGTGGTCAGAACATTGTGCTCACAATTCAACGACCCGAGTTTGATTCCCGTTCGAGGGTATTTTTCCCTTGGAAATAACATCAGTACTGACTCCACTCTCCCCAAAAGTCCTTCGGATGAGACTGTAAACCGAGGCCCCGTGTGTGAACGCCTGCAGAACATCTTGCGCAAACATTAACCCTCTTGCATTCGGATTATCTGAACACAAACTACCCCTAGATTTTGCATTCCATCACGAAATCAGGTCAGGTACACATGCTGGCTGGCCTTATCCTCCTTCTAAGTACATACCAGCAGCTATAATTACTTCCAGACTCTCAGCAGCCTTTGTACTTCTAGCCTGATAGAGCTTTGACATGTGGTAGCAATTAGTGATGGAAATCTACTGTGTGTAAATCCCGGCAAATCCCGGTTGGGGATTGAAGGGGGGCAATTATTCAATCCCGGCAAATCCCGGTTTGGGACTAAGAGGGTTAAATCCTGTTCTGCTTTTTGTAAGAGTAGTAGTGTGCCGGTGGGAACAGATGACAAGATTTATGAAACTAACATACACATGGGGACTGGATGAAAAAAGAAAGCACATGAGTGCTTATTTGATTATTCTCGATATAAAAAAAAAGAAAATTCATTTTCTGACAGTAGGAGAATCAGTTATGTACAAAGACTTGGTTTTTTTATTGACCTCTTGGAGAAAAAAACAAAACAAAAAAAACCTCCCTGAAACTGAAAAAGTTGGCACTGGCTCTATGTGTGTGTGTGTGTGTGTGTGTGTGTGTGTGTGTGTGTGTGTGCATGCGTGCGTGCGTGCGCGTGCTTGCGTGCGTGCCTGTGCGTGTGTGTGCTTCTCTCTCTCTCTCTCTAAAAGAGTCGTGCCCTGGGAGGTGGCCAGTTTCACGGGGAGGAAAGGCGTGTTCATCGTGGGGGAGGTGCAGCCCCCTCTGGAGGGGGTGACCATCACCGTCACCTCGCAGGACGGAGCCATGCAGCCTGTGGTGCTGACCACCCAGGCCAGCGGTCAGTACAGGTGAGTGGGCAGGGCAGGGTGTGGGTGTGGTGGGCGGTGTGAATATTTATTTATTTATTTATTTGTTTTATTTATTTATTTATTTATTTATTTGTTTTTTTTTATTTGTTTAGTTATTTGTTTAGTTATTTGTTTATTTATGTATTCATTTATTTGTTTATTTATTCATTTTTTAATTATGTTTTTATATATTTATTTTTTTTAAGTATGTTTGTATTTATTTTATTTATTTAATCATTTATTTATTTTATTTTATTTATTCATCCATTCATTCATTTATTCATTCATTCATTCATTCATTCATTCATTCATTCATTCATTCATTCATTCATTCATTCATTTATTTATTTATTTATTTATTTATTTATTACCGCTTTACATCACAGCAGATTTCTCTGCATGAAATAATTCGGGCTGCTCTTCCAGGGGAGAGGGCATGCATCGCCACAAGTGCAGCGCCTACCCAGTATTTTGTTTTCCCTTTTTCCTGTCTGCAGTTGTATTTTGTTTCCTTATCAGAGTGGCTTTTCTACAGAATTTTGCCAGGGACAACCCTCTTGTTGCCGTGGGTTCTTTAACGTGCGCTAAATAATGATGTGTAACATGCGGAACCTCACGCTTCACCATAAATGGCTTGCTTTGCACCTCACCCACTTTCCCACTCGGAGCAACTTTAGGAAGGCGGGGGTCAGGTTGTCAATTTTGAGATGTGTATTGATTATAAAACTGTAGCCAATATTCTACCTTGTATTAAAATATCAAGGCACAAGTTTGTTACTTTTTGGTTTAAAAACGCTTTAAAAAGAACAAAAAACACAGAAGCGCTTTATCTGACCACGTTTTACAATGCAAAAACTTGTTCATTTCTCATTTTGTTACTTTCTGCAGCTTATCATTCCCATTTGTAGTAACTTTTGTTAGATTTGTTCTGATTTTCTATCTGTTTTCTGTGTTGATTAGTTGTTTAATTGCATATTATTAACATGTCAACAACTACACATTTACCTCTGGCGCAATGTGACTCAGACTCATGGGGGGGGGGGGGGGGGGGGGGGGGGGGGGGGGGGGGTGGGGGGGGGGGGGGGGGGGGGGGGGGGGGGGGGGGGTGTCACATTGCCCGACATGGTGTGTGTGTCCTTCAATTGTGTGTGATGACATTCATCTGTCAATGACAGTCATTTGCGTGCTGATCAGATTCTAATGCACTGTTTGACACTGTTTTACATCTCACACACACACACACACACACACACACACACACACACACACACACACACACACACACACACACACACACACAGGCACACACACACAGGCACACACACACACGCACACACACAGGCACACACACACACAGGCACACACACACACAGACCCCCCCCCCCCCCATAACCCCTCCCCCCCAATATCCTCGATATAGAAGAATAAAATGAAAAATAAACACACACGCACACACATACACACAGAACCCCTCCCCCCCCACTCCCCCCAAAAAAACAACCCACAAAACCCCCCACCCCCAAAAAAAAAATCACAGCTATGTCTGATGCATGGTATGGTGGACAGAGTGGGCCTCTACACGGGGATGTGAAGTACAGCGTGGCAGCAGAGAAGACGGGCTACGTCATCACCCAGGACCCCAAGAAACCCGATGTCTTCCGCGCCTTCAAGCTGGGAGAGATCTCCGTCAAGGTGACTTTGACTTTAAGAGTCTTGTATGGTTGGCCAGGACCTGTGATCCAAGGAAAGACAGTAGAGTTGGTTTTAACCCTCTTAGCCCCGAACCGGGATTTACCAGGATTGAATAATTGCCTCCCCGAGCAAGCATGGGTGCCTGACCTGATTTCGTGATGGAATGCGAAATTTAGGGGCAATTTGTGTTCAGAGGATCTGAATGCAAGAGGGTTAAACCCCATTTTAATCAGTGTATTTTTGCACAGTTTTTAACCTGAGATTAAAAAAAAAAAATTGTCAAGGTGATAGCCCTGATATGGCCTCTGTGGTTGGCAGGGGTTATAAACAACAAGATTGGATTGAATTGGATTAGGTGACCTGACTGATACAACTCAGAAATGTAGGTTTGTTGTGAATGTGATAAAGGTTATGATTGTTAAAGAGAGGAATGGGGGTGGGGGTGACTTGGGTGTGTGTGTGTGTGTGTGTGTGTGTTGTGTGTGTGTGTGTGTGTGTGTGTGTGTGTGTGTGTCTGTGTCTGTGTGTGTGTCTGTGTGTCTGTGTGTGTCTGTGTGTGCCTGTGTGTGTGTGTGTGTGTGCGCGCGCACACGCACGCGTGCATGCGTGTGTGTGTGACTGCAAGCATATGCATATGTGTGTGAGTGAGAGGGTAGCATATATGTGCATGAAAATATGAAATTCTGAATTCTTTCTTCAGTCAGCAATGCTACCCCCCCCCTCCTCAATTTTACTGATAAAAAAGATCTTAAAGACACATCAGTTGAGAGATATCAAACCTGTATGTGAATGTTCCCACAGCAGAAAGCATTGCCATAGTAACAGGGGAGGGATTTTTGCAGGTGGTGGACAAAGGAGGACAACCCATGTCCAGTGTTCTCCTGTCGCTGAGCGGGGAGCGTCAGTATCGCAGCAACAACATCACCGGGGATTCCGGCACCCTCGTCTTCACCAGTCTGGTGTGTGGAGCGGTTTCTTTTTAAATATATTATTCTTATTACTGTTGTTGTTGTTGATGGTTGTTTTATTCTGTTTCTTCTTTATTTTCTTTCTTCTTCTTCTTCTTCTTCTTCTTCTTCTTCTTGATTGTTTGATTATTGATTGAATGTTTTTTATTGATTGATTGATTGATTGGTTGATTGATTGATTGGCTGCAGAGTCCAGGGCAGTACTTTCTGCGGCCCATGACCAAGGAGTACCAGTTTGAGCCGGCCTCCCAGACCATCCAGGTGAAGGAGGGCACCACCATCAACATCACCATCTCGGGCATCCGCGTCGCCTACAGGTCAGACCCCCCTTCCCCTCCCTCCTCCCCCTTTACTCCCTTTCCCAGTTCTTGGTCTCCTGTGTGGTGAAAGCACAGTGTGCAAATCCAGCATCAACTCAGTCAAAGGTCCAAGACACAGTGCTTGAAATTAGCACTTCCCTGTGGGGATGCTTGGGGGTCTTTCATATAAACAGCATCTCCACCTTCTGGAAATTCTGTGCCAGCCGTTTCCTCTTTTCTGTCCCTTTCTTTGTTTGTACTTTGTTCCTTTTTGTCCGTCCTGTCACCTCCTTTCTTGTCTTTTTTTTTTCCTTCCTGGTACATTCTTCTGCCTTGTTTCCAGAAAGATTTAATAGTAATTTTCTTGAAGTCGGATGCACTGAGCCTGACTTGTTACTGTATTGAATGTGTGGTTAGTGCATGCAACAGATAGATGGATTTTAATGCCCATGTATACAACGGGAAGATGGATTTTAAGGCCCATGCATGCAACAGATAGATGGATTTTAATGCCCATGTATACAACGGGAAGATGGATTTTAAGGCCCATGCATGCAACAGATAGATGGATTTTAATGCTCATGCATGCAACAGATAGATGGATTTTAATAAAGCTCATGCATGCAACAGGTAGATGGATTTGGATGCCCATGCATGCAACAGATAGATGGATTTGGATGCCCATGCATGCAACAGATAGATGGATTTTAATGCTCATGCATGCAACAGATAGATGGATTTTAATAAAGCTCATGCATGCAACAGGTAGATGGATTTGGATGCCCATGCATGCAACAGATAGATGGATTTTAATGCTCATGCATGCAACAGATAGATGGATTTTAATAAAGCTCATGCATGCAACAGGTAGATGGATTTGGATGCCCATGCATGCAACAAATAAATGGATTTGGATGCCTATGCATGCAACAAATAAATGGATTTGAATGCCCAGTACACAAATGTTTGACGGGTTAATTTGAATGTTTTAGGTTATGTTTATACTGCCACTCAACAACTGTGGAGTGGAATTGAAAATGTGTACACATGTTGGAAAAGACTTTCATGCTTTCGTCTAATATCACTGAGAGTGAACAGATGTCAAATTGAAGACGACAACAACTTTCATACTTACAACAGGCTCTCTGTCCATCTAAAAAGAAGGGGGAGGCTGGTGGGGCTGCTGGTTCTTATTGTAAACATAGCACTGGCAAGGCAAGAAACAGCAGTTGCTAGTGAGAAAACAGAAGGATACCCCCCTTTGCATGCAACTTTCTTTCTGACTGCACACACAGCTAAAGAGGAGGAAAAAACAACTTTTTTTTTTTTTTTTTTTTGGCGGGAAGGTTTGTGAGGGCATGTTTGTGGCAGTATGAGCACCATGTAAAAATAAAGAGGGGTTGGATATATCCACAATTTAAAAAAAAAAATTTTTTAGCCTGTCTGCACAGGAGCCGTGAAAGGCAGTATGAATGAACCCTTAAGTTTTGTCGCTTATGGCATTTCACTTGTCAGAATTTCATTTGTGTGAGATGATATAGATATCTTGGATATTAATCCTTGGATTAAAAAATTTTTTTTTACTTTTGTTTAACCTGGATTTTCTTTGCACAGCTGCTACGGCAAAGTGACCTCGCTGAACGGGGAGCCAGAACCGGGGGTGGTGGTGGAGGCTGTGGGTCAAGGTCAAGGCTGTGACCTTTACCAGGAGGAAGCCAAGACGGAACAGGACGGAACCTATCGCATTCGTGGACTGCAGGTAAACCATGGAGGGAGGAGGTGGAAGGGGGGGGGGGGGGGGGGGGGGTGATATTTCGCTTTTCTTGTATATTTGGGTGTATGTTTTTAGGGAATTGGATTGTTTCATTGGCGTTATGCTTCGTAAGAGTTCTTCATATGATTGAGTGTTGTGTTGTTACAAGCTACTGTGTTGTTTTATGGTGTCTGATTTCACATTGTTTATCCATTCATAGCATAATGATGTATGTGTGTGTTATTGT
>CM060346.1:15557715-15570215 GCA_030674155.1 Stramonita haemastoma
GCAGTACCAGTTTGTGGACCCGGAGGTGTCCTTCACCGCCAACATCTCCTTCAAACACTACAAGTTCCGCTTCGAGCCCAAGGTAAAAAAAGTTAAAAGATAAAGTCTGTCCCGAGCCTAAGGCTCATCAGGCCGGTGCTTATCCTGGTTTCTGTGGCGTTAAGCGACTGAGAGTCATAGACTCCCCCCCTGGACAGGACGCCAGTCTATCGTAGGGTTAACCCCCAACACAAGGTTGGTACCCCTTTTACACCTGGGTGGGGTGAGAAAACAGCCGTAAAGTGCCTTTTCCAAGGGCACAACGCCATAGCCGAAAGCTGGGATCGAACCCGCAACCTTTAGATTACGAGTCCAACGCCCTATCCACTAAAGTAAACTAAAACTATAAAAGGCTTTTGTGTCTGGAGAACGCATCATCCTTCACACAGTGCACAAATCCAACACCACTCAGTAGGGCCTAGTCAGGAGTGCTAAATTTAGTGTGCTCCTTCCTTTTACCTGGTCCATGTGTGGTCAGCTCCTGTTCAAAATAGCACCAGCTAACCACAGCTGGGCTGGGCTGGGATAATTAGCGGCTGAGAGGAGCTGAAAGAAGGGGGATACTGACAGCTGTGTTCACCACCCTCCATTCTCATCAAAAGCTGTGTCCGTGTCCCAGGCACTGGCACACAACTGCCGTGAAAGGAGAGAGAGAGAGAGAGCTAGTGGTGATTTTGTGGGTGGAGGGTTCCCATCACCAGTTTTGGTTAAGGAACTAGTGGAATGTCAATCTGTTAATCTTTTTTTTTGTGAATGGTCATATACGTGTGAATGATTTGAATGCAAGCGCTTTGATTTGTTTGCTTTACAAGATTCAGTGCTACAGAAATTCCATGTATTATTACTATTATCATTATCATTTTTATTAATATTATTATGCTGCTTGAACAAAAAGAAAAAAAGAAAAGCAACTTGTCTCAAATCAGCTGTTCCTTAAAGATGCATCTATAAGAAAAAAAAAGTTATGTACATACTTGCTAGCCAGGATAAATATCAGACAGGATTTTTCAGAAAACTGCAGCTTTAAATGGCCACTGTGCCTACAGTAGAGATACAACATCACTTCTGCTCTGATTCTTCCTCATCTTCACCGTCTCCTCTTCTTCTGCTTCTTCTTTCTTCATCTTCGTCTTTCTTCTCCCTGAATTACATATGGAATTATGGAGATGAAAAGATGCACATCAACTCTTCTTTGGGGTTTTTTTCAGGTAAAAAAAAAAAAAAAAATGATGAGTATCATCCCCCCTCCCCCCCCCCCCCCCCCCCCCCAAAAAAAAAAGTTCTACATGATGTACAGTGTGAATTAAGTCTTTAAAAATGTAGGAATTTTTCGATTTAAATCTAAAGGATCAGCCATAGTTATAAGCATGATGTAACTTCTGAAATATTGCAGTTGGTTGAAAAGTTGGTTTCTGGATATATATCTGTACACAAGTCATGCTTTTGTGTGTGGTTGTGGTGTCCTATGCTGTTAGCCTGGCTGGTTAAAGCATTGTGCTCGTGATCTGCTGATCCAGGTTCAAATCCTGGTCAAGGGGAATTTTCCCCTTCAGTTAATATCAGTGCTGACTCTGCTCCCCCCAAAAGTCCTTCGGATGAGACTATAAACCATGGTCCCGTGAGTGAACACATGCAGAACATCTTGCACACTTGTTAAAACCTGTTCCACTTTTCAAAAGAGTAGGCCATTGTGTGCCAGTGGGAACGGATGACAAAATTTACAAAACTGCATACGCACTGGATGTAAGAAAGCACATGAGTGGTTATTTCATTATCCTGGAAATAGAGCAAGAAATAAATAAATAAATGAATAAATAAATGTACAGAGAGTGATGTGCTGTCACACTTTCAGCGGAAAATGGTGGATCAGGAGCTGACCCCTGGCTCCTTCCTGGTCCTGCCTCTCATCGCTCTGGTCGTCCTGATGGTCTACAACTATCAGACCGTGAGTCTCTCCCTCTGTCTGACAGTCTGTCTGTCTGTCTGCCTGTCTGTCTGCCTGTCTGTCTGTTTTGTCTATTTGTCTGTTTCCTAGCTTACTGCTAGTTGGCCTGTATCTATTGTAGTTATGAACGCTGTCAGCTTAGGATGATCTGTGCATCTAGATCTAGTCTCTATATAGTCAGCTTTGATACAGCATCTGCATCAACAACATACAAAACAAGCTTGATAGTTGTTGTTTTTTTTCCCCTGGCACAGTTTATTACAGCAAGCAAAATCCAAGGAATACTGAAGAAGAAAAGAGTTGAAAAAAAAAAAAAAGGAAAGGCCACACAGCCATAATTTTTGATGATCTCTGAAACTTTAAGTTGTTTTCCTATGTTGAAAATCTCACTGTTTGGTCTATGTTCTCAAGCATGCTCAAGTTGTTTCGCAGTTTTGGAATTTCTGTATTGTCTGTGTTCTCATGCATGTTCAACTTGGTTTGCCGTTTTTGAAACTCTCACTGCTGCTGTTCATGTCCTCATCCATGTTTCGCCGTGTTACAAAAAAAACTGGTGACTGCAGTGTATTGTAGTGTTGTGGGGGGTGGCTGTGTGTGCTCAGGTGGTTCCGCGGCTGAGGCAGTGGGTGGGGCAGATGCAGGGCTTTGCCCAGCAGCAGCAGCAACAACATCAGCACCAGCATCAGCATCAGCAGCACCGCCACCACCAGCCCATGGCCGACCCCGGCCCCTTCATGGAGAGCAACCCCTCTGAGTCCTCCCCCACCCGCAAACGCAGCAAGGCCCGCAAGGCGCAGTGATCCCCCCCCCCCCCCCCCCCATGTTTTGTGTGCCAGGAGATGTGTGGGATATTTTTTGGGTTTTTTTTTGTGTGTTTGTGTGTGCATGTACAAGTTGTGTGTGTTTCTGTGTTGTGTTTTGTCTGTTTAGTGTGTGTGTGTGTGTATGTACGTGTTTTGTCTGTTTAGTGTGTGTGTGTATGTATGTACAAGTTGTGTGTGTTTTTGTGTTGTGTTTTTTGTCTCTGTGTGTGTGTGTGTGTGTGTGTGTGTGTGTGTGTGTGTACAAGTTGTGTGTGTTTGTGTTTTTTGTTTGTTTAGTGTGTGTGAGTGTGTTGGCGGTGTCGAAGATCTCCTTGAGATGCTAGGTGAACGTGTATGTACAAGAAATGGTGGGGAGTTGTTATTTGAGAGTGTGTGGGTTGGTATTTTGTAGGAAGGAAAAGAATTGAAGAGGGTGGGGGGTGAAGTTTGGCAGAATGTTTTTTTGTTTTTTTTAAATCTTTGTTGTTGTCTGAATATGAGAAATTATCCGTGTTTTGATGGAAGACATGTAAACGTGTTGAGTATGAGTATTGATGGGTTGTAGTCAGCAGATTTCTGTGTGTGTGACTTTTAAGGTTGCTCTCTTTTTCTCTCTCCAGGGAAGGGTGTATCACAGCGGGGTACCACCATTTTAACTATCTTTTTTTTTCTTGTTCTGTCTGCCTGTATCTCTCTTCCCCGATAAGAAGACCGGCTTTTTAGGACTGAGAGTTTTGTCAGGGACGACTCTCGTTTCCGAGGGATCTTTTACACGCGCTTGATACGTGTTGCACATGAAGAATCATCCTGTCAGAAAGACAAGAAACGGGACTCACTTCCAGTCCTGGTGTAGTGTGAAGGAGAAATGGCCGTTATATGGATGGGACTGGAACCGGGACCTCTTACCCTGTGGAGGGTGTGTTTCTGCCAGACTCCAGCCTAGGGTGAGGTCCATGAAAACAGCCCTACACACACACACACACACACACTTCTCATCCAGTGTGAACTGAACCTTTTTCCAGCAGGGAACTGGCTTGAGGGTCACCAGCCATCTACTGACCCTTCCCTCCGTATCGCCCACTGCTGGGTTACAGAGGCATACAGATGTGCAGTGCACATGCACTGGGAAAGAGGGGGTTCTCTCCCTCAACATAGGGCTAGTGTCAAAGTCTTGTGGTGATTCCCTCGTGGGATGGGTGAGGCAGAGTGCGGGATGGGATAGCCTAGTGGTCAGAACATTGCGCTTGCAATTTGACGACCCGGGTTCGATTCCCGTTCGAGGAGATTTTTCTCCTGGAGTTGGCATCAGTGCTGACTCCACTCTCCCCTATAGTCCTTCGGATGAGATTACAATCCGAGGCCCCGTGTGTGAACGCACGCAGAACATCTTGCGCACACGTTAAATCCTGTTCCGCTTTTTGTAAGAGTAGGCCATTGTGTGCCGGTGGGAACAGATGACATTTACAAAAACTGCATACACACGGGGACTGGATGTAAAAAAGCACAAGAGTGCTTATCCCATTATCCTCGATAGTGCATATTCTGAGTGACCTCCCTAGGGTGTTAAACTGGGGAACGCCCAACAATGTAGCCTCTTTTTTTTTCTGGAGCCTGACTTGGAGAGAGTGTTGGTATTCTGTGTCAATAAAAAAACAACTGGTGTTTGTGTGGTGTGTACACAACAACTGTGTGCAAGGAATTTGTTCAGGGGGATTGATTTGTTGTTTTGTTTTTGAAGATTGTTAAAAAAGAAAGTTGTACTGGATTGTGTGTAGAACAAGGTGTTTTTTTTATTGTATATACATGTATGTACAGAGTACGGGCTCGCATGCATGTACGTGTGTGTGTGTGTGTGTGTGTGTGATTTAGTTTAAGATTGTTCTCTTTTTAAACGTGGTGCATTAACAGAATGTGTATGGAGCTGGTGTAATCATTTCTTGGACATCTTCACCCATTTATACCAATTGTAAGTGTTGGCACGTGTATCAGATTTCTTTGCATTTGAGTACTTTTTGACAGTTTGTGCGCCGTTGTCTATGTACATTGATGTATATGTACATTTCAGATTATTTAATTGCTTTATCGATTTCTACAAATTTCTGTATTGTTATAAACTATTATAAATGGGTCCTTTTTTAGAATTTTTTCTCTCTCTCTCTGTCTTTCTCTGTCTCTCTGTCTCTGTCTCTGTCTCTGTCTGTCTCTCTCTCTCTCTCTCTCTCTCTCTCTCTCTCTCTTTCTCTCTCTTTTTTTTTTTGCATTGCTGGTGTCACAACAGCAATGGTTATTGATGATGCATGAAAGTTGAAAACATCCTCCTTTTTTTTTTTTTAAATCCAGAATCAACTCAGATCTGTCATTTTGCTGGTAATTTCAAAGTGAATATCTCAGAGACAGATTTGACAGGCTGGGGAGAATACCACATTCCCTGCCTGCCTGCCTGCCTGCCTGTCATGACTTCTCATGTCACACCTTCAGGAGTCTTTTAACTCACTCCATATTGGGCCCTTTGTATTTATGTGTTCCTCTGGGTACTGGCCATTTGTACAGGTTTTTTTTTTTTTTTTTAATTTGCAAAAAATAAATGACATGACACAATGACTTGAAATTTTGAAACACATTTATTTATAAATGGAATAAGCATGGTACCAAGTTTCATAGCCCTTACTTTCATGGTTCATTTTTTGTAGCTGTAGTGGAAAAAAACATGTTTTTTTTACAACTACAAAATTTTGTGTAGTTGCAAATGCATAGAAGGAAAATTTTCAGCACTGTTGACAAAAACGTAATTTTCCGCATAAATCACATCGAGAAACCCTGTAGAATGTAAAAAAAAAGGTTATTCGAGTGTGTATGCATTATACAACTTAGCATATATTAGTAAAATGCAATTGACAAATTCATAATTTTTCCTTTTTCATTGTTGTTCGTTTGAACAGGAGGGAGGGACCTATGCTTAGAAAAATCCTTCAGCACAGCAAATAGATGCTAACCAGCAACTCCACTGGTCTAAGGTTGAAGTAGGTTTATTAGACTGTACCATGGGGGGCTCTGCTGCCGCTGTAGTCTAGTGGTTAGGACGTTGGACTCGTAATGTAAAGGTTGCGGGTTCGATCCCAGCTATTCCGCTATGGCGTTGTGCCCTTGGAAAAGGCACTTTACGGCTATTTTCTCACCCCACCCAGGTGTAAAAGGGGTACCAACCTTGTGTTGGGGGTTAACCCTGCGATAGACTGGCTTCCTATCCAGGGGTGAGTCTATGACTCTCAGTCGCTTAACACCACAGTAACCGGGATAAGCACCGGCTTGATGAGCCTTAGGCTCAGGACAGACTTTAACTTAATGGGGGGGGGCTCTGTCTGTGATGCTGGGTGATTACGTCACCATAGCCGCTGTGGTATACAAAAGGATGGAAATGGACGACGGCTATAGCCGTCATTAGTATGGAGTGAGTTAAGGACACAGCAGGGAAGTTTTCAGGTGGAGACTGTGGTGGGCAAGTTTGAAGCTGGCCGAGCCCATCTCTCTGTGCAGGCAGCAGTGACCATTGTTGTGTTGTAGTGGGTTTTTTCTTTTTTTTATTGATCATTCCGCTTTTGTTTTATCCTGTCCTGTCCTTGAGCGTCACATACATCATGAATACTTGCTTCATTAAACAGTGATCAAAACTCTCTTCCAAAAGTGTGGTTGATATGTGATATGTGTGTGTGTGTATGTGTGTGTGTGTAAGTGTGTGTGTATGTGTGTGTGTTGGTGCAAGTGTGTAGTTGTTTGTGTGTGTGTGTGTGTAAGTATATGTGTGTGTAAGTGTGTGTGTGTGGTTATTTATTTAATTATTCATTCTTTCATATTTGTATATCAAGGATAATGGAATAAGCACTCATGTGCTTTTTTTCATCCAGTCCCCATATATCTTGTCATCTGTTCCCACCGGCACACAATGGCCACTCTTCCAAAAAACGGAACAGGATTTAACGTGTGGGCAAGTGTGGGCAAGATGTGGGCAAGTGTGGGCAAGATGCTCTGCGTGCGTTCGCACAGGGGGGCCTGGTTTATAGTCTCATTTCAAGGACTTTTGGGGGAGTTGAGTCAGCACTGATGTTAACTCCAGGTGTGTGTTTGTGTGTGTGTGTGTTGGGGGGGGGGGGGGGGGGATAAGGGGCAGGGTTCGTACGGTCCTTGAAAATCCTTGAAAGTCCTTGAATTTTGGACCTCCGTTTTCAAGGCCTTGAAAGTTCTTGAAAATCAGGCATATGCCTCCAGGTGCTTGAAAAGTCCTTGAATTTTACTGTTGCCAAAGAAAAAAAGAAGGATAAAGAGAAAGAGAGAGAGATTGGCATGGTGAGATCAGATATGGTACTAACTGTAAATTCGTGGAATTTTTATAAAAGTAAAAAAAGAGAAGAAGAAAAAATAGGAGAAAAAAGAAATCTACGAAAGCAGGCCAAGGGAACTAACTCTTCCATGCCGGTTAGTAATTACTCCCTTTCTCTGCTTTATGTCACAAGGCAATTCAAGCCTAGGTAGGCCTAACAAGACAACTTTTTCTGTTGAAAGACCATGTGTACCAACAATGGGTGTCAAGTTTCATGATAGGGATGGACTAGCAGCTCTAATATAAGGCTTTCACTGGCTGTTTCACGTGGGGTCAGAGAGCAATGGTTATATTAAATTAAATACAACAGTCAGCAGGCCACTGGCCTTCCCTTTTTCATGGATAGTTCCCCCCCTCTCTCTCTCTATAGTCTCTCTCTCTCTCTCTCTCTCTCTCTCTCTCTCTCTCTCTCTCTCTCTCTCTCTCTCTCCTCTCTGACACACACACACACACACTGGAAGTAAATGACTGACTTACACAGGCGTGCGCGCACACACACACACACACACACACACACGCACACACAGATTTACAAGGTAGGTTTACTTGCTTTCAGCCCCAAGGGTGTAGTATTGTGGATTATTTTATTTGTTCAAAATCATTTATGAAACAGGTAAAACATATGAAAGTTAAAGATTTAATGGATTATTCTGATCATTGTCCACTTGATTTAAATATAAATATACCAAGCGTAGACATAAGTCAGAAGTCCGTCAAAATAATAAGAGATACACAGGCAGATTGTATTACTAAAGATTCACCAGAACAAATACGTTTTGTATGGGATAAAAATTCCAAGGAACAATTTCAAAAGTCTCTTTTACTACCATCAATGCAATTACATATAACACAAATAAAAACTAAAACACATGCAGTTTTAGAACAAATAAATCAAAATACAAGGCAGTATGATTCAACAAATGTAGTGAATGAATGTTCCAAGCAACTATCTGATATCTTTATCAAAGTGGCGAAATTAAGCTTGAAGACCAGAGAGTCAAAACCTTTAAGAAGAATTAAACGCAACAAAAGATGGTTTGACTTAGAATGTACAAGTACGAGAAAAGAAATAAAATCTTTACTAAATGCAATGAACAGAACCCCATATAAAATTGAACTTCGACAAAAATACTTTTCAAAGAGAAAACAGTATAATACTTTGATAAAAAATAAAAAGAAATTCTACAAAAATAAGTTAGTATCGCAGTTACATGAAACCATTGAAGAAGATCCGAGTATATTGTGGAAAACTTTACAAAAATTAAAAGAAAGTGAAGATGATGGATTGAAACATCAAAATCACATTAGTAGCAGTAAGTGGACTGAACACTTAAAAACACTTGTTGGAAAAGAACCGCAAATAGATCCAGACCGCAAAAAGCAAATACAAATAATGTTCGATGAATTGAAAATAACTGATAATCCACTCCTAGATAAAGAAATTACAACGGAGGAAATTACAAAAACAATCAAAAGACTGAAAAATAAAAAAATCACCAGTAGTCTAGTCAATATTTGCAAAAAAAAGTGCCGAGAAAAGAATTAATTGTAATAGTAATGCTTTTGCGATGATTGGATAGAAAAGTAGCTAGCTATTAACATATTCAAAAAGTAGGGGAATCTAAGTGTCGGAAGGTCACTTTTTTTGAAAGATTTTATGACGTCATAAAATTTGGATTTTACCATATTTTTTAAACAGTTTGTAATATGGTCTTGTGGCATATCGTTGGAAAGCTTTCGACATGCTGATTACGAATTTGACAATAGAATCACTATTAAACGCAAGATAAAGCAAAAAGCAATGAAAGTATACTGCACATAATGCTAAATTAAGCATTTGCAGCCCACAAGCATGCAAAATCATGTATGCTTTCCTGCATTTTACCAGGATTAAACCGAGTTTACGACCACTGTATAGTCCCCACGGCTGAGTAAAGTGATAGTCTCTCCTTGAAGGTCAGAACTTTACAATGAGTATAAAATAAAACAGTGCAGGTACAGGAAAACAGCATCAGAGTTAGTTCAAATAATCACTGTGGCAAGTCACTTCAGTCGGCATAATCAGAACATAGTTCCCAACGAAGAATCAGTACACATCTGATAGTTATTGAAAGCTCAGTTTATCTAGGGTACTCTTGCTGGGATGAAATGAAGCAGCAGAATCAATCAAAATCAGGCACACCCGGTGAGTCAAATTCATTCACTTCCTGAAGCTTTGAAGAAAAAACACATACAGAGAAAGAAAGAAGAAGAGAGAAAGAGAAAGGGATGATGTGACACTCACATATACACTGATACACATAAAAGAATAAAATAAAAATAAATAATAATATAATAAAATAAAACATTCTTCTCCTCTCTACACTGCCCTCCTCCTTTCTCCTCTCTACACTGCCCTCCTCCTTTCTCTTCACTTGACTGCCCTCCTCCAATCTCTTCACTTGACTGCCCTCCTCCTTTCTCTTCACTTGACTGCCCTCCTCCAATCTCTTCACTTGACTGCCCTCCTCCTATCTCTTCACTTGACTGCCCTCCTCCAATCTCTTCACTTGACTGCCCTCCTCCTATCTCTTCACTTGACTGCCCTCCTCCAATCTCTTCACTTGACTGCCCTCCTCCTTTCTCTTCACTTGACTGCCCTCCTCCAATCTCTTCACTTGACTGCCCTCCTCCAATCTCTTCACTTGACTGCCCTCCTCCAATCTCTTCACTTGACTGCCCTCCTCCTATCTCTTCACTTGACTGCCCTCCTCCAATCTCTTCACTTGACTGCCCTCCTCCTATCTCTTCACTTGACTGCCCTCCTCCAATCTCTTCACTTGACTGCCCTCCTCCAATCTCTTCACTTGACTGCCCTCCTCCAATCTCTTCACTTGACTGCCCTCCTCCAATCTCTTCACTTGACTGCCCTCCTCCAATCTCTTCTTTTGACTGCCCTCCTCCTTTCTCTTCACTTGACTGCCCTCCTCCAATCTCTTCACTTGACTGCCCTCCTCCAATCTCTTCACTTGACTGCCCTCCTCCAATCTCTTCACTTGACTGCCCTCCTCCAATCTCTTCACTTGACTGCCCTCCTCCAATCTCTTCACTTGACTGCCCTCCTCCAATCTCTTCACTTGACTGCCCTCCTCCAATCTCTTCTTTGACTGCCCCTCCTTCAATCTCTTCACTTGACTGCCCTCCTCCTATCTCTTCACTTGACTGCCCTCCTCCAATCTCTTCACTTGACTGCCCTCCTCCAATCTCTTCACTTGACTGCCCTCCTCCAATCTCTTCACTTGACTGCCCTCCTTCTTTCTCCTCTCGCTTTATTCTCCTCCTCCTTTCTCCTCTCGCTACATTCCCCTTCCCTCTCTACACTCTCCTGAAGGGTATCATATGATGCCCATCTTCAGTTTGCTCACTTCTCTGACTGAGGAGCATCATTCACCTTTTGCAGGTCACCAGGAAAGAAAGCCTGGAGTTGATTTTTTCAGGATAACCCCCCAGCGGGGCCCAGCTTAAGACAGGCTGCTGCCCAGGGAGATGGTCTTTCTGGAGCAGGCCCTCATCATACCTGCCCCCATCATACTCCCCCATAACTTTCCTCCACTCTCCATGTACTTATATATATATCTTTTTTTCTTTCTTTTTTTTCTTTTTAAATTAAAGGGCATAGTTTTGTCAACTACAAGGTACATAGTAAAACTCCCACTGAAATTCGAACCCATGACACACGGGACATACAGACCACAAAGTCTGTTCGTCTTATCCAACAGGCCACTGTGCCTGTTTATGGGGTAAGTGAACTTGGGAAATATATATCTGATTTCAGGCTGAGAAGCATGTAGGATATAGAAAATTCCTATTGTGCTGCATTGTGTTCTATTTTACCGTAATGATCCTAAAATGTTGTTTTTCTAATGTTTATTCTTTTTTTAATTTCATTTTATTTTTTATTGTGTTTCCGGCAATATCCATACTTTCGGAGATTTCTATAAATAAACTGGAAAACCCACAACCTATGAACTCTAAATATTTTTATGTGAGCAGTCGTCAGTGGGGATGGAGGAAGCTGTTGCCAAATCTTCAGTGGTGCCCCCACAGGTCCACGGGACTACGGGACAGGTGAAGGTGAGGTGAAGGTGAAGTCAGTTGTTCAGTTAATGGGGCAAAATGTAAATATTGTCTTATTTCCTTCATTCCTGTTTCTGATGTTTGTATATATTTTGATCATTGGCATTGTAGATCAGTGTGTGTGTGTGTGTGTGTGTGTGTGTGTGTGTGTGTGTGTGTGTGTGTGTGTGTGTGTGTGTGTGTGTTTTTGATTTTTTTTTATTCTGTTATATCGAGGATAATGGAATAAGTACTCATGTGCTTTTTTACGTCCAATCCCCGTGTGTGCGCAGTTTTGTAAATCTTGTGTTTTGATTTTTTAAAATATTCTTTTATATCGGGGATAATGGAATAAGCACTCATGTGCTTTTTTACGTGCAGTCCCCGTGCGCATGCAGTGTTGTAAATCTTGTCATCTGTTCCCACCGGCACACAATGGCCTACTCATACGAAAAGCGGAACATGATTTAACGTTTGCATAAGATGTTCTGTGTGCGTTCGCACACGGGGCCTCGGTTTATAGTCTTATCCAAGGACTTTTGGGGAGAGTGGAGTCAACACTGATGTTAACTCCAGAGGAAAATTCCCCTCCAACAGGAATCGAACCTGGGTCGTCAAAATTGCCAGCACAATGTTCTGACGTCTAGGTTATCCCGTACCCGTGTGTGTGCTCTGTGTGTGTGCTCTGTGTGTGTGTGTGTGTGTGTGTGTGTGTGTGTGTGTGTGTGTGTGTGTGTGTGTGTGTGTGTGAGAGGGAGAGAGAGGGGGAGGGGAGAGGGAGAGAGAGAGGTCAGTCAAGTCAAATTCTTTTATTTCAAGGATAATGAATAATAATAATAATAATAATAATAATAATGATAATGATAATGATAATGATGATGATGATAATAATATTACATGGAATTTAGATAGGGCTTTATCTTGCAAAAACAAATCAAAGCACTTGCACTCAACCCACAAAGCACACAAGCAACCAATGACAATAAATAGTTTGAGCAAATTCGAATGTACACACACACACACACACACACACACACACACACACACACACACACACACACACACACACACACACACTCACACACGTGTGCGCGCGCGCGCGCACACACACACACACACACTTATCGAGGTTATACACTTTGGCAGGGTGACGGGAATTTCAGATGTTGAAGGCAGTTGAATACACACTCATGTGTTTTTGTTACATCCAGTCCCCACCCTCATCAGGGATAAGATCAAGATA
>CM060346.1:15575215-15582715 GCA_030674155.1 Stramonita haemastoma
GGACAGAAAATGTAAATACTGTAACAAAATAGAAGATGAATTTCATGTACTCGATGAATGTGTGTTATATGATGAACTCAGAAACAATTTGTTATTTAAAGTTAAAACCAAAGACAAAGAACGTAAAAAACATATAGATAAGGTAAGCGACATAATCGCAGTTGATATATATCAAGTAGATATCATTAGATATGTGAATGAATGTTTTGAGAAAAGAGAAAAAGAGAAGAAGAAGAATGCAACATGTTTTTAGTGGACATCATTTTGGGCAGAAAGATAATTAAAACTGATGTTTGTTTTGTTGTGTCAAATAAGTCTGCATGACTTAAATGGCAATAAAATATTTTGAATCTTGAATCTTGAATCTTGAATCTTGAATCACACACACACACACACACACACACACACACACACACACACACACACACACACACACACACACACACACACACACACACACACACACACACACACACACACACACACACACAACTTCTCTCTCTCTGTCTCTCTCTATCTCTGTCTCTCTCTCATTTTCTCCACCTCTCCCTGTCTCTTACACACACAAACACACACACCTCTTCCCCCCCCCCCCTCTCTCTCTCTGTTTCTCTGTCTATGTGTGTCTGTCCTTTCTTTCTCTTTCTTCCTCTATCTGCGTTAGTGCAGCCACCGCTGTAGTCTAGTGGTTAGGGTGTTGGACTCGTAATCTAAAGGTTGCGGGTTCGATCCCAGCTTTCAGCTATGGTGTTGTGCCCTTGGAAAAGGCACTTTATGGCTATTTTCTCACCCCACCCAGGTGTAAAAGGGGTACCAACCTTGTGTTGGGGGTTAACCCTGCGATAGACTGGCGTCCTATCCAGGGGGGAGTCTACGACTCTCAGTCGCTTAACGCCACAGAAACCGGGATAAGCACCGGCCTGATGAGCCTTAGGCTCGGGACAGACTTTAACTTTAACTGCGTTAGTGCACATTTGTCTAGAAATATACTCATTTTTGCTATGTGATTACTTGGGAATAGAACCTCCTTTAGATTGAAGAAATGACAGAAAAAGTCATACTTGGAGAGCTTATTTCAGGGCAGAAATTGCTTAGTATCAAGAACTGAAATTAGTTCAAGGAGAGGCCGTTAAACAGGCTAGAATTGTTGAAAAATCTTCAGCTTCAGGGGGCGTTGCCCCCGGACCCCCACAAGGAGCTCTACCCCTTCACCCCGCCAGGGGGCAATGCCCCCTGGACCCCCCCCCCCCCCCACCTTTCACGATTTTTGGAGTCTGTCAATTCCTATCCCTGCAACACTGAAACTTGATGGGGCATCAGAGACACGCACGGGGATGTGCATACAGTAATATAAGGGGGGAATTATACTTAAATTGCTTCAGGATTGATTTTTTTTCTTCAGGATTTGGAATGTCCAGAGGACAAAAAAATGTGGATTGAGAGATTTTTTTCACTTTCACCCATGTCAATGTGTTGTGATGTGAAAATCTGTCCACAGCAATACCATCAGCTATTCCTCCTTCCCAGCCCCTCCCCCCTCCCTTCCAACCTGTTATCCAGGAGGATGAATGTTTACTATTGTAAACTATTAGTCTCCTGGTAAAGTAACTCACAGGGAGCTTTACACATATTTAGACTTTGAGAACCAGCATGCAGAGAAATTATGAATGAACAAATGGGGTAATCACTTAGATTGAAATTGTTTTAAGCGAAGTGCACACTTTAGGCCAACGATTGTTTTTGATTTAGCCCAGTTAACTGCTGTAGAAATATTTCTTGTTATGAAGAAAATTTGGACCAAATGGCTATAGATATTTTCTTTTCAGCTGTAAAGTGTGTAGACATTGTTAAAATGTAAGCACTATTTGTCGATGGAGGTCTTTGAAAATTGAGAGTGAGGTCCTTGAAAGTCCTTGAAAAGTCCTTAAATTTTCTTCCCAAAGATCTGTATGAACCCTGAGGGGTCATCACACACATACACACATGCGTGCGCGCGCGCACACAGAACGGCAATGGCACAAAGAACAGCAGTGGCATACAGAACAGCAATGGCACACAGAACAGCAATGGCATACAGAACGGCAATGGCACACAGAACAGCAATGGCACACAGAACAGCAATGGTACACAGAACAGCAATGGCACACAGAACTGCAATGGCACACAGAACAGCAATGACATACAGAACGGCAAAGGCACACAGAACAGCAGTGGCACACAGAACAGCAGTGGCACACAGAACAGCAATGGCACACAGAACATCAATGGCACACACAACAGCAATGGCACACAGAACAGCGATGGCACACAGAACAGCAATGGCACACAGAACTGCAATGGCACACAGAACAGCAATGGCATACAGAACATTCATTTTTTTAGACATACATTTTTTTTTCTCAAATATCAAGAGATGCAAGTGACATGTCTTTACAGACAGACTGAGGAACTTTTTTTTTTTTTAATATAGAGGCAAAAGCCCCTCATAGAAGGGAGGGGAAAAAAAGACATCAGCGGGCTCACTAACACAGCCCTAGAACACTACAGTACATCTGCTGCTCCGGTGTATGGTGTGTGTCTCTCTAGTGTCAATGTTTCCCATTAATACAAGGCTAATTTTTGTTGCTTTTTTCCCCAGTGTTTTCATTTGTTGTGTCATTAGCAGCATCAGCTCAAACACATCACCAACATAGCAATACATTGCTCTTAAGGGCTGTTACTTAGTACAGGATAATTATAAAAAGAATACAATGTAATATTAAACTCCATTTTCTTGTGGTTCAAGACATGATGGACAAATCAGCGTCTAGCCATCTACTTTACCATCACGGAAAGAACGTACGTGAATATAAGTATAAGAATTAACACACATCTTCAGTTAGCCAAGATTCACTTTTTTTTCTTTCTTTTTCTTTTTTTTTTTTTTAAATCCGTCTTTACGTTACGTTTTCATAAATATTTCAGAACACTCTCCCCCAAAAGTCTTTCG
This sequence comes from Stramonita haemastoma, assembly GCA_030674155.1. Lineage (NCBI taxonomy): Eukaryota > Metazoa > Mollusca > Gastropoda > Neogastropoda > Muricidae > Stramonita > Stramonita haemastoma. Next base: position 15,578,205 of record CM060346.1, read on the forward strand.
GATGAGACTGTAAACTGAGGCCCCGTGTGCGAACGCACGCAGAACATCTTGCTCACACGTTAAATCCTGTTCCGCTTTTCGTAAGAGTAGGCCATCGTCTGCCTGTGGTGGGAACAGATGACAAGATTTACAAAACTACATACACACGGGGACTGGATGTAAAAAAAAAAAGCACATGAGTGCTTATCTCATTATCCTCGATATAAAAGAATAAAATAAAACAAACAAACAAACAAAAAAAACCCAATGAGGAGAAAACCAATAAGTCAACACAGGTCAGATCTTACACTGTCTGCCATATGGGCACTTAGCTTTTGCCAACGGCAATCAGTCACTCTGTAGAAACAAAAACACACTGACGAAACCAGCCACACCCCCCATGCTCTGTTTCCTCCATACAGAGCCCAAACCATATTATTTCCATGCCATATTGTTATTTATCTATTTATTTATTTATTCTTTTATATCGAGGATAATGGGATAAGCAATCATGTGCTTTTTTTCCCCATCCAGTCCCCATGTGTGTAAGCAGTTGTGTAAATCTTGTCATCTGTTCCCACCAGCACATGATGGCCTACTCTTACGAAAAGCGGAACAGGATTTAATGTGTGCGCAAGATGTTCTGCGTGCGTTCGCACACGGGGCCTCGGTTTAAGGAGAGAGAGAGAGAGAGAGAGAGAGAGGAGAGAGAGAGAGAGAGAGAGAGAGAGAGAGAGAGAGAGGAGAGAGAGAGAGAGAGAGAGAGAGAGAGAGAGAGAGAGAGAGAGAGAGAGAGAGAACACACACACACACACACACACACACACACACACACACACACACACACACACACACACACACACACACACACACACACACACACACAGACATAGAGAGAGACAGAGAGACGATAACAATTATAATGAAAACCAGGTGTGACTGACTAAACTACATCTGTCTCGACCGTAATCTAAGATTTTAAAAGGTGCTGTATATCATGTGATGCCATGAGATAAATCAGCGCTAGAGAAAGACAGGCAGACAGAGACAGACAGAGAAACTGAGACAGACAGAAAGAGAAACAGAGAGACAGACAGACAGACAGACACTGTATACAAAGGATAAAGCTTGGTGGAGACCGGGCCTAGTTTTACCATCTGTCCTTGGAATGGAAAACACTAATGCACAAACAGCAGTGAGTGAATTGAAGGGAAGTACACCAGGTAATTGTGGTAGGAGTCTGAACAATTTGCAGAAACAGACACCGTCATCGTATACTACACTATCCATTGTTCAGAAATGCACGCACTTGCACACACTTACATAACTGTCTACAATTACATACTCCTGTACAAAGATCTGCGCCTGTGCCGATAAGACACAGAATGTTGCCATACAGACAGACAGGCACAGAGACAGACAGACAGATAGATAGACACACACACACACGCACGCACGCACGTATGCACACACACACGCACACACACACACACACACACACACACACACACACACACACACACACACACACACACACACACACACACACACACACACACACACACACACACACACACACACACACAATGAGAAAAAAGCAAATCCATTGCTTACGCAATGTACCATCTGGAAATAACATTTGATTTCACACACACACACACACACACACACACACACACACACACACACACACACACACACACACACACACACACACACACACACACACACACACACACACACATTTAGGTTCCCTTTGTCTAATAACTAGGCTACTTCTGATTAAAGAACGTTGAAGCTGAAAATGGCAACACACACTGGAGTCAGTGAAACAACAACAGCAACAACAACAACAAAACCCTAGCAAATTAAAATAAAATTGACAGAAGTGGATAGCTATTTCAGAGGGTCAGTGTGTGTTGATTGGAGACGGGATAGCCTAGTGGTCAGAACATTGCGCTCGCAATTTGACGACCCTTTTTCGATTCCGGTTCAGGAGATTTTTCTCCTGGAGTCAACATCAGTGCCGACTCCCCAAAGTCCTTCTGATGAGACTATAAACCGACGCCCCGTGTGTGAACGCACGCAGAGCATCTTGCGCACACGTTAAATCCTGTTCCGCTTTTCGTAAGAGTAGGCCATCGTATGCCGGTGGGAACAGATGACATGTACAAAACCGCATACACACGGGGACTGGATGTAAAAAAAAAAAACCCACAAGAGTGCTGATCCCATTATCCTCGATGTAAAAGAATAGAAATCTGAACTTGAAGTGACAGCTTAAGTGAGCTAACTGCTTTTTCGTTTTGTTTCGTTGAACAAGGCAACAGCTTCGATAGGGTCACTGTGCTCGGTCAGGTTAATAACAGCAGGAAACAAGAACCGCAGCAATTACGAGCTGTCAATAACGGATGAAGAAAACATTACTGAATATTACAGCCAGGTCATCATGCATTTGTTTAAAACAAAACAAAAAACAAAACGAAAAAGCAAAAGCAAAAAAAAAAACAACCACCTAGCAATACGGTTTATTATTTGTGAAAAATAATAGACGGGAAAACCTATACAGTTAACAGTCATGATGTCCAGATGTGACTAAATCCAAATTAAAGGAAAGCAAAATATAAATGATTATGTTTGTAGAATAAGCAGAGAGAGAGAGAGTGTGTGGGGAGAGAGAGAGAGTGGGGAGAGAGAGAGAGTGGGGAGAGAGAGAGAGTGGGGAGAGAGAGGAGAGAGAGAGAGAGAGAGAGAGAGAGAGAGAGAGAGAGAGAGAGAGAGAGAGAGAGAGAGAGAGAGAGAGAGAGAGAGAGAGAGAGAGAGAGAGAGAGAGAGAGAGAGAGAGCGGAACCAGCATGCACAGGTCACATATGATATGGGTTGTAATTACCTAGTGGCGAACAAAACCAACACATAGATCTCTCGCTAACAGCCCTGGGTAAATATACCCAGCTTTCTCCATGACCACACCCGTCACTGATATCATCTACCTCACCCCACCCCACCCCCACCCCCCACCCCCCCTCCTTCGCCCCCATCCCCCATAACTCCTGCCAATTCTTCACCACCACCCTCCCCCACTTGCTCATAATCAACTCTATCTCTTAATGTATTTCAGTCTCTCTTTGTTTCAGTTTTGTCTCTTAATGTATTTCAGTCTCTCTTTGTTTCAGTTTTGTCTCTTAATGTATTTCAGTCTCTCTTTGTTTCAGTTTTGTCTCTTAATGTATTTCAGTCTCTCTTTGTTTCAGTTTTATCTCTTAATGTATTTCAGTCTCTCTTTGTTTCAGTTTTGTCTCTTAATGTATTTCAGTCTCTCTTTGTTTCAGTTTTGTCTCTTGGTGTATTTCAGTCTCTCTTTGTTTCAGTTTTGTCTCTTAATGTATTTCAGTCTCTCTTTGTTTCAGTTTTGTCTCTTGGTATATTTCAGTACAATGGCCTACTCACTCCCCCCCCCCCCAAAAAAAAAAAAAAAAAAAAAAAAAAAAGAACAGGTTTTAACTGTGTGCAAGATGTTATGCCTGCGTTCTCACACGTCCGGGGCCTTGGATTTATAGTCTCATCCGAAATACCTTTGTTGTTTTGTGTTGTGGCTTAAACAGTTAGAGCATGTGACATTAAGCAAATCAAGATAATCTACATCTGCATGTCTATGATAAATGATGCCAAAGTCAGTCCCTTTCAACTGGTTTCTATTCACAAGACAGTAACTTGGACAGTGATGAAAAAATCTGAACTAAAGATTGGGACAGCATTTGTATTGAGCATTTTAGATAGATCAGAGCTTGTAAGGTAGATTTCTACGGTCGTTACACACAATTACGTAATTAATCAGATTTTGAAAAAAAGTGTTCCCCTGCAGGGATGCTGGGGGGGCCTGTCAGTATGAATAACAATACCACCTTCTGGAAATTGTGTGCTAGGAATTCCCTCTTTTCTATCCCTCTCTTTGTTTCTGCCTTCTTTCTTTTTTTTTCCCTGTCACCTCTCTCTTGCCTATTTTCTGCCTCCTTGATCGTTTCCCCAGAAGAGTGGAGCAAGAAAATAAACAGGAAAGAGGTGACATGAAGAAAAGAAACAAGGCAGAAACAAAGAGAGGGTTAGAAAAGAGGGAATTCCTAGCACAGAATTTCTAGAAGGTGGGGATGCTACCTATACTGAGAGGGATTGAGAACACGAAGATCTAATTTTCCCCCTATGTAGAGTAGACACAGAAGACAAACTGCATAGTGTTCTCATCTATTCAGTTCTAAAAGAAATCAGGGAATTATTATTTTTTTTATTTTTATTACCACTTTATGTCACTGCAGATTTTACTGCATGAAATTCTCTCTAAAATATTATCCTTTACGTAGCAAGTCGTTCCACCCTAGGTCAGTCCACTCTCTGATGTTGTCTTCCCATTGTTTCCTTTGTCTGCCTCTTCGTCTCCCTCCTTGTACTGTTCTCTGTAGGACAGTCTTGGCCAGTCCAAATGTGCGTGTCCACTTTAGTTTGCGTTTTTTTCACTGAAGTCAGGAGCTCTTCATATG
>CM060346.1:15587715-15590215 GCA_030674155.1 Stramonita haemastoma
TTGTTGGCTTTTGGTAGGTCAGTTAGTGAAGCTTGTCTTTTTTTTTTTAAAGAGAGTTTCAGTCCTCTGTCCCGTCTTCCTCTGTCCCGTTTTCTTCTGTCCCGTCTTCCTGTGTCCCGTCTTCTTCTGTCCTGTCTTCCTCTGTCCCGTCTTCTTCTGTGCCGTTTTCCTCTGTGCCGTTTTCCTCTTCCTCTGTCCCGTCTTCTTCTGTCCCGTCTTCCTCTGTCCCGTCTTCCTCTCTTCCGTCTTCCTCTGTGCCATCTTCCTCTGTCCCGTCTTCCTCTGTCCCGTCTTCCTCTGTCCCGTCTTCCTCTGTCCCGTCTTCCTCTGTCCCGTCTTCCACTGTCCGTCTTCCTCTGTCCCGTTTTCCTCTGTCCCATCTTCCTCTGTCCCATCTTCCTCTGTCCCATCTTCCTCTGTCCCATCTTCCTCTGTCCCGTCTGTCCCGTCTTCCTCTGTCCCGTCTTCCTCTGTCCCGTCTTTTACCAGGGTGAAATACGATGTGGCAGGATTGTCACCACATTCCTCAGAACAAGTGTTGTTTCTCCCATCACCACCACCACCATGTCTGTGTTTCCCACGCTCCCTCCGTGAGTCTGTTGCTCTGACACAGTTCGACGAAGCAACACAGTTCGTCGTAAATTACCACAAACTGCGTTAGCCCCCCCACCCCCCCCTGTAAAAAAAAAACCCGCTTTAATCAATGTAAATTCAATATAAAGCACTACTTCAGCATTTTAGAAGCTCCTCATACATTTTTGTCAATTTTTAATTTTTTTTTTACTTCAGTTCCAGGTTGTGAAAAAGTGCGTTGACACTTTGTCACAACTTTTCAACACCAAAAACATGCAATGGCAAAAGTTCTTAGTTTGTTTATTATCATTTCTTTCTCTTTTTTTTTTTACTACGAACTTTTGCCATTGCATGTCTTTGGTGCTGAAAAGTTGTGACAAAGTGCGTCAACGCACTTTGTCACAACTTGGAACTGAAGTCATAAGAAAGTTGACAAAAATGTATGAGGAGCTTCTAAAATGCTGAAGTAGTGCATTATATTGAACTTACATTGATTAAAGATATGTTGTTGTTGTTGTTTTTTTACAGGAGGGTGGGGGGGGGGGGGGTAACACAGTTCCTCGCAATTTTTGTAACGCACTTGCAATTTGCAACGAACTGTGTCAATCCCCCCCCCCCCCCCCCCTAAGCGGGAGACATCAGCAGCAAAACCAAAACCTCCCTCTTCAAGAGCTTGGTACTCTCAGTACTTTTGTATGGATGTGAAACCTGGAAGCTCACAAAAGGAGAAGAAGAAAAACTGGACACCTTTCAAACCAAATGCCTCCAGAAGGTTTTTAAGATTAGATGGCAACAGCACATTTCCAACAAGGCAACCCTTCAGATGGCAGGGGCAGAGAAGATAAGTGCAGGAATAAGAAGAAAGAGATGGAATTGGATTGGACATGTCCTAAGAAAAGATCAGAAGAATGACTGTGCTGTGGCCCTCGGATGGACACCAGAGGGAAGAAGGAAGAGAGGCCGCCCAAAGACAACCTGGCGAAGAATGGTGGAGGTGGAGCGGAATGCTGCTGGATGGAGCTCTTGGAGCGCAGCACGCAGCGCAGCTACAGATCGCAACCAGTGGAGAAATGATGTCCAGGCCTTATGTGCCTTCTGGCAGGAGAGAATTAAGGTTAAGGTAAGGTTAAGCCCCCAGGGGGGCTCGACACACAGTTTCTAGTGAGTTACAACTAACTGCGTTGCTACGTAGAACTGTGTCAGAACATCTGCTATCCAGTGTCAAGCCCCTGTAGGGCACTGTCACTGACAGTGGGTGAAGTCAGTTAGTATGGACAGAAAGAGGTGGGCAGAAAGCTGCAACATGTGCAGTGTGGCCCACACAGGCAAGGTGTGTTCACAGCCTTCACAAACTGGGGGGGCTTGTGCTATCCTATACTACTTTCAAGTCACAGCAGATTTCTCAGCATGTGTGAAATTCGAGCTGCTCTCTCCCTGCAGGGAGAGCCTGTTGCCACAAAAGTAGCGCCACTCATTATTATTTTTCTTTTCTTTTCTTGTTTGCAATTGTATTCGATTCCCTATCAGGGTACCTTTTTAAATTTTTTTTTTTTATATTTCTTTTGCAGAATTTTGCCAGGAACAACTCCTTTGTTGCTGTGGGTTCTTTTACGTGCACTAAATAATAATAATAATAATATGTAATACATGGAACCTTGGATTATTGTCTCATTAGAAAGACTAGCACCCAGATCACCCCTCATGGTCTAGTGGATGGAGAAAAGTTTCTGGCCCAAAGGGGGATTGAACCACCACACATTTCTAACCTGGACTTTTTGCTTTCTAGGCAGATGCGTTACCTCTAGACCACGGATTCACCACTGATGGTGATGTTTTTTGTATCATAGAATAAACTAGGTTGTAGGAAGAAAAATACAAGATGGGACCAAAAAAATCCACTTGCTGTCTTTACACACGAGTGAGTTGC
>CM060346.1:15595215-15600215 GCA_030674155.1 Stramonita haemastoma
TTGTTGTTGGTGATGATAATAACAGTTCAGAATACCAGTAGTTGATTCTCTTGTTGATATCATAATTGATTTTCCTGTTGATATTGGCAATGGCGATGGAGTTGTCTAATAATTTTAGTTGTTGGTGTTGCAGATGATGATTTGTGAAGAGTTATTGTGATTGTTGACTTTTATCTGCAGAGTAGTTTGTTGACGTTGTTTAATGGTACTGTTTTCATCATTATCATTTATGTGCACGTGAGTGTGTGTGTGTGTGTGTACGTGTGTGTGTGTGCACGTGTGTGTGTGTGTGTGTGTGTGTGTGTGCGTGCACGTGTGTGTGTGTGTGTGTGCGTGCGTGCGTGCACGTGTGTGTGTGTGTGTCGCTGTGTGCGTGCACGTGTGTGTGTGTGTGTGTGTGTGTGTGTGTGTTTCTGTAGATTGGTGTGTGGATGGATGGATGGATGAATGGATGGATGGATAGATGGATGGATGGATGGATGAATGAATGAATGAATGGATGGATGGATGGGTAGGTGGTTGGCTGTATGGATCAGTGGATGGGTAGATGGATGGATGAATGGACGGAGACAGATGAATGGATGGATAAACAAATGACATAAATGACATTTTTCACTGACTGTTTTATTCATTCCTTCCTTCAAGACAACCCCACCCTGGCAAAAAAAAACAACAACCAACAACCAACAAACCAAACATCCCAACAATGCTAACATCACCTAAACCCTCCTCCTACACCCCACCCCTACTCTCCTCCTCACCCTCCTCCTCCTCCCCTTCTTCACCACCACCCTCACCACCACGGCCACCACCCTCACCACCCCCACCCTACTCCCCACCCCTACCCTGTATGGCACCGGGAGCACGGGCACCACCCCCTTCATCTGCCCCAACGAGGAGGCTGACTGGTGCAAGGAGAAACTGCAGTACCCGGAGTTCTGCTGCAATAGAACGGACCCTTGTACTGGCTATGTCGTCTCCAGCTACTGCCCCATCACCTGTGGGATCTGTCCTGGTCAGTGTGGGGTGTGTGGGGTGTGGGTGGTTTGGGGTGGTTTGGGGTAGGGTGGGGTTTGGGGTGGGGTTGGGGTGTGGGTGTGGGGTGGTTTGGGGTGGGGTTTGGGGTGGGGTGTGGGGTGGGGGTGGGGTGGGGTAAGGGTGAGGGTGGAGGTGGGGTTGGGGTTGGGTTTGTGGTTTGGTTTGGGGTGGGGTATGGGGTGGGGGTGTGAAGTGGGGGTGGGGTGTGTGTGGGGGTTGTGGTGTGGGTTTGGGGTGGAGGTGGAGGTAAGGGTTGGGTTGGGTTGGGTGGGGTTTGGGGTGGGGTGGGTGGGGTTTGGGGTGTGGTTTGGGGTGGGGTTGGGTGTTGGGGGGTTGGGTTGGTTGGGGTTGGATGGGGTAGAGTGGGTTGCGGTTGGGGGGTTGGATGGGGTAGAGTGGGTTGCGGTTGGATGAGGTAGGGTGGTTCGAGGTTGGTTCTGGATGGGACAGGGTGGGTTGGGGTTGGATGGGTTGAGTTGGGTAGGTTGGGGCTGGAGTTGGGGCTGTTTATGGGGTAAGGTGGGTTGGGTTTGGGGTTAGATGAGGTTGGGGGTGGGGTTGGATAGAGTAGGGTGGGTTGGGGTTGAATGGGGTAGGATGGGTTGGGTTGGATGAGGTAGGGTTGGTGGGATTGGACGAGGTAGAGTTGTCTGGGGTTGGGGTTGAATGGGGTAGGGTGGGTGGGGTTGGATTGAGTAGGGTGGGTGGGGGTGGGGGTAGATGGGGTAGGGTGAGTGGGGGTTGGATGGTAGGGTGGGTGGGGGTACCGGGTGGATTAGGTAGGGGGGTTTGGGGGTTGGATGGTTTAAGGTGGGTAGGGTTGAGAGTAGATGGGATAAGGTCGGTGGCGTTGGGGTTGGGATGTGGTGTGGTTTTTGGGTAAGGTGGGTTGGGATTGTCATCTAATGTCTCACTATTGGGTGCTGTGGTGACAAAATCATTAATAATCCAATGGCACCAGCACTGACACGCACACACACACACACACACACACACACACACACACACACACACACACACACACACACACATACACACAATATCTCTCTCTCTCTCTCTCTCTATATATATATATATATATATTGTGTGTGTGTGTGTGTGTGTGTGTGTGTGTGTGTGTGTGTGTGTGTGTGTGTGTGTGTGTGTGTGTGTGCGTTTGTGTGTGTCCGTGCGTGCGTTTGTGTATGTATATATATATATGTGTGTGTGTGTGTGTGTGTGTGTGTGTGTGTGTGTGTGTGTGTGTGTGTGTGTGTGTGTGTGTTGTTGATGGGCAGAGGTGTGTGGAGGCAAGAAATGCAAGAACTTGGGCACCATGGACTACAAGACGTGCACGTGTCAGTGTTCTGGCGCCACTGGGGGACCTCTCTGTGGTCAGTTCCTCTCCTCTGTCTGTCTGTCTGTCTAAGTGTCTGTCTGTCCGTCTGTCTGTCTGTCTGTCTGTCTGTCTGTCTGTCTGTCTATCTGTTTGTCTGTTTGTTTGTCTGTCTGTCTGTGCCTGTCTGTCTGTTTGTCTGTCTGGCTGCCTGCCTGTATTGTCTATTTGTCTGTTTGATTGTCTGTCTGTCTGTGCCTGTCTGTCTGTCTGTCATGTCTGTCTGTCTAAGTGTCTGTCTGTCTGCCTGTCTGCCTGTCTGCCTGTATGTCTGTCTGTTTGTCTGTCTGTATGTCCGTCAGTCTGCTTGTTTGTCTGTCTGTCTGTCTATCTGTCTGCCTGTCTGTCTGTCTGTATGTCTGTTTGTCTGCCTGACTGCATGTCTTGTACCTCTGTCTGTCTGTCTGTCTGCCTACCTGCCTGTCTGTCTGTGTGTCTTTCTGTCTGTTTTTCTGCCTGTCTGTCTGTATGCTTATCTGCCTGTCTGTTCGCCTGCCTGCCTGTCTGTCTGTCAGTCTGTCTGTCTGCCTGCCTTCCTGTATGACTGTTTGCCTGTCTGTCTGTTTATCTGTCTGTTTGTCAGTCTGTCTGTCTGTCTGTCAGTCTGCTACTACTATACTTGCTTGTTGAAGTGCAGGCCTGTCTGATGTTTGATTGTCTCCCTGTCTCTGTTTAAGTGTGTATTCGTACTGCCTGTCTGTCAGTGTGTGTTTGTGAGTCTGTGTGTGGTGTGTGTGTGTGTGTGTGTGTGTGTGTGTGTGTGTGTGTGTGTGTGTGTGTGTGTGTTTGTGTGTGTGTGTGTGTTGTGTTGTGTTGTGTTGTGTGTGTGTGTGTGTGTGTGTGTGTGTGTGTGTGTGTGTGTGTGTGTGTGTGTGTGTGTGTGTGTGTGTGTGTGTGTGTGTGTGTGTGTTGTGTGTGACGACAACACCGACGTGATGACGACACCGATGACAGACAAAGAATGACGACGACGACACTGATGACGGGATGACGACACCGTTGACAGACAAAGAAGGACGACGACGACGACACTGATGACGTGATGACGACACCGATGACAGACAAAGAATGACGACGACGACGACACTGACGACGTGACGACGACACCGATGACAGACAAAGAATTGACGATGACGACGACACTGATGACGGGATGACGACACCGATGACAGACCAAGATTGACGATGACGACGACACTGATGACGTGATGATGATGCAGAGGACTGTGTGGGGAATGACGAGGAATGGTGCACCACCTACAAACCTCGCTCCTCCTGTGGCAAGGATAATGGCGTGGACCCTCTCTCCTGTCCTTACTTCTGTGGCCTCTGTCCAGGTTTGTTCCGCTCTGTCTGTCTCTCTGTCTGTCTGCCTGTCTCTCTGTCTGTCTCTTGAGGGACGGGACAGCCTAGTGGTCAGAACATTGCGCTGGCAATTTGACGACCCGGGTTCCAGTCCGGTCGAGGAAATTTTTCTCCTGGAGTTAACATCAGTGCTGACTCCACTCTCCCCAAAAGTCCTTCGGAAGAGAGTTTAAACCGAGGCCCCGTGTGTGCGAACACACGCAGAACATCTTGCGCATACGTTAAATCCTGTTCCGCTTTTCGTAAGAGTAGGCCATCGTGTGCCGGTGGGAACAGATGACATTTACAAAACTGCATACACGCGGGGACTGGATGTAAAAAAAGCACAAGAGTGCTTGTTCCATTATCCTTGATATAAAAAGAATCTGTGTGTGGTGGCTGGCTGGCTGGCTAGCTGGTTGGCTGGCTGGCTGGCTGGCTGGCTTGCTGGGTGGCTGTCTTGCTGTCTGTCTGTTTGTATGTATGTATGTATGTATGTATGTATGTATGTATGTATGTATGTATGTATGTATGTATGTATGTATGTAGGTAGGTAGGTAGGTAGGTAGGTAGGTAGGTAGGTAGGTAGGTAGGTAGGTAGGTAGGTAGGTAGGTAGGTAGGTAGGTAGGTATGTATGTATGTATGTATGTATGTATGTATGTATGTATGTATGTATGTATGTATGTATGTATGTATGTATGTATGTATGTATGTCTCTTTGCGTGTTTGCCTGTCTGCATGACTGTCTGTCTATTTCTCTGCCTGTCTGTCTATTTGTCTGCCTGTCTGTCTGTCTGTCTGTCTGTCTGTCTGTCTGTCTGTTTGTAATGTATGCCTGTCTGTCTTTCAGTCTGCAATGCCTGCCTGTCCGCCTATCTGCCTGTTTGTCTACATGTCTGTCTGTCTATTTGTCATTTTGCCTATATCTGTACGTGCATTTGTCTGTCTGCTTTCATGTGGTGTGTGTGTGTGTGTTGTGTGTGTGTGTGTGTGTGTGTGTGTGTGTGTGTGTGTGTGTGTGTGTGTGTTGTGTGTGTGTGGTGTTTTTGTGTGTGTGTGTTGTGTGTGTGTGTGTGTTGTGTGTGTGTGTGTGTTGGTGAATGTCTGTCTGTCTGTCTGTCTGTCTGCATATCTCTCTGTCTGCCGTTTGTCTATCTTTTGGTCTGTCTGTCTGTCTGTCTGCCTGCATATTTGTCTGTCTATTTGTTCGTCTGTCTGTTTGTCTGTTTGCATATATGCCTG
>CM060346.1:15602715-15605215 GCA_030674155.1 Stramonita haemastoma
TTGTTTCGGAGTGTGCCCGTGAATTTTCTGTGGATAGGAAGAGGTCAGGGAATGGAGTGAAAACAGAGATAGACTTGAACAGCAGCACGGAAAAGACAAATAAAAACGGAAACTGTCAAAAGGACCAGCCGTTAGATCTGGACATGTCGTCCAAGGTGTGCTGCATTATCTGGGAGATGAAAGATTTGATGGCAGGGTATTGGGAAACAAGGACCTACAACGGAAAGCGATGGAACTCGTTGGCCTTCTTTGCCTCAAAATCCCTTTTTTTTCTATTTTCCTTCACTTCTACTCACATGACCTAACTTACATGCTTTTGGGGTTTGTATTCACTCAATTACACGGTTGAGCACAAAAATTATTTTGTGCAAAGGGGTCTATCCCTAGCAAACGCCCATCCCCCAATTTTGCCCTAAATCAGTGCACAGGGGGTGGGCGTATGCTAGGGATTTTACGGTAGAGAGAGAGAGAGAGAGAGAGAGAGAGAGAGAGAGAGAGAGAGAGAGAGAGAGAGAGAGAGAGAGAGAGAGAGAGAGAGAGAGAGAGAGAGAGAGAGAGAGAGAGAGAGAGAGAGAGAGGCTGTTGTACAGGCTGATATCTACAGCAAATAATATAATAAGTCTTCTCTTTCCTCTTTGTTAAATCATCGACCTTGGACAAGATCCCATTTCATCACTTTCTTGTAATTAACATTCATGCATGCCATTCACTAATAGTGAATTCATTCAATAAAAAATACAAGTTTGTTTATATACTTTCTGGTATTGTATTTCTCTTCACACCTCGTTTTCATAAGATATCGGTGGTTTCACTTTAAAAATATGCCCAAAACAATGAGAGGGAATCGAATGAAACATTATTCCAACATCTCTCTTGATAGAATTAAAAGTAAACCATAAAGGTATTCCCATAACCTATCTGGTCGTAGGAAAGCGAGGCATTAGAGACCTCAGCTTCTCTAGGGGGCCAGCATGTTGAGGGCAGCGGCGCCCATCTTCTCTCCCTTGCTGCTTTACATTCCCTGCCCCTTAAATTAAGAGGACAAGGTACCCATTTACTGCTAGGTGAACTGGGGGGCTGTACTGAAGCCAAGGCGCGCGAATGGTAATCCATCCACATGCCGTCGCTGTAGTCTAGTGGTTAGGGCGTTGGACTCGTAATCTAAAAGGTTGCGGCTTCGATCCCAGCTTTCGGCTATGGCGTTGTGCCTTTGGTAAAGGCACTTTACGGCTATTTTCTCACCCCACCCAGGTGTAAAAGGGGTACCAACCTTGTGTTGGGGGTTAACCCTGCGATAGACTGGCGTCCTGTCCAGGGGGGAGTCTATGACTCTCAGTCGCTTAACGCCACAGAAACCGGGATAAGCACCGGCCTGATGAGCCTTAGGCTCGGGACAGACTTTAACTTTAACTTTATGGTAACCACGCTCAATACTGCTTCACCTTAGCTTGGGGAAGATGAGTGCGTCGACCACTGCGTTATCCTCTAATCTTGTTTTCAAACAATACATCTTTTCCTGTTCTTTTTGGATTTCAGTGTGGTTAACAATATTTATTTATTTTATTTAAGTTATTATTCTTTTATATAAATGATAATAGAATAAGCACTCTTGTGCTGCTTTTTTTTTTTTTTACATCCAGTGTCCGCGTGTATGCAGTTTTGTAAACCTTGTCATCTGTTCCCACCGGCACACAATGGCCTTCTCTTACGAAAAGCGAAACAAGATTTAACATGTGCGCAGCAAGATGTTCTGCGTGCGTTCGCACACGGGGCCTCAGTTTATAGTCTCATTCAGAGGACTTTTGGGGAGAGTGGAGTCAGCACTGATGCTAACTCCAGGGGAAAATTCCTCTCGAAAGGGAATCGACCCGGGTTGTCAAATTGCGAGCGCCATGTTCTGACCACTAGGCTATCCTGTTCCCCCTTAGATAGAAATTAAATGTTGAGTTCAGGCTGCTTGATAACAATATAAACATTTTTTTCTGATGCCGCAAGTCATAACGAAAAACTTGCGCCATCAAAATTGCTAATCACTTTGCTGTAATGATAATGTGTGTGTGTGTGTGTGTGTGTGTGTGTGTGTGTGTGTGTGTGTGTGTGTGTGTGTGTGTGTGTGTGTGTGTTGTGTGTCTGTGTGTCTGTGTGTGTGTGTGTGTGTGTGTGTGTGTGTGTGTGTGTGTGTGTGTGTGTGTGCTTGCGTGTTTGTGTGTGTGTGTGTGTGTGTGTGTGTGTGTGTGTGTGTGTGTGTGTGTGTGTGTGTGCGTGCTTGTGTGTTTGTGTGTGTCTATGTGTGTTTGTATGTATGTATATATATATATATATATATATTATATATATATATATAATATATATATATATATATATATATAACATACACACACATATATATATATGTAAATGTGTGTGTGTTATGTGTTGTGTGGTGTGTGCGCGTGCGTGTGTGTGTGTGTGTGTGTGTGCGCGCGCGTACGCGCGTGTGTGTGTGTGCGTGCGTGCGTAC
>CM060346.1:15610215-15612715 GCA_030674155.1 Stramonita haemastoma
TGACAATACACCGCATTAAATTACACCACACCACACCACATCGTACCATGTCGCATGACATTACACCACATTAAATTACATTACGCCACGCCACATCGTACTACGTCACATGACAATAAACCATTATTAAATTACATTAAACTATACCACATTGCACCACGTCGCATGACAATACACCACATTAGATATAGCCTAACAGCATCCCTGAGGTCCCTGTTCAGTAGCCCACTATACTAAAGCACACACCACTCTGGCTCCAAAGCCGCAAAATGGCCGCAAAATGGATCGGTGGTCTAGAGGTAATGCGCCTTGCCTAGAAAGCAAAAAGTCTGGGTCGGAGTGTGCGGTGGTTTGTATCTATCCCGTTTGGGCCCCAAACTTTTCCCCCCATCCATTACACCCTGAGTGGTGGTCTGGGCGCTAGTCTTTCGGATGAGACGAAAAACCGAGGTCCCGTGTGTTACACATCACTATTTAGCGCACGTAAAAAATACCACGGCAACAAGGGGGTTGACCCTGGCAAAAATTCTGTAGAAAAAAGCCACTCTGATAGGGAAACAAATACAGTTGCAGACAGTGGGGAAAAAAAGGGTAGGCGCTGCACTTGTGGCGACGTGCTCTCCCCCAGAGAGAGAGCAGCCCAAATTTCACGCAGAGAAATCTGCTGTGACATAAAATGGTACAAAATCCCGCACAACACCACACCACATCGTACCATGTCGCATGACAATACACCACATTAAATTACATTACACTAAATTATTTATTTATTTATTTATTTATTTATTTATTTATCTATTTATTTATTTATTCATTTATTTATTTATCTATTTATTCTTTTATTTATTCTTTTATATCGAGGATAATGGAATAAGTACTCATGTGCTTTTTTACATCCAGTCCCCGTGTGTATGCAGTTTTTGTAAATAGTGTCATCTGTTCCCACCGGCACACGATGGCCTACTCTTTCGAAAAGCGGAACAGGATTTAACGTGTGCGCAAGATGTTCTGCTTGCAGTCACATACGGGGCCTCGGTTTAAAGTCTCATCCGAAGGACTTTTAGGGGGAGTGGAGTCAGCACTGATGTTAACTCCAGAGGAAAAATCCCCTCGCCCGGGAATCGAACCCGGGTCGTCAAATTCGTCGTAGGGGAGCGAGGCATCAGAGACCTCAGTTTCTCTAGGGGCCAGCATACTGAGGGCAGCACCCATCCCTCTCCCTCATTGCTTTACCTTCCCTGACCCTGAAGAGGGCAGGTATCCATTTACAGCTGGGTGAACTCAGGGACTGTACTGAAGCCAAAGTGTTTACATGGTCGTTCATGTATTTGGTAACCACGATCAATGCTGCTTAACCTGAGTTTGGGGAAAGGGAGTGCTGTGACCACTGAGATATCCCGACCCTGTATTATATTGTATAGCGCTTTAAGTCACGGTACATATCTCTGGGTAAAATTGGAGCTACTCGCCCAGGAGATAGTGCGTCGCCACGAGAATAGCGCCACATTAAAAAGAAAACTGTCTTCATGTGTCATTGTTTCCCTTGGTAAATGACTTTTTTTCCTACATTTTTTGCCAGACACAGCTCTTTTACTTTTGCGGGTTCTTTAACGTGTACTAAATGTGTTGCTTTCAGCGCCTGGGCTTTTTTGTTCAAAGTTCTTGATTAAACCATTGATGCTGAGAGAAACAACAAAGTGAGAGGTTGTACGATCAGTGGCTTTCCCACTCATGGAATTCCATTTTACAGCTTAGTCTTTAGTGATCGATCATGACTCTCTGACTAGGAGGCTTGACTCGCACAGTCCTGATGTGCTGCAGCCCTGGGGGCTAGTTGGCCTTTGGAGAACATCTCCAACGCTGACTGTCCTTATGCCCTCTTGGCCGAGAGAGTGAGGGTGTGCTGTGTGCAAGGCATCTCCACTATAATCAAATTTCTGCACAATTTCCAAAACAGCAGCTGCCTCCTCTGCTGTTTTGGAGGTCATCGTCGAACACGACGGACAAACAAACAAATGTGTTGCACGTGTGACCTTGGTTTATGGATTCATCTGAAAGACTAGCACCCGGCCACCACTGATGGTCTAGTGGATGGGGGATAAGTGCAGGCCCTAAGAGAGATGTAACCTGGGACTCCTCACTTTCCACACCGGGGTCTGACCTCTGAACTACCCATCCACGAGAGATGGCTGGAAGATAATAGACAGACACACAGACAGATACACAGACAAATAAAGAGACAGACATACAATGTGACAGACAGATCTGCTGGCAGGCAGGCAGACTGGTTGACTGACTAACTGACTGACCGAGTCAATAGCACGTAGGTAGACAATTAAAAGGAAGAAAACCCAAACAGGTAGACAGATGGACGAAGTCGAAGAGGAGGATAGTTTGGAAGACATATTTACACCGGTATAGTTTGGAAGACATATTTACACTGCTATAGATTGGAAGACATGTTTACATCGGTATAGATTGGAAGACACATTCACACTGG
>CM060346.1:15617715-15620215 GCA_030674155.1 Stramonita haemastoma
ATGTGTGTGTGCGTGTGTGCGTGTGTGTGTGTGTGTGTGTGTGTGTGTGTGTGTGTGTGTGTGTGTGTGTGTGTGTGTGTGTGTGTGTGAGAGAGAGAGAGTATGTGTGTGTGTGTGTGTGTGTGTGTGTGTGTGTGTGTGTGTGTGTGTGTGTGTGTGTGTGTGTGTGTGTGTGTGTGTGTGTGTGTGTGTGTGTGTGTGGTGTGTGTGTGTGGATGGATGGATGGATTTCAAATGTTAATCGTATTGACATTTTGTGAGCGGTCGCATGCGCAAGAATAATTTGAAAGCAAGCGCTTGGATTTACAAGATAAGAATTCCTTAAAAAAGTTATTATTATCATCCTTCGGATGAGACAAAAAAAACCGAGGCCCCGTGTGCGAACGCACGCAGAACATTTTGCGCTCACGTTAAATCCTGTTCCGCTTTTCGAAAGAGTAGGCCATTATGTGCCGGTGGGAACAGATGACAAAATATCCGTCATTAAGGATATTCCGGACCCATTTTCATTGGTGGTTGTAGCAGGATTCTTAGGCTTTGCTGAAGTTCGTAACCGTTATCATGTCCTGATTACTTTCTAGTGTCTACTGGTGAATAAAGATAGCCTCCGTAGTGCAGTGGTTTGAGCTCTGAACTCCTGGTTGGAAGGTCAGAGGTTTGGTTCCCGTGACAGTGCTGGTTAGGTTCCGTTCCCGTGACAGTGCTAGTTTCTTTTTTTCAGACTGCCCAGCTCCTACCGAGAGTTGCTGTGGGCTCAGTGGGAAGACTGGGACAACACAGTCGAGCTTCATCCAGTTTAGGGATAGATGTCGGTTTGGGAGTATTGCTCAAATTGCCTGACCAACACTGCAGGTGTCTGTACTACTTAGGCCCAGTTCAACACGGGGATATATCATGACCGGAAGTGTAGAGTACAGCCCTGTCAAAATGTCTCACAACTGGTGCTCTTCTCTGGCGGTATTATGACATCATTTCCATCATCATTGATCCTCATGCATGCAATACAAAAAAAAATTGTCTCTGATTTAAGAACCTCGGTTGCTCTGGTCTCATGGTGACCTCAGTTTTGGTTTCCCCATACACTTCTGAGCCTGTGATAAGTTTCTGTCACAGCCTTCGGGGCTCAAGGTTTACAGGGGGGGGGGGGGGGGGGGGGGGGCATTGTGAAGGTCACCATCCCAGCCAGATGTCTCTTTCAGTCTGGCTCCGGGATTAAGCTATCATTGTGCTCAGTAGTGGATTTAGTAGAGGGTGTGCTTCGTCACTTGCATCAGGGAATGCATAGCTGAACCCTGAAAACTGCATGTCAATCATAGTAAAAAAAAAAAAAAAAAAAAAAAAAGGTAAAGGTATAGGTGTCCCGTAACCTGTGTAGTCGTAAGGGAGCAAAGCGTCAAAGAAGACCTCAGCTTCTCTAGGGTTTCTTTTGTTTCTTTGTTGGTTTTTTTTTGTTTTTTTTTTCCACTTCACTGAATTACTTAGGCCTACCTGATTGCCACTGTTATGAATGTAGTCGATGCATACAGGTGTGCGTATACATGCTTATGTACCCGTAAAATAAGTATGTCTTATTTTTGGCTTCATTGATTTTTTTAAAAATTGCTTTGACTTTGCTTTGCTTTGACTTGACTTGACAAAGCAGTGCAGGGCCCCTCTGGCTGGTTGTCAAACCGCGGCCTCTCATTACTAGGCTTCTTGTGGATTTCTGGCTCTGAGAGTTCTGAGAGACAAACGTGGAAATGGCTGAGATGAGGCTCCACCAACTAAAACCATCACTGTCGTTAGTAGAAGGCTTAGTGGGCGGTGTTCTGCTGTATGGAAGCTCAGAACAGTCACCACTAAACTCCACCAAAGTGACCCAGCAGTAGTGCAGGGCCCCTCTGGCTGGTGGCCTAAAGGTGGGTGGCCCAGCATTGGAAAGCTCTCTGTGGACTCTCGTACCATATTCATGCGACATGGAGTATCTGGGTATCATTTTATTATTTATTCTTTCACATCGAGGACAATGGAATAAGCAATCATATGCTTTTTTACATCCAGTCCCCGTGTTTATGCAGTTTTGTAAATGTCATCTGTTCCCACAGTCACACGATGGCCTACTCTTACGAAAAGTGGAACAGGATCTAACGTTTGCGCAAGATGTTGTGCCTGCGTTCACACACAGGGCCTCGGTTTACAGTCTCATCCGAAAGACTGTTGGGGGGAGTGGAGTCAGCACTGATGTTAACTCCAGAGGAAAAATCCCCTCGACCGGGAATCGAACCCGGGTCGTCAAATTGCGAGCGCAATGTTCTGACCACTAGGCTACATCCCGCCCCCATGGCTGGAATAGAGAGATTGAAATGAGCGACGTGTGAACAAGTATGATAGGAGCATCACAGGAGATGAGGCAGTAGAACGCAAAAATAAAAAAAACAATGATCAAAGGAAAACAGAATATTTTTAAAAATCCACTGCACAAAATAGTGTATATAGAAGAACGATTCACTAAGTTGACATT
>CM060346.1:15627715-15632715 GCA_030674155.1 Stramonita haemastoma
AGGAAATAGCGCTGACCAAAATGTTGATCGGTACTTCTGTCCTGCTCATTATTTGTATCTTTCCGTCCTGCATTTTCCGAGTGGCCTGTTTGTTTTTACCGGAAGTCAACAGCGGAGGCCGGAAGCAGAATTTCTACTGGACGGGATTGTGGGTGACGGAAATGTTTTTGTTTATCAATGGCAGCTGCAATATCTGTGTTTATTATGTCATGGGCTCTCGCTACCGGGAAACGTTTTGGTCACTTTTTAGGAGAAAAACCAAGGAGTAAATTCAACGAACTTTTGACATGACAGAAAAAGAATCCTCCAAGCAATGGTGTTATTGTGAATCGTAGGAGGTCGATAAAGGAAATACATTTTTATGCAAAATGTTTTGAGCTTTATCATACTTATGTTTTGATGAAGTCAACTTCTCTCTTTCAATATTCAATAAGTAATGCATGAAGGTACAGACATTTCTAAAAACATATGTTGAATAAAACAGAATACATCAGAGCCTAAGATATAATTATGCAACTTGGGCGAATGCTTCTTTTTCATCAATGAAGTCTAGGTCGATGAATTCTGTCTTAAAATTGAATGAAAGAACCCAATAAAGTAGTTTTAACAAGAATACAGTAACACTTGAGCGCGCTTACGTTTGTGTGTGTGTGTGTGTGTGTGTGTGTGTGTGTGTGTGTGTGTGTGTGTGTGTGTGTGTGTGTGTGTGTGTGTGTGTACGTGTGCGATGCACAGCAAATTTCCTTGGTTTTTCTCCAATCTGCATTACCCTGTCTTCTGTGTACTCCCCATCCAACATTGTGACCATTCCTACAGTCGTGGATGTTTGTTATGCTCTTTTGAAAGTCATAACTTCATTCATTCATTCCTTTATTCACTTATTCATTCGATTCATTTAGGCCCGGGTCGTAATTCAAAATTTGCGTTTAAACATGCTTAAAGTTGACATTTTGTTTATCTGCAGCATCACTGTCAATAGAACAGGTACCCAACTTCTTCATGTACACATTTACAATTTTACATATTTTTTTTCTGCCTTTTCTTTTCTTTTCTTTTCTTTTTTTTCTTGTATTCTTTTATATCGAGGATGATGGAATAAGCAGTCATATGCTTTTTTTTCATCCAGTCCCCGAGTATATGCAGTTGTGTAAATGTCATCTGTTCCCACCGGCACACGATGGCCTACTCTTAAGTAAAGCGGAACAGGATTTGACATGTGCGCAAGATGTTCTGCGTGCGTTCGCACACGGGGCCTCGGTTTATAGTCTCATCCGAAAGACTTTGGGGGAGAGTGGAGTCAGCACTGATGTTAACTCCAGAAGAAAAATCCCCTCGACCGGGAATCGAACCCGGGTCGTCAAATTGCGAGCGCAATGTTCTGACCACTAGGCTATCCCGTGCCTCATCTTCTGTGACGTTCATAACCTGCTATTCCTTCGCGGCTCATTTTAATTTCTCCTCCTCAGCCATACCCAGATTCCTGATGTGTTATCTTAAGGATCGGAAGCTCGAAGGCCACCGTGGGACCACTAGACAGAGAGGCCCTGCACTGCTGCTGGGTCACTTTGGTGGTGTTCAGTTGTGCTTGTTCTGAGCTAACATACGTTAGTGTAGTGTCCATTGGCAGAGTGCTCGCCCAATTAACTGAAGGTTAAGCAGCGCCAAGCTCATCCAGGACTTGGATGGGCCACCATAGGTGGCTAATCCCACTCCCCTTACCCCACCCTCAAAAATGTGCATATCCAGAGATCTTGGGTTTGAATCCGAGTCTGAACTCGTCACATACATAAAGGGGCAGCAGAGAGACATCCAGAGTCATGAACCGAATGTGAGCCGCCTCCCCCCCCCTTTGAGTGTAAGGAAGATAATAGGCCCGAAACACTTGTTTGAAGGGGGTTTCTCCTCTGAGGACTCTCTGCTGCCATGCTCTACGCGAGTTTCTTAACACTGCAAGACATCACCTACTAAGCCCTGCCCGCTAACGACAAAATTAGCTCAGTCACGGAGCCAGACTGAGCTGAGTGAGATGCCCACCTGAGGTGGAGACTATCACAGCATCCCTCCAAACGACCTTCTCCCGTGAACCTGCAACCCCACAGAAACCAAAACTGAGGTCACCATGAGACCAGAGCATCTGTGGCCACCGAATCGAGAGAGAGAATTTTTCTGTTATTGCGCAATGACCAATAAGGATGAGGATGATGTCTTGATGCTGCTATGGTATTGTGTGTGATTTAAGACTGCTCTTATAGGGCTGTACTCTACCCCTTTCTTCCTGAAGGTGCCAATGCAGTGTATAAAGAGTCTTTTTTCTTTTTCTTTTTCTCTCTTTTTTTTTTGGGGGGGGGGAGAACGATGAAGAAGAGAGAGACAGTTGAGATTGAAATATAACATTAAGTGTGCGTAAGGTTTAATCTTGTTCGATGCTGTTGTTGCTGTTGTTGTTGTTGTTGTTGTTGTTGCAGAATATCTTGCGCACATGTTAAATCCTGTTCCACTTTTTGTAAGAGTAGGCAATTGTGTGCCGGTGGGAACAGATGACAAGATTTACAAAACTGCATACACACGGGGACTGGATTTTTTTTTTAGATTGATGGCTTGATGAAAATAAAGCAAATCAATGCTTATTCAATGTACCATCTGGAAATAAAAAAAAATGATTTGATTTGATTTGATGTAAAAAAAAATTTTTTTTTAAAGCACATGAGTACTTATTCAATATCCTCGATATAAAAGAATGAATGACTAAATAAATACATAAATAGATAAACAAATGAATAACCAAAATAAGTATTTTGTTCCTATTGTCGTTGAGTAGTATCCGGACAGAGCACAAGTGGGCTCAGGTAATAAATCAGACTGATTTATTGGCAGAGAAAAAACTTTAAAACCACACAGTGACAAGTTCCAAGTGAGCAAAAAACTAGTTACATATTTGGATAGTTTAGAATGAGAAATAGATCCATTTGATTTATTATTTGATTTATTCTTTTATATCGAGGATAATGGGATAAGCACTGGTGTGCTTTTTTTTTTACATCCAGTACCCGTGTGTATGCAGTTTTGTAAATGTCATCTGTTCCCACCGGCACACGATGGCCTACTCTGACGAAAAGCGGAACAGGATTTAACGTGTGCACAAGATGTTGTGCGTGCGTTCACATGAGGGGCCTCGGTTTATAGTCTCATCCGAATGTAGTTTAAACTCTGTACGTAAAGTAAAATCTTTAGATTACCATCGACCTATATGTTTACTGAGGTCGAACACCTTTCACAAAATAAAACTTCAGGTTGATGCAAGACAATCACTAATACATTCTGCTGACCGTGGGATAACCAACAAGTAGAAGCTGTTTGGGATTTTCTGCTTGTAAACCCTAAACAGATCTATACTGTTTCGAAAAATATATATCAATTAGTTCAGTTGTTCCTAATGTTATTTTTTTGCAGAAGAAAGCCACTTACGCGGTGAAATAAGTACACATGCAGACAGCTAGAAATAATGATTGTGAGGCGCTGTTCTTGTGGCGACATGCTCTGCTTAGAGGGAGAGAAGCCCGGATTTTAAGTAGGGAAATCTGTTGTGGCTGAAAATGGTATTCAGTGCAATGCAATGCAATGCAATGTAATGCAATGCAATGCACTGCATTACACTTACTTTTACCTCAGTAGCCAAAGTAAGTAAAAAAAAAAGAAAAAAAAAAAGCTTGTAGCAAAATAGTACAACAAAAAAATGTTCAGAATGAAAACAAAACAGAAAAAAGCTCTGTGATATATAACAGCGATTTAATTGACAGAAAACCGAATAATGGTCAAAATAACACAAAACAGCGGTACACACAAAGAAAAAAATATTTTCCACACACAAAAAATAATAAAGAAAGGAAAAATACCCACCAAACAAAACAGGACGTAAAAAAGAACAAGAAAAAAAACAACTGCATACACAATCATGTAAAAAACGAGCCCCTAAAATCAAACATCATACTCTTACAATATGCACTACAATTAAAAATGAAAACAATGTCTTATTCCTGTCCAACGATGAACTTGACACACTCCTTGAAACCAAAGGGTGGTGCTGCTTCTGTGGCGATGCACTCTGCTCGGGGAGAACAGCCTGAATTTCACGAAGAGAAATCTGCAGTGACATGAAATGGTACAATAAAATGCTATAAAATCTAATCTAATATAAAACAATATTATACAACACAACACACTACAACACATTACAAGACAAGACAATAAAGACAAAAGTTATACAATACAATACACTACTAAAGCTGTGACAGTTATTAATGTATGCAAAGTCCCGAAGCCTGCTTATCTACATCTATCTATCTATCTATCTATCTATCTATCTATCTATCTATCTATCTATCTATCTATCTATCTATCTATCTATCTATCTATCTATCTATCTACCTACCTATCTACCTATCTATCTATCTATCCATCTATCCATCTATCCATCTATCTATCTATCCATCTATCTATCCATCTATCTATCCATCTATCTATCCATCTATCTATCTATCCATCTATCTATCCATCTATCCATCTATTCATCTGTCTATCTATCTATCTATCTATCCATCTATCCATCTATCCATCTATCTATAGTTAAGATTGTCTTCAGCCATGCCAGATTCTTAACAACCTGTACCCTGTAACAAAGAAAGAAGAACAAAAATTATCCGAAGTCCAAGTATCGGCCGTCTATTACAGCAAGGTACTTAGAAACTGCTATAATCAATTTTTTATTTTTACAAACTTCTTTTTTCCTGTTTTTTTTCCCCTTTTCTTTTCTTTCGAGGATAATGGAATAAACACTCATGTGCTTTTTTTTTTTTTTTTTTTTTTTTTTTTTTTTTTTTACATCCATTCCCCGTGTGTATGCAATTGTGTCAATTTTGTCATCCGTTTCCACACCGGCACACAATAGCTTTCTTTCTTTTTTATATTTCATTTTTTTAAAAATATATTTTTTAATTCATAGT
>CM060346.1:15637715-15645215 GCA_030674155.1 Stramonita haemastoma
GCAAGGTATTCAAAAAAGGTCAAACACGCAAACTTTACAAAAAAACTACATCCAGCGTGTACTCATGGTCTCACATTTTGTCCTGGAGTTAACACCAGCACTGACTCTACTCCCCCATAAATTCCTTTGGATGAAACTATTAACCAAGGACTCGTGTGCAAACGCACGCAAAATATTTTGCATGCACCCCTAAAAACCTGTTTCGCTTTTTCGAAAATGTAGGTATCTGTGTACCGATGGGAATCATCATCATCCAAAGCCTTTTTATGCCTTCTTGGCATGTAGGCAGCAACAAAGGTTACCGATGGGAATGGATGACAAAATTTACTAAAACCGCATACACATGAGGAATGGATGTAAAAACAGAAGAAAAAATAGTTTTTGAGAACTTATTATATTATCCTCGAAATAAAAACAAAATAGAAACTTAAAAAAAAACAAAAAACTTTTCCAGAAACAGTACAAATTCTGGGTGACCCTCAGAATGTTAAGCTGGGGGGGGGGGGGGGGGGGGGGAGGGGGGAGGGGAGGGGGGGGGCACACAACACAATAACAACAATAACAACAACAACAGCAACACCCAACTCACTGGTGGTACCTTTAAAAGCTTTCTCTCACAATAACGTCATGGATCAGAGGACGCTATAATGCCATCGCTTAGAATGTGGGTAAAGGTGATCCCATCTCCTCTTCTTCCCTACTTTTACCTTCTATTCCCCCCCGACCCTAGAGAAGGCAGGTATCTATTTACACCTGACTGAACCCAGGGGGGACTGTACTGAGACCAAGGCATACAAACCGTCACCCACTCCCTTGGTAACCACCTCAATGCTGCGTAACCCTAGCTTCCGGCAACTGAATGATCTGACCATTTAGCTATCCGGTCCCATTCATAGGCCTTGGCTTTACTGGTAATTTCAACATTCCATTATTTCCTCCCCCCCATCTGAATACTACGATACCATCTGCTCTCTTCTTGTACCCAAACCCCCCTGTGGTGGTTTTCCTTTCCTTTGTTGTCTCTCAGCTTTCACGTGGGAGAGCTCGAAGGAATTTACTGTTATAGTCGTCTGTTTATTGTTCCCTTGAAATGATGTCAGAGTAGTGGAAAATATGGGATAACACTTTGTGGTATTTCTAGACCCCATGTGTGTGTGTGTGTGCGTGTGTGTGTGTGTGTGTGTGTGTGTGTGTGTGTGTGTGTGTGTGTGTGTGTGTGTGTGTGTGTGTGTGTGTGTACGTACATTTTGTGATATTTCTAGACCCGTGTGTGTGTGTGTGTGTGTGTGTGTGTGTGTGTGTGTGTGTGTGTGTGTGTGTGTACGTACATTTTGTGATATTTCTAGACCCGTGTGTGTGTGTGTGTGTGTGTGTGTGTGTGTGTGTGTGTGTGTGTGTGTGTGTGTTTGCATGCACTCGCACGCACATGAACATTATACAGAAGATCGAAGCATGTGCATGCATAGATGCCTTACTGTCCTGCCTACCTATGTCATGTAGGTATGGCTGTATTTTAAGGCGGTTTTTCTGCTTGTATATCTTTTTCAAAATATGCATTATTCTCTAGTGTACATGTCACTCTTTGACAGTAAAGGTAACGTAAATTGACACTTGCTTTAGGCATATTTTCAGACCAAAAAGGTTTGAGTGGCTTTTGTCTGTTGGGGGGCTTTGATTTATAAAAAAAAACAACCCCCCCCTCCCCCCCCCCCCCCCCTACTACGTTGGTCAAAAGTTTCTGGTATTTTTGAAGTTCTCCAGACTAGCACTAACAGGGAGGGGAAGGGGGGAGGGGGGGGGGGGGGTTCTGTCAGAATGAAGCATTCTGTTTTATTTATAACTACCGCGATGTGGGAATCGTTGTAAAACCTTTTCAGTACATACTAGGTAAGAAGTCTGTGGTATAGCTGTTTTCAAGTTCTTTATCATATAGGTAGCCATACTTCGACTTAAAAAAAACAACATTTGCTTTTCTAACAGAAGTACAGAGTGTTATAGTAAGAGTTTGCGTTGTGGAAAAATGACAATCTCAACATAACATTCTAAAGCGTAACACTGTTTCAATTGAGGACCTAGCAACAATAAGAATGTGTACAAATTCCTCCCCCGCCCCCCTCCCTTCTCTCTCTCTCTCTCTCTCTCTCTCTCTCTCTCTCTCTCTCTCTCTCTCTCTCTCTCTCTCTCTCTCTCTCTCTCTCTCTCTCTCTCTCTTCCCCCCCCCCCCCATCACGATAATGACAAGACACTTTGCGGGTCAGTGAACCGTAGCATTGTAAATTTTACACTTCGATGACTATTATGGCCCACTGAGAGCTCTCTCTCTCTCTCTCTCTCTCTCTCTCTCTCTCTCAGATTTTTGTCTTCTGAACGAGTGCATTTTTTTTTATTACCTTATCATATATAGTGTCCTTATTCTTGTGTGTTGTTTGGTACTGCGTAAAGTTTTATTGTTTAGTATCTTTTCAACTTGATGTATCGCTGAAAAGAGCGGGGACTGGATGTAAAAAAGCACACGAGTGCTTATCTATTATCCTCGAATAAAATACTTTGCCTTGCCTTCCCTTGCCTTATCTCTCTCTCTCTCACTCTCTCTCTCTCTCCTGCCTGTGTCTCTCTATCTCTGTCTCTCTCTATCTCTCTGTCTGTCTGTTTGCCTCTCTCTCTCTGTCTGTCTGTCTCTTTCCTGCCTCTCTCTATCTCTGCCTGTCTGCCTGTCTGTCTGTCTGTCTGTCTGTCTGTCTGTCTGTCTGTCTGTCTCTCTCTCTCTCTCTCTCTCTCTCTCTCTCTCTCTCTCTCTCCTTCTTTTTGCATTATTGGTATCCATATTTGTGTATGTTCGTTTGTATCAATTGCTTTGTTTTTCTTGGAATTATTTTTCTTTTCTTTGAGGGCTGGATGAAAAAAAGTCTTGTTACTTAATCTATTACCCTCGTTAAATAAAATTGCGTTTGCGTTTGCGTTTGCGTTTGCGTCTCTCTCTCCCCTGCCTGTGTCTCTCTATCTCTGTCTCTCTCTATCTCTGTCTGTCTGTTTGCCTCTCTCTCTGTCTGTCTGTCTCTCTCCTGCCTCTGTCTCTCTGTCTCTATCTCTGTCTGTCTGTCTGTCTGTCTGTCTGTCTGTCTGTCTGTCTGTCTGTCTGTCTGTCTGTCTGTCTGTCTGTCTGTCTGTCTGTCTCTCTCTCTCTCTCTCTCTCTCTCTCTCTCTCTCTCTCTCCCCTGCCTATGTCTCTCTATCTCTGTCTCTGTCTATCTCTGTCTGTCTGTTTGCCTCTCTCTCTGTCTGTCTGTCTCTCTCCTGCCTCTGTCTCTCTGTCTCTCTATCTCTGTCTCTCTATCTCTGTCTGTCTGTCTGTCTGTCTGTCTGTCTGTCTGTCTGTCTCTCTCTCTCTCCTCTCTCTCTCTCTCTCTCTCTCTCTCTCTCTCTCTCTCTCTCTCTCTCTGTTCTGCTGTGCTCTGCTCTGCTGTGCTTTGCTTTTAGCATGTGAGAGAAAATGGCTTTGATGCTGCTGATTGCTTGAGGGCAATAGGCACAAACTAAATATGCATTATTTTTTTTCGTTCAGTGACGTCAAGGCAACTTTTTACACACACACCCACACACACACACACACACACACACACGCACGCATACACACACACACACACATACACACACACACATACACACACACGCACACACGCACGCATACACACACACACAAACACACACATACACACACACACACATACACAAACACACACGCACACGCACACACACATACACACACACACATACACACACAAAACGCACACACACACGCACACACACGCACACACATACACACACACACACACACACACACAATAGGTTACGTACGCAACCACGCCCGTAGACATTTGAAACAGTGTTTAGACAGAGACACTCCTGGCCTGAATCATCCTAATTAATGGGAAACCCTGTAAGACAGTAAGAACACACTGGATGAGACGTTCGCCTGTATTTATTGATCTATTTATTCATTTATTTAGTTATTTATTCATTCATCTATTTATTTATTTGTTCTTTTATATCAAGGATAATGAAATAAACACTCGTGTGCTTTTTTTTTTACATCCAGTCCCAGTGTGTATGCAGTTTTGTAATTCTTGTCATCTGTTCCCACCGGCACACAATGGCCTACTCTTACAAAAAGCGGAACAGGATTTAACGTGTGCGCAAGATCTTTTATGCGTGCGTTCGCACACGGGGCTTCGGTTTATAGTCTCACCCGAAGGACTTTTGGGGGAGAGTGGAGTCAGCACTGATATTAACTCCTGGGGAAAAAATCCCCTCAAACAAGAATCGAGCTCAGATCGTCAATTTGCAAGCGCAATGTTCCGACTACTAGGCTATCCTGTCTCCACCTGTCTCCGTCTGCTGTATAACACATGTAGGCAGCCATACTCCGACCTCAGAGGATTTTGCTTTTTTTTTTTTTCGACGGAGAGTACACGTTTATTATGCAAAAAGCTCGCCATGGCTGAAGACAACTGATCTCAGCATTAACATTTCAAAGAATGACAATACTAATTTTGAATGCAGACGTTAGCACCTGGCTTACACTATTAACTGACACAACTTTTGCCCTCGGCCTAAGTGATTGATTGATTGATTGATTGATTGATTGATTGATTGATCGATTTACTGGTTAAGAACGTGCTTTTTTTAAAACTGGGGACGAAATAGCTCTGTGGTCTGAGCACGCACTTTCTCCATGCTAAGGTTAAGCAACATTGAGCGTGGTTACCAAGTGGATGGATGACCATTTGAGTGCCTTGGTTTCAGCACAGTTCCCCAGTTCACGTAGCTAGCTGTCAATAGGTACCTGCCCTCTTTAGGGTTCAGGAAAGGTAAAGCAGCGGAGGAGAAGAGATAGGCGCCGCCCTCAATATACTGGCCCCTGGAGAAGTTGAGGTCTTTGATATCTCGCTCCCCTACGACTGTATAGGTTATATAGGAACACCCTTACCTCTTTTAAAAAAACAACAAAAAAAAAACAAAACGATTTCCTTACTATACTAAGCTAACTGATTGACTAACAAAATTAATGATTAATTGACGAACATACACACCACTTTAACTGATCCCAAAATGTCACATTAGTTTTTTGTTATAATTCCTGACCTTTTCTTTTCTCCCCTTTTCTTTCTTTCGTTCTTTCTTTCTTTCTTTCTTTCTTTTCTTTCTTTCTTTCTTTCTTTCCTTCCTTCTTTCTTTCTTTCTTTCTTCTCTCCACCCAACCGACCTTTCCTGAAGAACCCCGGTGATCCCTCTCTCCAAAGATGGCTGAAGGTGTCCACTTTGATGGAATGGTGAGCGTCTTTCAGCTTAGAGAAGCTGCAGGCCTCAGCAATTTCCTGGCACAGCTCACGTGACCGACCCAGGCCAAGGAATTCGTTCAGTTTTATCACGTGACCAACCGGATCCTGCACAATGGCGGCCATCATTGTTGCAGTTATCAGCAATACCGATATTTGATACACGCATATATATATATATATATATATATATATATATATATATATATATATATATATATATATATATATATATATATATATATATATATACAGAGACACAGACACAGAGACAGACAGAGAGACAGAGACACAGAGAGACACAGGCAGAGACACAGACACACAGACACATCTCTCTCTCTCTCTCTCTCTCTCTCCTCTCTCTCTCTCTCTATATATATATATATATATATATATATATATGTATATATATATATATATATATATATATATATATATATATATATTGGGTAACTATCTAAAGGATACTCCTCGCCATTAAAATGCAAAGAAAAAAAGAGAAGAAGGTAGGAAAGACGAAAAGAACCCATACCATACCATACCATACCATACCATACCATACCATACCGTACCGTACCGTACCATACCATACCATACCATACCATACCATACCATACCATACCATACCATACCATACCATACCATACCATACCATACCATACCATACCATACCATTTCAACGGAATACAGCACAGAACTACACAATAGCCTACAGCACAACCCGTACAATACAATATAATATTATGTAACACAGCTCATTATATCATTACATATAATATTGTACAAAACACGAATATTAACCCCACGCGACACCACACCCCAGCTCAACCCACCCCACCCCACCCCAGCCCACACCACACCACACCACACCACACCAAACCACACCACACCACACCACACCACACCACACTACACTACACCACATCACACCCCACCCCACCCCACCACACACACCACAGCGCAATGCTAGTTCTTGAATAACAAATTTCCCCCCGTCTCCTTCCATCCCCCCTCTACCTTCTCTCTCCCCCCTCTCTCTCCCTCCCCTATCCTCTATCTTTCTCTCATCCCCGTCTTTCCATCTCTCTTTCAAATCCATTCCATTCAATTCAATTCAATTCAACTACTTAATTCTCTCTCTCTCTCCTCTCTCTCTCTCTCTCTCTCTTCTCCTCTCTCTCTCTCTCTCTCTCTCTCTCTCTCTCTCTCTCTCTCTCTCTCTCTCTCTTGCTCTCCCCTCCCCCCCCTCTCTATCCATCTCCCCCCCCCCCCTCTCTCTCTCTCTCTCCCTCCCTCTCCCCCCCTCTCCCCCCTCTCCCTCCCTCTCCCTCCCTCCTCCCCCCCCCCCCCTCCTCTCTCTCTCTCTCTCTCTCTCTCTCTCTCTCTCTCTCTCTCTCTCTCTCTCTCTCTCTCTCTCTCTCTCTCTCTCTCCTCTCTCTCTCTCTCTCTCCTCTCTCTCTCTGTGACCTTAATCGCTTCTTCATAGACAGCCATAAAGACAGGGAGCTGTGGGTTGGCCTCCATGTCTCTCTCCCATTGTCGTACGGCGTCGAACCACACGTTACACCACACTGTGCCACAACAACAACAACAACACAATCATTATCATCATTCTTCTTCTTCTTCTTCTTCTTCTTCTTCTTCTTCTTCTTCTTCTTCTTCTTCTTCTTCTTCTTCTCCTCGTTATTCTCGTCCATATTGTTGTCGTTGTTGTCATAATGATTTAATCTATTTTATTATCGTTATTCTCGTCCATATTCTTGTCATTGTTGTCATATTGATTGTATCTATTTTATTATCGTTCTTCTCGTCCATATTAGTGTCATTGTTGTCATATTGATTGTATCTATTTTATTATCGTTCTTCTCGTCCATATTGTTGTCGTTGTTGTCATATTGATTTTATCGATTTATTCTTTTATAATTATCGAGGATAATGGAAGAAGAACTTATGTGCTTTTTTTTTCTTTTACATTCAGTCCTCCGTGTGTATGCAGTTTTGTCAATGTTTTCATCTGTTCCCACTGGCATGCAATGGCTTACTCTTTCAAAAATGTGGAACAGGATTTAACGTGATGACGTGAACAGATGACATTTACAAAACTGCATACACACGGGGACTGGATGTGAAAAAAGCACAAGAGTGCTTATCCCATTATCTCCGA
>CM060346.1:15652715-15660215 GCA_030674155.1 Stramonita haemastoma
GTTTCACACATTCTGTCTGTCTGTCCGTCTGTCTGTCCCTCTGTCTGTCTGTCTGTCTGTCCCTCTGTCTGTCTGTTTGTCTGTCTGTCTGTAACTATTTCTGTCTTTTCTGAACCGGGAAGAAAACACACACACACACACACACACACACACACACACACACACACACACACACACACACACACACACACACACACACACACACACATACACACACACACATATTAAAATGAATAACAGATACAAAAGAAAATATCAAATGAAAAACATATTTATGTATGCGGGGTTTTTTTTTTCATTTATTTACTTCGAGGATAATGAAACAAGCACTTATAATCTTTTTTTTACATCCAGTCTCTGTGTCTATGCAGTTTTGTAAATTTTGTCATCCGTTCCCACCTGCACATTATAAACAACAGATTTTAACGTGTGCGTGTAATGTGCTGCGTGTGTTCGCGCACGGGACCTCGGTTTATAGTCTCATCCGAGAGAGAGAGAGAGAGAGAGAGAGAGAGAGAGAGAGAGAGAGAGAGAGAGAGAGAGAGAGAGAGAGAGAGAGAGAGAGAGAGAGAGAGAGAGAGAGAGAGAGAGAGAGAGAGAACACTGAACACTGTACTGAACACTGAAAAGTTTTATTGTACATCAGCCTTGGGCCACTATACAAAACGTGTTTGGGTCAGGGAGACTGTCGACATCATAGCAGATAAATGTTCATCCATTTTGCATTCTCAAATTCGGCTACACAAAGTCACTCTCAATGCCTTCTAGTTAATATCATCATCCCCATTCTCATCTTCATCATCTACATAATCATTGCCACAGAGAGAGAGAGAGAGAGAGAGAGAGAGAGAGAGAGAGAGAGAGAGAGAGAGAGAGAGAGAGAGAGAGAGAGAGAGAGAGAGAGAGAGAGAGACAGACAGACAGACAGACAGACAGACAGACAGACAGACACAGACACAGACAGACCGACAGACAGACACAGACGGACAGAGAAATGTAGACATGTAGAAGCCATAAAGGGATGATTTCAACCTGCCCGGAGGTAGTTTTTCCTCCACCCTCTTGACGATGAGTGATAGATAGCCTAGGCAAACGCACCTATGCACGCATGTAGACACACAGACACAGACAGACAGACAGACAGACAGACAGACAGACAGACACACACACACACACACACACACACACACACACACACACACACACACACACACACACACACACACACACACACACACACACACACACAGGGACGTAGGCCTACTGAATGTAAAAAAGCACATGAGTGCTTATTCCATTATCCACGATATAAAAGAAGAAAGGAACACACACACACACGCACGCACACACACACACACACACACACACACACACACACACACACACACACACACACACACACACACACACACGGGGGTGGGATAGCCTGGCTGGTTAGAGCGTTGTGCAATGCCTTCATGATCTAGTGACCCAGGTTCGAATTCCGTTCAATACGATATTTCCCCCTAAAGTTGACATCAGTGCTGACCCCACTCCCCCTTAAAGTCCTCCGGATGAGACAATAAATCGAGATCCCGTGTGCGAACATACAATGCACGCAGACCATCGTGCGCACACGTTAAAACCTGTTCCGGTTTTTGGAAGAGTAGGCCATTGTGTGTCGGTGGGAAGGAGTGACAAACATGAGAAAACTGCATACACACTGGGACTGAATGAAGAAAGATGCATGAGTGCTTATTCCATTATCCTCAAAATAAAAGGATAAACAAAAATAACACACACACACACACACACACACACACACACACACACACACACACACACACACACACACACGAACAGACCACACGTACACACACACACACACACACACACACACACATACGCACGCACGCACGCACGCACGCACGCACGCACGCACGCACACACACTGGGAGATTTATCTTGCAAGCAGTCACACATCCCTTTTGCTTTCTTTCATCTCTTGAAAGATATTTTTTTTATCAAACAACAATCAAAGGATACAAAGTAAAAACAACAACAAAGCATTGTACTGACAGTCTCGAAATAATTCCTCATGGTAGTTTTGTAGACTGAGGGACTGTATTGTACCTTCCTTTGCATGTGCATTGAAATTAAAAAGCTTTGTTGGATTTCCTGCCTAATATTAGTTATAACCTGCACCGATAAAAACTGATAATGGTAGTGATGTCTCTTTCAGCTTAATGTATTTCTTTTAAATGAAAACCATCAGTGAACAGACCTATATTATGACTCTCCACCATATAATGAGTTGCATTGCTCTATAATTCCATTTTAGTTGTTAAAATGATATTTCTTTGCAATCAAATGGTTATTCAATAGAAAAAAATGAATTGAAAATCGGACAGTTCTATGAAAAGTTCTGACAGTTTGAAATACAAGACTCTAGGTGTGACAACATATTAAATAACAAATCTTGCATGGAATGGGTGGTCAGCTGAGTAAGCCTTGCTGTTTTTAAACACGTTTCTATAGCAAAGAAAACAAAGATACGTTTTGATACGACAGTCGAAGGTAGATGAAGGCTCATATAATTTGAATAATCAATCAAAATATAAAAATCAATAACTGACCCCCACCCAACTAACCCAAAAGTGGGTCAGGTGCAATGCAGCTCATTTTGTGGTGTAGAGTCACATTTGATTTTGTGAACTTCTGTTTTGTGACCTAGTTAGTTTATGCTTTGAAACACAGATGAAATTTAGATGGTGTTTTTTCCCTTGGTCTATGTATTATCATTTTAAAAATCAGTTTTTCCCTTAAACACTCTAGTTCGTTCCTACTGCCTACTTTTCTTGTTCATGTTTTGTTTTTACCTTCCCATTACAAAATGTCTAAGTTCAGTGACTTTTGAAGGAGTAGTTTAAACTAATAATATCCATTGTCAAAGGTGTGTAAAAAACTAATCTATTGTTACAGTTTGAGCAAACTGATGTCTTCTAGCTGTCAAATGTGAAGACTGAACCTTTTACTGCTGTTGAGCACATTACACACATTTAGCCTATTGTTGCTCTATTGTGTTTATATTAAGATTTTTTTTTTAAAGTTAAATCAGCAAGATTGTCTTTTGACTTTATGATACAGCCCTGGATTTTTTTTTTTTTAATCTTTTCTTCAGATGGCTTCAAAGTTCCAAACCTTAGACATGAACAGACTCGATTTTCTCTCCCAATCTCCAGTTTCCACAGTCATCATCAACAAGCTGCCAAAGGAATGCTGACACCCACTGGGTCAGCTTATTCCCAACATTCCCCAAGTTCACTGTTCTGCCTGGCCTATTGTTTGCTGACTTGAGGAGAAAGACAGGCGGTAACAAAACCACAAGCCGGGATCATGAGGTAACCATCCCTGACCATGAAAGTATGGGTCCTGTCATGATTATTATGCAAACCCACCTTGTGACTGATGACTTCACACAGTAGTATCTGACATTGGTCAATTAATCACAGCCTGAGCTGAGGCCTACAACTTTTTGTTAGTATGTAGGTTGATGACTGTCAATGAAAGTTGATAAATTATATAATGCAGATATGTTGGAGAGAAGCAGGTTGTGGAATTCGAAGAGAGAGAGAGAGAGAGAGAGAGAGAGAGAGAGAGGAGAGAGAGAGAGAGAGAGAGAGAGAGAGAGAGAGGGGGGGGGGGGAATATAGAGAAAGAGGGGAGAGAGGGGAGGGAGAAACTCAGAGAGAGAGAGAGAGAGTGAGAGAGAGGATGGGGAGAGAAGGTGGTGGGAGAGAGGAGAGAGAGAGAGAGAGAGGGGATAGAGAGAGGGGATGGAGAGAGAGAGAGAGAGAGAGAGAGAGAGAGAGAGAGAGAGAGAGAGAGAGAGAGAGAGAGAGAGAGAGAGAGAGAGAGAGAGAGAGAGAGTTGCACAAATTTTATAAGGGACACCCATTGTAATAGGCTGTAAATGACATCCTTCTTTAGATCCTTCATGGAATCATTTATTCATAGATTTTGTTTCTTTGTTTCTTCACTATAATATGTTACTGTCCAGTTGACCACTGTTCCTGTGTACAGGAGCCAATACCTGATTGTTAGAAACATGGTTTCTGCTCATTCTGGCTCCACAGCTAGTATACCCAGTTCTTTGCTTAACAAATGGTGCACTGCCCTCCTTTTTAAGCGCATCTATACCTGCATGGATCAAATACATGTTTTCCCCCCTTTGGATCTTCTTAAATGTCTTTCTATTCCTGCCATATCCTAAGTATGTGCTCGGTCATGAAAGCAGAGGCCTCTTTAATCCAGACCCGGCAGTTGACCTACTGACTGTTTCAAGTCCTACTGCACATGACTGGATGTTCCACTACTTTGTCAGCAACAATGTCAGGGCAATAGGTCAGTTTGAAAAAAAAGAAAAAAGAGATGACTCCTAAGATTTGCTTAGGTGTAAACATAAGTCTCCCAAAGTCACTAAAGTGTGGGCTTCCTTTGAGCATCAAACATTTTCCACACAAAAGGTAAAGAGGTAAAGGTAAATGTGTCCCCATAACCTATGTGGTCGTAGGGGAGGGGGTGTCAGAGACCTCAGCTTCTCTAGGGGGCTAGCATGTTGAGGGCAGCGCCCATCTCCTCTCCCTTGCTGCTTTACCTTTCTTTACCCTAAAGAGGACAGGTACCCATTTACAGCTGGTTGAACTGGGGGACTGTGCTAAAGCCAAGCCCCGAAGTCAGTCATCCATCTATTTGATAACCATGCTCCATGCTGCTTAACCTTAGCTTGGGGAAAGGAAGTGGTCTGACCACTGAGATATCCCACCCCCTATTTTATCTTTTGATCCAAACAAACTATGATTCAATTATTTCCAAAATATATCAATAAACAATTTAGACTTGAGCTTAATTTCTGCATCAAACATATTCCAAAAGAAAAAAAGGCTTACATTATTTTCAAAACATAACAATGAACCTGGCTTTTTAATATTTTTTGACAGGAACTGACAGATATATATATATATATATATATATATATATATATATATATATATATGTGTGTGTGTGTGTGTGTGTGTGTGTGTGTGTGTGTGTGTGTGTGTGTGTGTGTGTGTGTGTGTGTGTGTGTCTGTGTGTGTGTGTGTGTGTGTGTGTGTGTGTGTTCCTTATTAGCATAATCCACCCTATAGGTAATCCATAATGAAAATAGGGCTGACATTTTGGGGTAAAAATCCTAAATTTCACTTCTAAAAAGTTAGTGGGGGGGGAGGAGGGGGGGGGGGGGGGGGGCACTTCACAAACATGACATTATGCAGAATGTCTGAAGGGCAAGAGAACTCGGCCACTACTCCTATCTGTTCAGATGGCTGACTGTGTGCTGAATAGGCTTCTTTCAATTCATATCACTAGCTGCATCTGACGGACTATTTCTACATAAAGTCAATGGGTTTCCACTATGCAGACAATGTTTTGATGTACAATGTATTAAGTAGTTTTGAGTACCTTTGTTCACAGGACTTGGGCTCAATGTTCATCAGTCAGTTGACCCATTTTCAGGGCAAGCTGAGACCTCACCTCAGGGGAAAAGCACTGTCAAGTGGAAAATGAAGAGGGAGGAGACACAAAGCTTTTGCTTCACAATACCTCATTCAGGTCAGGAGGACAACACTCTTTTAACACTTGGTTAGATATATTATAGCTGACACATTTTTATGTTTTTGTTACATATGTGTGTGTGGTGTGTGTGTGTGTGTGTGTGTGTGTGTGTGTGTGTGTGTTGTGTGTGTGTGTGTGTGTGTTGTGCGTGCCACACACACACACACACACTCATACTCACTCACACACACACACACACACACACACACACACACACACACACACACATATATATATATATATATATATATATATATTTATATATATACATACATATATATACATATATATACATACATATATACGTATTATATTTATATCATATTGGATATAAATATATGTATATGTATATATATATATATATATATATATATATATATATATGTGTGTGTGTGTGTGTGTGTGTGTGTGTGTGTGTGTGTGTGTGTGTGTGTGTGTGTGTGTGTGCACTTAAGTTTCTGTGCTCTTTATACAGATCCACATGATTAAACCTTGTTTAATTCACTTGGTTCATCACTTTAACCAAATTTCATCCCATATCACTGTCTAAGTGTCTTGGAAGCAAAACTATTCACTTTATCTATTTCTTGTTTTTTTTAAGGGGGTGGCATTTTTCATACCTTGACTAGATCATCAAAGTTTGCTCATGGTGACATTTGCCTATATGCTACAGTTTGCCAACCAGTAAGATGGCCCAGTTTCAACTGTGGGGAATAATATATACACACATCACCACTGAACATTGTTTTTTTGTATTTTTTGTCATCTGCACTTACTGACACCTAATGGCCTACTCTTTCGAAAGGCGCTGTGGGTTTAAATGTGTGGGCAACATGTTCTCTGTGTGTGTTCGTACATGGAACCTCTGTTTATAGTCTCATGGGAAGAACTTTTTTTGGGGGGGTGGGGGGGGGGAGGAGGAGTGGAGGGGGTACTGATGTTAGCTGATCCCCTTGAACGGGATTCTCAGTGATGGTGGAACCTTTGTCACCAGACTGCGGCTTAAACGTTCTAACCACTATACTCTTCTGCCTTCTGCCTTCTTTACTTTACTTTCCTTACGTTTGTAGTGTGTGTGTGCCCGCGCGCGTGTTGCGTGCTTGCGTGCGTGCGTGCGTGAGTGTGTGTGTGTACATTCGAATTTGTTAAAACTGTAAATTGTTGTGAATTGTGTGTTGTGTTGGTCGAATGCAAGCGCTTTGATTTGTTTTTTACAAGATATAGCGCTATACAAATTCCATGTATTATTATTATTATTAAAACAGCTGTTACCCTCTTTGAAGTCTTTCTCCTCTCTTGCTGCTTCTTTTGTCATGCTAAACTGGTTTTATACATTTTCCCCTGTCCCATACAACAAGGCAATAATATTATTCAGCATGAAATGAAAGAAACCATTTTTATGTCCAATAAATGTCTGATCATCCGTTTCTGGCTTAAGGCGTTTTTGATAGAATTTTCCTTTTCTGTGGATCAGGGGTTTTTTTTGTTTGTAGGGTTTATTGGTGTGTATATGTTTTTTATGCATTTTTAAAAAATTATTTGTGTATTACTTTTGCTATCTTCCAGTATAATTGTCATCTACCCCCCCCCCCCCCCCCCCCACCATTTTCTTACTTAAGATTTAAGTATGAGTTATTTGATGCATTTGCAGCAGATGTTATTTTCAAAGTAACTGATGTATGTATATACATATATATATATGTATGTGTATATGTATATATATATATATATATATATATATATATATATATATATATATATATATATTATATATAATATATATATGCCTACCCGCTATCAAACGGATTGTGTCATATTTTTGCCTGAAAATGTCATTATAACCCCATTGGCATTGGCTTGTTGTTC
>CM060346.1:15665215-15680215 GCA_030674155.1 Stramonita haemastoma
TGCTGACTCCACTCTCCCCAAAAGTCCTTCGGACAAGACTATAAATCGAGGCCTTGTGTGTGAACTCACGCAGAGCATCTTGCGCACACGTTAAATACTGTTCCTCTGTTCGTAGGAGTAGGCCATTCTGTGCCGCTGGGAACAGATGACAAGATTTACAAAAGTGCATACACACGGGGACTGGATGTTAAAAAGCACATGAGTGCGTATTCCATTATCCTCGATATAAAAGAAAAAAAAAAATTAACCCCCCCCCCCCCCCACACACACACACACACTCCACACATACACACGCGCCTGCAGGCGTGCGCAAATACTCTCTCTCTCTCTCTCTCTCTCTCTCTCTCTCTCTCTCTCTCTCTCTCTCTCTCTCTCTCTCTCTCTCTCTCTCTCTCTCTCTCTCTCCTCTCACGACAAACACACACACACACACACACACACACACACACACACACACACACACACACACACACACACACACACACACACACACACACACAACACACACACACACACACGCGCACTATCACACACAGTCTTTCGGATGAGATTATAAACCGAGTCCCCGTGTGCGAACGCACGCAGAACATCTAGCGCACACGTTAAATCCTGTTCCGCTTTTCGTAAGAGTAGGCCATCGTGTGCCGGTGGGAACAGATGATATTTACAAAACTGCATACACAGGGGGACTGGATGTAAAAAAGCATATGATTGCTCATTCCATTATCCTCGAAATAAAAGAATTTTTTTTTAAATTCTCTCTCTCTCTCTCTCTCTCTCTCTCTCTCTCTCTCTCTCTCTCTCTCTCTCTCTCTCTCTCTCTCTCTCTCTCTCTCTCTCTCTCTCTCTCTCTCTCTCCACACACACACACACACACACACACACGCACATACAACACACACACATACACACACACATACATACACACACTTACACTTACACACACACACTTACACAGACACACAGACACACACACACACACCACACAGACACACACACACACACACACGATCTCTCTCTCTCTCTCTCTCTCTCTCTCTCTCTCTCTCTCTCTCTCTCACACACACACACACACACACACACACACACACAACACACACACACACACACACACACACACACACAACACAACACACACGCGCGCGCGCGCGCGCGCGCGCGCGCTTCGCGCTCGCACACACACACATACACACACGACTCTCTCTCTCTCTCTCTCTCTCTCTCTCTCTCTCTCTCTCCTCTCTCTTCTCTCTCTCTCTCTCTCTCTCTCTCTCTCTCTCTCTCTCTCTCACACACACACACACACACACACACAAACACACACACACACAACACACACACATACACACACATATACACACACACCCTTACACTTACACTTACATTTACACTAACACACACACATACACACACACACACACACACACACACACACACACACACACACACACACACACACACACACACACACACACACACACACACACACACACAACACACACACACACACACACAAAACGCTCCAATTGCACCCCACTAGTTGACTTGACAGGTCATGCATGCATGGGTCACTGTATTCTTGAAGGTGTCTTGCCTACAGAATAGCTTTTGGTTGCTGGGCTAATATAAACCTCCACGAGTCACAAGCGGTGAGAACTTTCCCTTGACGCCGTTTTGTTCACTGCTAGGTAACCCCATCCCAACTTCAAGGATGATATGTAGACCTACACACGTCACAAGTGCCCAAGCAGTTTCTGTGTGTGTGTGTGTGTGTGTGTGTGTGTGTGTGTGTGTGTGTGTGTGTGTGTGTGTGTGTGTATTTTTATTTATTTTTTATTTTATTTTATACCACTTTATGTCACAGCAGATTTCTCTGCGTGAAATTCGGGCTGCTCTCCCTGGGGAAAGAGCGTGTCGCCACAAGTGCAGAGCCTACCCATTACTTTTTTTCCCCCTCAGGGATGGTGTCTAAACACAACACCTGTGTGCATGCTGTTTTTTTAAAAAATAATTTTGTCATCCGCTCCTACCGTACCGGCACACGATGGCCTGCTCTTCCGAAAGGCGGAACGGGATTTTAACGTGTGCGCAAGATGTTCTGCGGTGCGTTCGCACACGGGACCTCGGTTTATAGTCTCATCCGAATGACTTTGACATTCAGTTCGATTCTTTCGTCAAACTGGGAAGAAAGGGCGAGCTGGGTACGAACCCAGAAACTCGCGGTTTACATAATTATTATTGGCAGGCGAACGTCTTAACCATCCTGCCACCGTCCTTCCTCTGTGTGTGTGTGTGTGTGTGTGTGTGTGTGTGTGTGTGTGTGTGTGTGTGTGTGTGTGTGTGTGTGTGTGTGTGTGTGTGTGTGTGTGTGTGTGTGTGTTTTGTGTGTGTGTGTGTGTGTGTGTGTGTGTGTGTGTGTGTGTGTGTGTGTGTGTGTGTGTGTGTGTGTGTCTTTGACTTTTACTATCTGCTGCTACCAGCACACAATGAACCACTCTGAAGTGGGACAGGGTAGCCTAGTGGTCAGAATATTACTCGCAATTTGACGACCCGGGTTCGATTCCCGGTCGAGGAGATTTTTCTCCTGGAGTTAACATCAGTGCTGACTCCACTCTCCCTGAAGTCCTTCAGATGAGACTATAAACAGAAGTCCCATGTGTGAACACACGCAGAACATCTTTTGCGCACACGTTAAACTCTGTTCCGCTTTTCGTAAGAGTAGGCCATTCTGTGCCGGTGGGAACAGATGACATTTACAAAACTGCATACACACGGAGACTGGATGTAAAAAAAAAACATATGATTGCTTATCCCATCATCCTCGATATAGAAGAATAAAATAAAATAAAAGAAATAAAATAGAATAAAACTCTTCCGAGATGCATTACGGGTTTTATCGAATACTCAAGAAGTACCGCACACGTCTGTACACGGGACCTCGGTTTATAGTCTTAACTGCAAGGATGCTAGGGGGAGGGGAGTGGGGAGTTACATCAACTTCAGGGAGGGGTGGGGGGGATCACCTCGAACAGGTGTTTTAGTAACATAGTGGGCTAGCTTGAATCTGAGCTGCCAGATCAGGATTTCAATGCTCTTAAACCACCTAAATCTCCTGACCACAGTCAAAAAACGCAAACTGAAGTGGTATGGGCATGTACGTCGCAAGATCAACAGGGCTTGCCAAGACGATTCTGCAAGGAACTGTACAAGGCGGGAGAAGGAGAGGCAGGCAGAGAAAGAGATGGGAGGACAACATCCGAGAGTGGACGGGCCTCAGGCTGAGTGACACCCTGAGAAAGGTCGAGGACAGAGGGAAATGGAGAGAGCAGGTTGCGAGTTCTTCCGTGGCGCCCCTACGGTCAAAATAGACTACGGGATAGATGAAGAAGAAGAAGAAGAAGAAGAAGAAGAAGAAGAAGAAGAAAGAAGAAGAAGAAGAAGAAGAAGAAGAAGAGAAGAAGAAGAAGAAGAAGAAGAAGAAACCACCTAGGCCCTATACATAGGGGGCGGGATAGCACAGTGGTCAGAGCGCTCGCTTTCCCCCCAAGTCAAAGTTAAGCAGCATCTAGTTTAGTTACCAGTTGAATAGGTGACCGTTTGTGCGTCTTGGCTTCAGTACAGTCCTCCCAGTTCATCCAGCTGTAATAATGGGTACCTGCCCTCTTTAGGGTAAGGGAAGGTAAAGCAGTGCGGGAGAGGAGATGGACACCGTCCACAACAATTATGCTGGCCCCTAGAGAAGCTGAGGTCTCTGACGCCTCGCTCCCCTACGACCACCTAGGTTATGGGACACCTTTTACCTTATGTAATAAGCATTCATGCGTTGTTGGTTGTTGTTGTTGTTGTTGTTTTTACATCCAATCCCCATGTAGTGTAGTGTAGTGTAGTGTAGTGTAGTGTAGTGTAGTGTAGTGTAGTGTAGTGTAGTGTAGTGTAGTGTAGTGTAGCGTAGTGTAGTGTAGTGGACAGGATAGTTCCCCACCCCCACCTCCACCCCTCGCACCCACCCCACCCCCACCCCCTTGTTTACATGTAGA
The DNA here is from genome assembly GCA_030674155.1 of Stramonita haemastoma. Classification (NCBI taxonomy): domain Eukaryota; kingdom Metazoa; phylum Mollusca; class Gastropoda; order Neogastropoda; family Muricidae; genus Stramonita; species Stramonita haemastoma. The sequence goes on from CM060346.1 coordinate 15,669,253, forward strand.
AAGTGGGACAGCGTGGGTGTTGTCTTTTCTCTGGGCCTCGCTCTTTATTTTGAGAAAAGAGAAGAAAAAAAGAAAAAGAAAGACAAGACAAGAAAGGAAAGGAAAAAAGACAAGAAAGACAAGAAAAGAAAGAAAAGAGAAAGGAAAGGAAAATAAAAGAAAAAGAAAAGAAAAGAAAAGAAAAGAACCCCAGGACCTAAAATTATAATATAGGTCAATTGCTGACAGAGGACAGCCTACCCACCTTATGTAACACACCGATTGTGTGTAGTAGTCTCTATAGACCCCATGAAAAGTGGTGTAACAGTCTTCTTAACACTAAAGTAGGCTACCCTACTAGGCCTAGCATGAAAGAGGTTTGTAATTCCAGCCCCGAAACCCGACCTCCCCACCCCCACCCACCCCCCTTTCCACTCCCTCCCCCTTCCACTTTCTACCCCTCCTCCCCCTGACTTAACCATCATGCCTCCTCGACCTCCTCCTCCTCCTCCTCTAAGTTATTACAAGAAGATTTCTACCATGTTATTATGTGGCGCTGCCCTTTGTGAGCGGCTTTCCCCCCTTCCCCTTCCCCCCCCTCCCCCCCCCCCCCCCCCCCCCCCCCGGAATAGAAACCCGAATCTCCTGCGGAGAAATCTGCCGTAACTGAAACTAAAGTGGTATAGAAGTTCTGACCCCAAAGCTCAGATTTTTTTTTTTTTTAATCAAAGTGTGTCGTGTGTATAAAATTGTATACTAGCATTAAATGCAATAGAATACAGTATATTACAGTACAAAAATGCCAGTAGATTTTTTTAATGCAATATGGTACGATATATACTACAATCAAACACAATGCTATGCAACACCCCAAAAATGCAATACAATAATTATTGTATAATGATAAATAAAAGCTTCACAACGCAAAAAAATACAATACAACAAAATGTAAAGCAGTAGATATTATATGACACGAATCAATTAGTTACTATGCAAACACAATTTAATACGCTACACTACACTACACTACACTGTACTAAGCTACACTGCACTACACTACACTACACTAGACTACACTACACTACACTAGACTACACTACACTACACTACACTACACCAGGATCGGATGTAAAAAAAAAACCCCAAACACATAAGTGAACTTTCCATTATCTCGATATAAAAAAAATGTATGAATAAAATTGATAGGTGAACAAATACGTAAATCGATAAAAAAAAAAATTTCAAGATTAATACGCTACGCTACACTACACTGCACTACACCACACCACACCACACCACACCACACCGCACCACAACCACACCGCACTACAACCACACCACACTACAACGCTACACTACACCACACCACACCACGCCACACTACAACGCTACACCACAGCACAGCACACCATACCACACCACACCACACCACACTACAACACCACACCACACTACACCACACTACACCACACCACACCACACTACAACGCTACACCACACCACACCACACTACAACGCTACACCACACCACACCACACCACACCACACCATACCACACCACACCACACTACACTACACCACACCACACTACACTACACTACACTACACTACACTACACTACACTACACTACACTACACTACACTACACTACACTACACTACACTACACTACACTACACTTTTTTCTCCTGGAGTTAACACCAGTGCTGACTCCACTCTCCCCCAAAGTCCTTCGGATGAGACTTTAAACCGAGGCCCCGTGTGTGAACGCACGCAAAATATCTTGCACACACGTTAAATCCTGTTCCGCTTTTCGTAAGAGTAGGCCATCGTGTGCCGGTGGGAACAGATGACATTTACAAAACTGCATACACACGGGGACTCCCATTATCCTCGATATAAAAGAATAAAATAAGAATAAATAATAAAATAAAATAAATAAATGAAATAAAATAAAATAACTACATTACACTACACTACACTACACTACACTACACTACACTACACTACACTACACTACACTACACTACACTACACTACACTACACTACTTTATAATTCACAACACTTTTTCACACAACACGTTTCCACACCTCTCCGCTCTGCACTGCATCAGACTCTACTCCACTACTCTTTCGAAAGGCAGAACAGGTTTCAACGTGGGCATAGAACGTTCTGCATCCGAAGAAACGCCGTACCACTAGAAAACGGATTGATTTACAACACTGTGTCATCTCTTAAAGTCAGAGTAAGGTAAAGGTGTCCCATAACCTATGAGGTCGTAGGGGAGCAAGGCATCAGAGACCTCAGCTTCTCTAGGGGCCAGCATAATTATTGAGGGCGGCGCCCATCTCCTCTCCCTCGCTGCTTTACCTTCCCTGACCCTAAAGAGGGCAGGTGTCCATTGACAGCTGAAGTCGGAGTACGGATGCTTAAAGGCCCAGGTTCTTGAAAACAAAGTCATACAGGTAAACTTCTCATCCATTGCGTACTTGCAATCCTTCAGTAATTTCCCGGTGTGGTGAGTGGGGCGAGATTCTAGGTGACCCTCTGGGTGTCCTCTGGGGAACTACCCATAACTATTGCTGGCGAATGTATTGATATCATTTATCCGTTCATCTTCTGAACGTTTTCAATGTAGTGTTTGTGAAATCAAAACAGCAAAGACGGTACAGTGGGACCCCCATCATGTTTCTTTTCATAACCCCGCCAACCACACAGGCCTTATCAGAGCTGTCATCTCGTATTTTTAAAAATTTTTTATAATAAAACTGTGCAACTATATACAGGTTAAAACGTGGTATAAATCCAACGGGACGGGGTAGCTCAGTGATCGGAGCACTCGCGTTCCCCGAGCTAAGGTTAAGCAGCATCGAGCGTTGTTACCAATTGGGTGGGTGACCGTTTACACACTTTGGCTTTAGTACAGTCCCTCAGTCCACCCAGCTGTAAATGGGCACCTGCCCTCTCCAGGTCACCAGGTCACCAGGTCACTGCCCTCTCCAGGTCACGGACCCCCCAAAACAACAACAACAACAACAACAACAACAACAAACAAACCAGTCAGGGAAAGTAAAGCAGCGAGGGAGAGGAGATGGGCGCCGCCCTCAATATGCTGACCCCTAGAGAAGTTGAGGTCTCTTATGCCACACTCCCCTACGACCTTATAGGTTATGGGACACCTTTACCCTTACCTTTACCTTTTATATAACCATCTCCACTGTCCTTCCTTGTATCGACACCCTGGTCAAACATAAGGGCCAGCCCAGGGCAGACACCGCATTGTGGGAAAAAAAACCACATCAACCACACATAAAGATAAAACTAAAACCAGATTCCTTAAAACAGCCTTGTCCTAAGTGACTGACTAGAACGTGTTCACTCATATCAAACGTAAAAAAGCCAGATTCTCTCAGGAAGTTAAAAATGGTGTCCGGTGGAACATCCCGATAAAGGCTCATAAGAAGTCTGCAGTAAAATGCTTGTACCTAAAAAAAAATATATATATATATATCCTGGACATCTCACCACTCCAGCGGCAGAGAGACCACTCTGACGATAACCCTGCTGTAGCCTACTTTAATGCTTTATCCTTGAAGTCGGAATTTGAATGCATCTACCTGAACGATGGGTAAACGGTGGCATTTGCAAAAGTTCATCATTAGTGAAACTCAGAGATCTAGCCAAGGAACGGACCCCCCCAAAACAACAACAACAACAACAACAAACAACAAAAAACAAAAAAGCAAACAAAAAAAACTTTGACACACTTTTCTATACACTATTTCATATGGCAAAGATATTAATGTATATAGGGTTTTTTTTAAATTTTCAACCAGATTTAAATAATTTTAAAATATTTTTTTTAAATACCCGGTTTACAAAATCGAAATCGATCCAAACAAGAGGGCTAGGTAAAAACATATTCCAGAGAGTGGGTGATATGGCTTCCAGTTCTTAGCCTGTCTACAAGGTATGTGATATCTTTCTACAAGAAGTCTGTAGAGTGCTCACTGATGTAAATAATCACCGAACCCCTTTGTGTTTCATTTCGATTTGTAATAACAATAAGCGTTTATAACATTCACAGGTAAAAGATAAAGGAATGGTGTTTCCAGAACCTATGCGATCGTTGGAGAGCAGAGATGTCAGAGGCCTCAGCTTCTCTAGGGGCCAGCATCTTGAAGGTGGCGCCCCTCTCCCCTCCCTCACTGCTTAGGCATTCCCCTGACCCTAGAGAGAGCAGGTACCAGTTTGCAGCTGTGTGAACTTGGGTAACTGTACTGAAGCCAAGGCGCGCAAACAGTCACCTATCCCCTTGGTAACCACGCTCAATGCTGCTTAACCTTAACTTGGGGAAAGCGAGTACTCTTACCACTGTGCTATCCCGTCCCCTACAAACATAGTTTAGTCAAAATTATATAACATTCGAAAACGATATAGCCCTCCAGTTGTCCGTATTATATACTCTCTTAGTTTATTCTTTTTTTTTGTGGACACTAGGCCCAACCAATCATTTCTCTTTGAAAGACGCTCAAAGATAGTCCTCCTTTTAGAAAGACACTTTTCAAGGATCATGCAGAATAATCTCCACCACTATCGATGGTGAAGAAAAAAGTTAAACATCATCCAGTCGGTGGCTGGATTTTTAGCAGTGTTATTTCTGTGTATTTGAATTTATATCCATATGCTTTGCAATGTAAAAGGAAAAAATCTAAATGTTTACAGCAATAAAAAAAAAAAAAGCAAGCATCAACAATCATCATCATCATCATCATCAGCAGCAGCAGCAGCAGCAGCAGCAGCAACAGCAGCAGCAGATGCAAAATCAGCACAAACACTCCATGAAACAGAGATTACTGTTGTTTATTGCCCATTTTATAATATTAATAGAAATTACTATATGTGTGTTGTTGTTGTTGTTGTTGTTGTTGTTGTTGTTGTTTGGTGGTGGTGGTGGTGGTGGTGGTGGTGGTGGTGGTGGTGGTGGTGTGGTGTGTGTGTGTGTGTGTGTGTGTGTGTGTGTGTGTGTGTGTGTGTGTGTGTGTGTGTGTGTGGTGTGTGTGTGTGTGTGTGTGTGTGTGTGTGTGTTTTAAAATAGCGTCGATCACACTCCTATTATTTACACAAGCAAAATCATCACTACAAAATTACACGCAGAAGGATAACTTAAGACACAAAAAACATCAAACAGACAAACAAATCCTCTGATATACCAATACCCGCGATTTAAAAAAAAAAGGAAAAAGCGCAAACTAGAGCCAATTACATACAAAACTGCATGAGAGGACATCAATTGTATGATACATAAAAATGAAAAATATCCATAAAGAATGTAAAGAATGTATACTTTAGATATGAAATGAATGATTTCTCTGTAAAGAATAAATATGAACAAAGAAAAAAATGTGGGGGGAAAGATGGGGAGGGGGGGGGGGGGGAGATGGATGGGTGGAAGGGTGGAGGGGGGGGGGGGGTAAGAGCTTATTTCGACCATGTACCTCAAACCAAGCTACTCAACATAACAACATTTGTTTAAAAAAATGTCCGATTAACTTATTCAAGATAAAAAACAAACAAACAAACAAACAATCTAGACACTATACATGTTGTCCTAATTACAAAAAAACACCTTCAGTGTCAATGCAGTTGCATCCAATGCTTTGACTCTAGGCCATAACCTATGTCACTTACTGATGTCAGCAAAGTGCTATCTGCATTTAAAAAAAAATAACGCTTTCAAATACTAAATTGACATTGTCTGCAACCATGACAAATCTTAGCATAACAGCCTGTACTCTCCTTTAACATGTTGAACCTCTGATAACTCCTGTGCTTATGTTCCTTCCAGATAGGCCAAGCCTCCACATGATTGATTTTCATGACAGGTGTGATAAAGATTGGGTCATGTCACATGTAAGCTCCACAGTATAACTCCTTAAAATGATGTATACAGTAGTAAACTGTTACTTTCAAAACCGTCAAAGATGTGTTTGAATCTGATGATTAAGGTTCCACATGATTCTTCGTTGTGATGATGATGGACAGTGGCTGACATTAAATAACCCGATAATGTAGCTTTGCGGTTCTCTAGCAGAAGGACAGACTCCAGACAGTGGTGGTGCTGTGGCTGCCCATGGCGCTACACTGTCTTCCCCCCTGTGCAGGCTTAAGGTCCAAGAATGTGAGCTTCGTCCTTCTCGCCCTCAGGGTCACTCTTTCGCCGTCTCTTGGTCAGTTTCCGGGTTCTCTTCTTAGGTTTGGGAGCCTCCTCTGTGGACTGCGTGGTGACGGACCTCAGGGTGTAGCTGGACTCCTCCTGGGATTCGGGGAGCGAGAGGGCGTCCTCGCTGTCGGCCTTCTTCCTCCTGTGGCGGGTCAGGCTGGCCGATCCCTGCTTGCTGCTGCTGCTGTCCTGCCTTCTGCCCAGGTCTGTCTTCTCTCCTGGGAGTTCGTCTTGGTGCTTCTTCAAGAACCTGTGCAGCTGTCGAGTTTGCAGCGTTTGCTCCGAGTTCTGCATCTCCTCTCCTTCCTCTGTGGAAGGGCGGACTGCTTCCCGTGGTTGTGCCATCAGCAGTTTTTCTAGATCCGTGTCCTCCTCTGTTCTGTCTTGTTCTGCAGGGGAGTCTTTGTCCTGATAGCCGTGTGAAGGTGGTGTGTTCTTGGCGCTGCTGGACCTGGCTGCTTTGGTGACGCTTGGTGCTGCTGATTCCTCTGCTTCAGTCATCTTTCCCTCTGACTTCCCCCCCATTTTCCCAGACGCTCTCTGTGGCTTTTCTCTTCTCTGGGGTCTCTCTGGTCCTTTCTTTTCCACAGAGGTTCTGGAATCGTCCTTTGCAGGGATAACGACATCTTCGTAAGCTGCGTTGTGGTAGGCGACTGGTTTTAAGTCAGGCGTTGTTTTCTTGGTCGGCACCTCGTCGTAGTCGCTAGCCTTGGCTTGAGGACCCCCCGGCAAAGCCTCAACAGGAGCTTGCTCCTTGTGTCCGGCGAAGACTTCCTTCAACAGAGGTCGTGTCGGAGGCCTGCCCTCCCTCCCTGCCTTGTTCACCACAGCGTATTCATCGCCCAGAGGACCCACGGAGAGCAATTCCCCGGATTCCTCCCGCCCGTGGGACTCCGCATCGGAGGACTGCTTGGGGAGGTAGATCTTGGTGATGAAGGTGCGTGAGCGAGATCCCGCGGACACCAGACTCTGCAGAGGGGAGGAGTCTGGCCCTGGAGGCTTCAGGCTCGCGCTGTGGTGGCCTTCTTCCGTGCCGGACAGCAGACGAGGAGTGCTCTCCAAGGACTCCGGCGCTGAGTCCATCCACACGATGTTCCCAGCCTCGGGTGCAGGAGTCAGGCTGTCTCCGTCACAACCCCCCGGGGAGGTCCTGGATTGGGCAGGAAGACTAGGAGGATACTCTCTGCTCTCCACCTCGCTGTCCGCCATCTTCTTTTCAAAGAGATCTTCCTCCACATCATCATCATCATCATCATCATCATCATCACCACCCACCTTCTCTTCCACCTCCAACTCTTTCTCGTACGGCCCAGCAGAAAAGAAAGGGGAGACTTGAGCTCTAGGCAGCGGGGAAGAGGCGGTGAAGTCTGAGGCTCGGTGCACGAGACTGGTCAGCACAGGCAAGCCTTCATTCTGAGCGTGGACAGACTCGGACTTGGGCCCCCCGTCTGAGGAGAGAGAGGGCAGGATGTGGGAGAAAGACACCGGGGCGTCTGAGGGGTCGGTGCTCCTGAACTGGATGTCGGAGGAAATGGGCCGGACCTCCACAAAGGGCAGGCGGGAGTTGGAAGGGTCATCGTTGTCGTTGCTGGCTTCCATCATGAAGGCTGCCAGGGATCGTCGGTTTGATACCCGCGTGCACTCCACGTCTGGAACATTTAATTGATTAATTAATTGATTAATTAATTTATTCATTTATTCATATTTATTTATTTGTTCATTTATTTGTTTATTTGTTTCTTTCTTTCTTTATTTATTAGCAGAGGATTATTTATTTATTTATTTATTCATTTATTCATTCATTTATCTATTTATTCTTTTTTATCGAGGATAATAGAGTAAGCACTCGTGTGCTTTAAATTTTTTTTTACATCCAGTCCCAGTGTGTATGCAGTTTTTGTAAATCTTGTCATCTGTGCCCACCGGCACACAATGGCCTACTCTTACGAAAGGCGGAACAGGATTTAACGTGTGCGCGCAAGATGTTCTGCGTGCGTTCGCACACGGGGCTTCGGTTAATAGTCTCATCCGCAGGCTTTTGGGGAAGAGTGGAGTCAGCACTGATGTTAACTCCAAGAGAGAAAAATCTCCTCGAACGGGGATCGAACCCGGGTCGTCAAATTGCGAGTGTAATGTTCTGACCACTAGGCTATTCCGTCCCCTAATAGTCAGCAATAGTTGCTGTCTGAGCGTTCGACAAAGAAGAAAGAAAACTGATTGATTTTTTTTGTCTAGTTCCTCGTCTAGAGTTATGAGGTTCACTAATGATGAGATTTTTTTGCGTATGTGGGGCTACTTTTGTTCCACCATGAAGGTAGCCGCTTATATACCAATTTCTGGGATGTATGCTGGGTGTGTTTGTGCTTCTGTAAATCCACCAAATACTGACATTAAGTAGGGGATCTTAAATGCATGTAAATCATTTTATTACCTGTATATATGCACATACACGAAAGGAATTAAGGCACTGCCAAAAGTTGACCTGGGAGATCGTAGAAAACCCCAGCCATGGAATTTCGCTTGGGAGAAGTGTCTTGTTGCGGTAGGTTACTTAACGTGTGCTTATTGTGTGTCGTACACGGAAACTCAGTTTACTGTCCTGTCTGAAACTTTGAAGTTGGATTGAGATCCTAAACCCCTCGGTCTTAATCTCTGGCAGATGTGGTACGTCTACACTTCCAAAAGTATTCATCGTTCACCACACAATTTGACCAGTAGCGACGCTATTGCACGTGGTAAAAAGAAATTCAACATCAACCAGCCAACCAATCAACCAACCAACCAACCGACCAACCAACCCACTAACCAACCAACTAACCAGCCAGCCAACAAAATGACTAACCAACCAATAAGTAAGGAAGCAAAGAACCGACCAAAATAATAGCAGGTTAGAAAGACCCTTGGCCAATGAGAGAAAACGAGATAGAGCCAGAGAGAGAGAGAGAGAGAGAAGAGAGAGAGAGAGAGAGAGAGAGAGAGAGAGAGAGAGAGAGAGAGAGAGAGAGAGAGAGAGAGAGAGAGAGACAGACAGACAGACAGACAGACAGACAGACAGACAGACAGACAGACAGACAGACAGACAGACAGACAGACAGAGACAGAGACAGAGACAGAGAGACAGAGACAGAGACAGAGACAGAGAGACAGAGATACAGAGAGACAGAGAGACAGAGACAGAGAGACAGAGAGACAGAGACAGAGAGAGAGAGAAAGAGAAAGAGAGAAAGAGAGCTAGAGAGAGAGAGACAAGGCAAATTGACACAGAGAGAGAGAGAGAGAGAGAGAGAGAGAGAGAGAGAGAGAGAGAGAGAGAGAGAGAGAGAGAGAGAGAGAGAGACAGACAGACAGAGACACAGAGACACAGAGACAGAGAGACAGAGAGACAGAGAGACAGAGACAGAGAGACAGAGAGACAGAGAGACAGACAGACAGAGACAGAGACAGAGAGAGAGAGGCCGACACAGAGAAAAGACAACAACTAGCCTACGGATAAATTGAGGAGGACAAGACACAAACCCACCACCCTGTCTACGCTTGCCATCTCTGTTCTTATAGCGACCTCTGCCTCGTCTTTTCCGCAGCAAGAAGACGACGAAGACGATGAGGACGATGACGACGGTAGCTGCCACCATGGCGGAGATCAGTACTGCCGTGGCCGCGGATAAGGCAGGGTCGTTTTCTGATCAACATAATCATCAACACATCAATCAATCGATCAAGACATCAATCCATCAATCAATTGAGCAAGGAAGCATGCAAGCAAGAAAGGAAGCAAGCAAGCAAGCAGGCAGGCTGTCAATCAATTAATCAATCAATTAATTCATCAAATTAGTTTTATTGAGGATAATGAGTACGCACTCATGTGCTTCTTCTTTTATTTTTACATTCAGTCCCTGCCCATATTACGGATATATCGGGAACGTAAACAACCACCACCAACCCTCTCCAACCCCCCCCCCCTCCCCGCCCCGGAACATAACAACAACAACAAAAATACGCTACATTTAAACAATCAAGTACTACAAAACAACAACAACTAAGAAGATAGACAGGTGAACAATAGCCCCAGCCAACAACAACAACAACAACAACAAAACAAACAACAACGTCAACACCAACCAACCAACCAACCAAACTAAAAACCCGAACCAAAACACAACAAAAGCAAATAAAAAAACAAGCACAAGAAGCGTCAAGGAGTTTCCATCTTTTTTGTGGTAATTTTGTAGTGTTGTTGTTGCTGTTGATGTTGTTGTTGTTGTTGTTGGTTTTGCTGTTGTAAAGCAGCGACGGAGAGGAGATGGGCGCCACCGCCCTCAACATGCTGGCTCCTACAGAAGCTGAGGTCTCTGATGCCTCGCTCCCCTACGACCGCTTGGGTTATGGGACACCTTTACCTTTCTTTTTCCTACCCTTTTCAGTCACGGCAAATTCCTCTGCCTGAAATTCGGACTGCTGTCCCTGATGTGAGCGTATCGTCACAGGAGCGATCATTTCCCCTGTACATCTGCTTGTAGTAGTTATTTCCCTTCAACAAGCGTGGCTTGTTCTATAAGATTTTGGTACCGTTGCTTTTGCTCCTCTGTTGGTCTTGCAGTCAGTCTATATGTGTAGCAGCAGCAACACATTGACACAGCTTCACCGACAAATTACAACACTGACACAGTACTACAACACTGACACACTACTACAACGCTGACACAGCACAACACTGACACAGTACAACACTGATACACAGTACAACACTGACACAGTACAAC
>CM060346.1:15692715-15697715 GCA_030674155.1 Stramonita haemastoma
GTGTTGAGGATGAGGATGATGATGATGGTGATAATGATGATAATGATGGTGATGATATGAACAACGACTACGACAAACGGTAAGATACATGCTGAGTGACAATAATAGTGTTGATAATAGATCAGTTCAATACGTGTTTGTGTTCAATACATGTTTGGAGAAAGGAATGTTAAATCAGAGAGACTCATTAAGTAATTAAACATGTTGGTTTTAAATCTAGAAAAATTAGATTCACATTTTAGGAGCTCTGGAATATTATTCCATAGCCATCCTCCAGAGTACATAAGGCTAGACTTATAAAGATTAATTGTTGTGAAAGGAACATTTATTTTGTGCGAATGTCGATAACTATTATAAGTAAACATATTCCTAAGAGAATGTGGAGTCTTACCATGGAGTATTTTATACATGAGAATGCCTTTATTGTAAATTAACTTGGCTGGGAGGGGAAGTATATTTGCTTGTTTATAATCAAAGTCTGTTAGAGTAGATGCCTTGTTAATGACAATTTTAATGGCTCTTTTGTGAACGCTAAGCAAATGTTTAAGTACATTTTTACTCGCTAGATCCCAGAGTGTAGATGCATAATCAATGTGAGATTGTATATATGCATAAAAGAATAGTTTCCTAGCATGTAAGTTTAAAAAGTTCTTTATTTTTCTAAACTGATACAGTTTTGATGCTATATTTCTAGACATTTTTTCTAAGTGTTTCGACCATGTGAGGTTATTATCTATTGTTACACCTAAAACTTTATGATTCGTTACTTCATCGACTTTCACATTAGAAATATACAGAAAGGGTAAAGACTGGGTGAGGTTTTGACGCTTTTGTCTATTGGTAATCAACATAAATTTAGTTTTATTGGGATGTAGAGACATGTGGTTTAAGTGTGTCCACTGAATAAGGTTATTGATACTTTTTTGCATTGTATGATAAACCTCACGCGCATCAGAGTTCGTTGTTTCAAGGGTGGTGTCATCAGCAAACATGTCGCATTGAGTACCTATGGATAAAGGAAGATCATTAATGTAAAGTAGAAAAAGTAGGGGACCCAAAACTGAACCCTGAGGCACACCATAAGTGTTTGGGAGAAAATCAGAGATAGATCCATTTAAAGATACTTTCTGTTGTCTATCAGAAAGGAAAGAGGAGATCAACTCAAGAGTACTACGGGATAATTTGTAAAGTGCTAACTTTTTAAGAAGAAGTTTGTGATTTATAACATCAAATGCCTTTGCAAAATCAACAAACAGTATTCCAGTAAATTGCTTTCTATTTATATTTAATAGCCAGCGATCAACCAGCTTTGTTAAAGCTGTGTGACAGGAATGATATTCTCTAAATCCAGACTGGTTGGGGTGTATGAGATCATGTTGATTTAAGTGAGAAAGAAGACACTTATAAATATGTTGCTCCAGAGGCTTAGAAAGAACAGATAAAATAGAAATTGGTCTGTAGTTGGATGGATCGGTCTTGTTTCCAGATTTATATATGGAATAATTTTTGCTTGTTTAAAACCTTTAGGGAAATAGTTTTTATCAATGCAAAGATTATAAACATATGTAAGAGTTTCTGCTATGTTTGGTGCTGAAAGCTTAAGAATTTTTCCATCAATTCCATCAATGCCACGGGTGCTTGTCTGTTTGAGCTTTCTTAAAGCAGTGTAAACTTCTTGAACGCATAGGGGTTGTATTTTCCCAAAAAGGCGAATATTTTTGTCTTTACAATACTTTTGCAGTTCATGTAAATTATTTTCTTTCGAGTAGTCATTTTGAATTACTTGTTTTGCTACAGTTGAAAAATGGTAGTTTAGTTTGTCAGCTGATATATCATTTTGCGTACTGGTTGAACTGTTGACATTTTTATTTGTTAATTGATGCATGGCTTTCCAGATTAGTCTACCATTGTTCTTCTTGCTCAGTGCATTTAGAAAATATTTCTTTTTTTCTGTTCGAATGAGGGAAACTACTTTATTTCTCTGCCTTTTATAATTTTCACGGGAGCTATGTTTCAGCAAATAATCTCTATGGTAAATGGCTTTCTGTATTTCATCTGTCAGCCATGGAGGTTTTATCCTATATTGAACTCTCTTCGTTTGCAGTGGAGTATGTTTGTTGTATATGCCATAAAAAATCTTGTACCATACTTCTAATGCCATATCAGGGTCTGTATACTGATATACGCTATTGAGAGAAGAATGTGTAAGATCATAAATAAACTTTTCACTATCGAATTTTGAAAAATTTCGAAACACAATAGTTTTATGATTTAACTTTGGTATTTGTGTGCCTTTTTTTGACCATGTAAAACAAATCGGATAATGATCGCTGCAACCACACTCAGGGACTGATGTTTCAATAATAGTCTTAGGATCAGATACATATAAATGGTCAATAAGAGTTTTAGAGACACTAGTTACTCGCGTTGGTGATTGTATTAACTGTGTTAGTCCATAAGATTTATACGTTAGATTCCAATGCTTATTGTCTTTTAGTAAATCTATATTGAAGTCTCCTAATACAATGATATCTTTACATTGAGTGTATGCGTGGTCCATCATTGAAATAAAACGATCGTTCCAATCAATTCTTTCCGATGGATTTCTGTATAGTAAACAGATTAGAAATGGCTTGGTAAATTTTATTTGAATTTCGACCCAGAGTGCTTCTACGTTATGTTGCTCTAAGGTATCTATTCTTTTGAATCTCAGTGACTGATGCATATAAAGGAGTAAACCGGTTTCCTTGTTTTGTAATGGATCCTTGCGAACTGCAATGTAACCAGGGAATGATATATCACTATCAGAAATCTGGGAGGAAAGACGAGATTCTGAAAATCCAAATACATGAAAACTCTTTCCTGAATTTGTCAAAATAGAAGATATCTCAGTTAATTTGTTTATCATATGATTTATATTTAAGTGACCTACTCTGAGTCCCTCTTCCTTTAGCCAGGAATTATTGCTGTCTGACATTGTGATACAGCATTAAAGAAGAAACATGATAAAGGACCAATTTAGTTATGATTTTTAATCTGTTGAGAACCTTAGAAATGTATGCGAATTTGGTATTTTGAAGAAAACACAAAAAATGCACACGCTTACACTGATCCCAAGGGATAACGTGAATCACAAAGAGGAAAAATAAAAATCAATGTGAAAAGTCTTCAGCAAAGAAATATGAATAACAAGTGACCAAAGTAATGATATGTAGATGCAGGATAAAACTGAAATGATCAACTACTCAATACACAATGCACAAAAGCTCAGATTTTCAATGTACACTCACAAAAAGACACAAAGGTGAACCACACTCACAAGAGAGAGAGAGAGAGAGAGAGAGAGAGAGAGAGACAGAGAGAGACAGAGAGAGACAGACAGACACACAGACACACAGACACACAGACACACAGACAGACACACAGACAGACACACACATATACAGACAGAGACAGAGAGACAAGAACTGGAGCAAGAAGGGGAACACAGAATGGAGAGGACGAGAGAGAAACAGGAGGAGGCAAGAGTAGGAGGGAAGACAGAAGTTGGGGCAGAGTCGGGCGAGGGAGGTCGGGGGGGGGGGGGGGGGGGGGGGGGGGGGGGGGGGAGAGAGGGTTAAGAGTAGACATACATACTTACGCAGATTAAAATACATAGTTTAGATTATCAGTGATGTTACAAAACCAAAATACCATTTCATCAAGACAGTAATACATCGTTCATAAGATTTGTACAGATAACTAACTAAAGCGAGACATATTATATGAATTAATGAACAGTCAAAAAAAAAAAAGTCCCCCAAATTACAGACAACAATAATTACAAATGAATCATCACTCGAGTATGAAAATCCATGACTAAATAATAAAAAAATATATATCGATAGACTGATAAAGCAACTGATTTATTTGTAATTATTGAGAAAGAATAACCAAATAAATGAACGGCGAAATAGGTAGCTCACAAACAATAAATACTAAACGAACTCAAACATGCAAATGAATGGATACTTTAGTTATCAAACAAAACAAAACAAAATAATCGATGAATTCATTTGAAAGGAGACATAGCAATACCCGCAGCTTTGAAGACAAACAGCCATAGAACCAATCCCAGAATCACAAAGTTGGACATTTTTGTTAAAGTTATTCCAAACTTTTCCTCTACGTCCAAGCCGCTCCGATCCACAATATTGAACTACCAAGGCCCGTCACTCCTCCCTCTGTCTGTGCTCTTCTTCCTCACCAGGAAGACAGACACGTATCGTTTCTGAGGCGCCATTAATAATGAAAGGTTTAGCAAATGACAGGGCTAGATCATTAAGGTTATCATTAAGGTTAGACTTCACCCTAAAGGAGCTGCTAGAATGCTGTTTGGAGTGAGCAAGCCCAAAGATATTTGGAGAGACTTTGTTTCTTGTCTGACCATGGGAACTGTACAAAGTTGTGGGTTGAATCTTGTGCTTGAACGTCGTATTAGGCCTACTTATATTTTTGTTTAGTTTTGTTTATGTTTGTTTTCGTTCGTTCGTCAGCTAGAGTTCTCTCGTTCATCTAAGGTGATAGGCCTATATTGCATAATTATGATACTGTTTTTGCCCATCATCTATTTTATTTTTATATATATATTATATCATCCATTCTAACTAGCAAGAATGGTCTAGCCTTCAAAAATGGCAGAATAGGTTTTAATGTATGCAAAAATATGTTCTGCATATGTTTATATGCGGGGGCCTTGGGGTATGGTTTCGTCAGAAAATGGGTGGGGGAAATCAGCACTGATGTTAACTGCAGGGGGAAAATTCAATGACCAGATGTCTTAGTGGTGGTTTAATCACAAGCCTCAGATCGCAAGAGCAACGTTTATTTGTGTGGGTTTTTTTTTAAACAGGTGGGATACAGTTAATATATCTATTTTCATCAAGGTTTTTATTGTCCTTCACTCGAGGATAGCAAATTGAATGTTTATAGGTGTAAATGGCATTAAATGTATCACTGCT
>CM060346.1:15722715-15725215 GCA_030674155.1 Stramonita haemastoma
CCCCCCCCCCCCCCCCCCATCCATTAGACCATGAGTGGTGGTGTGGGCGCTAGTCTTTCGCATGAGACGATAAACTGAGGTACCGTGTGTTACACATCTTCATTTGACGCACGTAAAAAGAACCCACGGCAACAAGGGGGTTGTCCCTGGCAAAATTCTGTTGAAAAAAAGCCACTCTGATAGGGAAACAAATACAGTTGCAGACAGGAACAAGAAAAACCACCAAAAAAAAATGGGTAGTCGCTGCACTTGTGGCGACGCGCTCTCCCCGGGGAAGGAGAGCAGTTCGAATCTCAACACAGAGAAATCTGCTGTGACATTAAGTGGTATAAATAAAATAAAATAAAATAAAATAAAATAAAATAAAATAAATAAATAAAACTGGGCTGGGCTTAAGACTTAGAGCCCTGGCCTTTCCTGGCTCTAGCGGGGTGATACTCTTCCTACTCCATGAGCATTTTCCTCTCCTACGTTTCCTGGTCCGTCTAATGTCCACCAAAAAAAAAAAAAACCCGACTCACCAATGAGGCTGAAGAAAAGGAAGAGCGAGACAAGCCATTGGATTTCCCTCGAAGTCAGAGAACAGACAGCAGCCATACATGCAGGGCTTTTTGTTCTCTTGTGGCAATGTTGACACTGATGACCAACAAGAACAACAACAACGACAAAAAAACGTGACAGTATGACGTAGAAGTTGACGATATTTGTATCCTACGTCATTTGGCTTGTTCTTCCTTTTTTTTAGCAGTCGTATAGCCCTGTCTTCCTTGAGAAGATTTTTGTGATTGTGGATAATTTGTTTCTAAAAAAAACAACAGACCGTTTTTCGTACTTTTCCTTACTTATATGTGATATATTGTAGATCAATCACTTAAAAAAAACCCTTCAATGGTGTTTTGAAATGGAAGTGTATGTTTGTGTGTGCGTGTACACGCACGCACGAACATGCATGCACTTTATGGGCGTGCATGTGTGTGTGTGTGTGTGTGTGTGTGTGTGTGTGTGTGTGTGTGTTGTGTGTTAAAATTACACCCAAAAAAAAAGAAAGAAAAAAAAAAAACGAATTGTCAAACTTGTAGGAAATTACAAGAAGAAGGTTTTGACAAATGCAGTACCTGTGTGAACGAGAATACGATAGACTTATCTGAATAAAATAAAACAAACAAAACCAAAAAGCAAAGCAGAAAATCCATGTTTCATGCTTCTTCTTTTTTTTGATAACAGCCAAAACCATCAAAAATCACCATTTCTAGTGTAGTTTCAGAAGGAGCTGTGTTTCATTATGAATCAGATGTCAGATTCCTAGGTGCAATTTTAGTTAGTAAGTTGAGCTGAAAGATGCATATTAACCAGTTAATTACTGAAGCAAGAAAAAGACCTAACTTAAAAAAAAAAAAGTAAGTTCTCAGGCATACAGGCGCTAGGCGGGATAGCCTAGTAATCAGAGTGATGCGCTCGTGATCTGCTGACCTGGGTTCGAATCTCGTTCGAATCTTGCGTTACTTTGCTGCAGTCTGTAGCACTTTTGTGCTGCAGTCTATATTATTTCTTGGCTGAAGTTTATAGCCCTTGCAGTCTATAGCCCTTCTTTGCTGCAGTCTGTAGCCCTCTGCAGTCTGTAGCCCTTCTTTGCTGCACTCTATAACACTTCTTTGCTGCATTCTGTAGCACTTCTTTGCTGCAGTCTGTAGCCCTCTGCAGTCTGTAGCCCTTCTTTGCTGCACTCTATAGCACCTCTGCGCTGCAGTGTAGGCCTATAGCACTTCTGCGCTGCAGTCTATAACACCTCTGTACTGCAGTTTATAACACCTCTGTACTGCAGTCTACAGCACCTCTGTACTGCAGTCTATAGCACCTCTGTACCGCAGTCTATAGCACCTCTGTACTGCAGTCTATAGCACCTCTGTACTGCAGTCTATAGCACCTCTGTACTGCAGTCTATAGTACCTCTGTCCTGCAGTCTATAACACCTCTGCGCTGCAATCTATAACACCTCTGTACTGCAGTCTATAACCCCTCTGTCCTGCAGTCTATAACACCTCTGCGCTGCAATCTATAACACCTCTGTACTGCAGTCTATAACACCTCTGTACTGCAGTCTATAACCCCTCTGTACTGCAGTCTATAGCACCTCTGTACTGCAGTCTATAGCACCTCTGTACTGCAGTCTATAGCACCTCTGTGCTGCTGTCTAGAGCACCTCTGTACTGCAGTCTATAGCACCTCTGTACTGCAGTCTATAGCACCTCTGTACTGCAGTCTATAGCACCTCTGTACTGCAGTCTATAGCACCTCTGTACTGCAGTCTATAGCACCTCTGTACTGCAGTCTATAGCACCTCTGTCCTGCAGTCTATAGCACCTCTGTCCTGCAGTCTATAGCACCTCTGTACTGCTGTCTATAGCACCTCTGTACTGGTCTATAGCACCTCTGTACTGGTCTATAGCACCTCTGTACTGCAGTCTATAGCACCTCTGTACTGCAGTCTATAACACCTCTG
>CM060346.1:15740215-15742715 GCA_030674155.1 Stramonita haemastoma
ACCAATTGCCAACTTGAAAGACTTTCTGCCTACACTCTGCATTTTTCTTATCAAAGATTTAGGAGCAAAGAAAAAAAACAAACAACTCCTGTGCATAAGTTAATCTAGAACGAACAAGTGCTGTTGCTAGATGAATGAGAGATGATGAATCTTGGCCCCAGTGCTGCTTGCTCACAATGTTGATGAAATTCAGACTGTGTTTTCTAGCTTTAGTCAGGACATACTCAATGTGATAATTCCGCCTAAGTTTTGTGGTGAGAATGATCCTTAACAATTTTGTCTTTCCACTGTACTCTGACAGATAATTTCCTGTTTTAAAGGAGGGTAGTGCCTGTGGATCGTAACCGGTATTAAAAAGCATCATAATTGTGTGATTTGTCTTGAGATAGCATTCATCCCTTTTCTGTCATAAATGTATTATTTTATTTAACTAATTTTGATAAACCTTTCTAATATAATTAAGAGACTTTATTGGAGTATGCTTTTTCATAGTAACATTCATCCAAACGCATAGATCGTCTGCATATTGAGCCAATTCAAATATGTTGGATACTGCATTGGGAGGGTCATATGTTAAGATATTATTATTGAAGAGCATTGGTGCCACTACTGATCCCTGGGGATCCCCATATCTATAAATCTTGATTTAGAATATTTCAAATTTTTGTTTGAATAGATCGATTGCTTAAACAACGTTTTAAGATAATTGTACATGCATCGTGACAGACCTATCAGTTTAAGTTTGTAAAGCAATGACGATGATGATGATGATGATGATGATGATGATGATGATGATGATGATGATGATGATGATGATGATAATAATAATAATAAAAAAAAAAATAATAATAATAATAACAATAATAACTACAATAATGATGATGATGATGATGATGATGATGATGATGATGATGATGATGATGATAATAATAATAATAATAATAATAATAATAATAATAATAATAATAATAATAATAATAATAATAATAACAATAATGGAGGCTTATATAGCGCGAATTCAAAAAAAAAACATGGGCTCATCGCACTGTACAATCAAATCAATTTAAATAGGTTACATATGAATATGAAAAATTTGACAAGCACAAAAAATAAGGAAAAAATGCATGCACATACAATTCACAGCATATTACATGGCCAAAGAATAAAAGTAAAATAAAAACAATATCATCAAGAAAATGTGCAATGCAGTACAATGCACACACACACACACACACACACACACACACACACACACACACACACACACACACACACACACACACACACACACACAACACACACACACACACACACACACACACACACACACACACACACACACACACACACACACACACACGCGCGCGCGCAAAAAAAAACAACAACACACACACGCATACACAAAACACACAACAGGGAATAACTAAGAAAACGGCACATTCACGGATTTACCCTACATGTACTCACATTAACAAAAATAATAAGATGAAGTAAAATAGAAGAAGAAGAACCTTATCATTATCCCAAAAACAGCAAAAGACCAGCACTAGAGTCAGAGATGAGTCAATAAAATGGGAAATCAATTTCGATCGGTAGTCAGGGACAAGAATCGGATAAAAAGGTGTTTTGAGCAACCTTTTAAAGGAGGAAGTAGAGTCAGTGTGTCTTATTTCAGAGGGAAGTGCGTTCCAGAGAGTGGGACCTACATGAGAGAATGAGCTCTCGCCGTGCTGTTTTTTTACTTTGGGAACTCTCAAGATTCTAGTGTCAGAGGATGAGCGGAGTGGTCTGTTTGGGTGGTACACTGAAAGAGTATCGGAGAAGTATGCTGGAACTTTGTTCAAGAAGAAATTATGACAATGCATCATAGCTTTGTACTGGATACGAGATTGGATTGGGAGCCGGTGCAGATTTCGTAATACAGGTGTGATGTGATTACGCTTCTTTGTTTTGAGTACCAATCAGGCAGCTGAGTTTTGTACCTTTTGTAGTTTCTCTATTAAAAGCTTGGTACAGCCTGCAAGCAGGGAGTTTGCATAGTCAAGCCTAGATAGAACAAGGGCACAGACGAGTTTCTTGGCTGTATCTACATCGATATACATTCTGATGTTACTGATCTGACGAAGCGCAGCACAAGCTGAGCGGCAAGTCTGTGAAACATGTGAAACAAGTCTGTGAAACATGTTTCTCAACTGACATGGTATTTGTCATGATGAATCCTAGATTGCGCGCTGATGATGAGAAAGAAATATCTGATTTTCCAACACGGATGGTAGATGGTAGATCAACTGATAGAGAAGAATGAGTGGAGTGAATCAGCAGGGCTTCTGTTTTTTCATCATTTAATTTCAAGATCCAGATCCAGCGGTGGACTACTCAACCTGGCTCGGCACGCACGCACGTGTGTGTGTGCGTGCGTGCGTGTTTGTGTGTGCGCGCGCGCGTTTGCTTTGATTTCTGATATTATTGATGTTACATGAGGTTTTTTGTTTTGTTTTTT
>CM060346.1:15762715-15767715 GCA_030674155.1 Stramonita haemastoma
GAAGAAACCAAAATTCACATTATTGTTCTAATGGTACCTTCCTTATGTCTTTAAAAAAAGAAAAAAAAAAGAAAAAAAGGTCGATATACATTTAGCTACTCAGAATTTTATCACAAAGATAACCCTTGTTTTTGTTTGTACCATGACATTCTAATACAACACTGTTTCCCTCTTATGAATGATGTGAAAGAGATGTGTATATATATATATATAATAGATAGAAGAGAGAGAGAGAGAGAGAGAGAGAGAGAGAGAGAGAGAGAGGAGAGAGAGAGAGAGAGAGAGAGAGAGAGAGAAGAGAGAGAGAAGGAGAGAGAGAGAGAAAGGAGGCAAGGAAATCAATTCGAGGATAATAGATAAGCACTCATGTGCTTTTTTACATCCAGTCCCCGCCCTTTTCAGGGATAACATCAAGATAAAAAGATACTAAACAGTAAAACTATATGCAGTACCAAACAACATAAAGGAATAAGGACATTATACATAATAAGATAATAAAAATGCACACTTTTAGAAGACGAAAATCAGAAGCCACAATAAAATGATTTTGATTATAAAAGAAAAGAGAAGCGTTAATAGATAAAGAGCAACCAAAGAAACATAATGAAGTAAACAACTTAGCAACCAAGAAAAGTCCACCCAAATATACTTAGCTACAACATTGTTACAACTCATAACAACAAAATGAACTCAGAAGGAACTAAAGATAATACAATGATTATAATGATGACAATAAGAATAATATCAACAATAGTGATAATAGTATGATAATAATACACGTAAAACTCACTCCTACACGTAGGTCACACACACACACACACACACACACACACACACACACACACACACACACACACATACATACATACATACATACATACATACATACATACATACATACATTCATACATTCATACATACATACATACATACATACATACATACATACATACAACTCACTCACGCATGCACGCTCGCAGGCAAATGCACATACAAATCACTCACACACACACACACAAATGCACACACACACACATACACACACACACACACACACACACACACACACACACACACACACACACACACACACACACACACACACACACTTACTCACACTTATATTTATAAGCACATATCCGCAGGCGCACATGTACTTGAGGTGGTAGGTTTTTTGTGTTGTTTTTTTTTCTTTAAAAAAAAAAAAAAAATTTAGTCATTTGAAAAAAGAAGAATGATACAAGTCAAACAATAATATCAGGTGACAATATTATCCTTTCTTTTACATTCATACTTCATATAAAAAAGAAGAAACAAAAGCAAGCAGCAAAGTTAAAACAGAAAATAAACAAGAACAAGACATCAAAAACTTGAGGTAGGACCCATCAACAACAACAACAAAAAGTCATGCAAATCATAATATTTTAATACAAGGGGAGACGACAAATAAAAACAATTATCCACCCCCCCCCCCCCCCCCCCCCCCCACACACACACACACAACACCCCAACACACACCACACACACACACACACACACACACACACACACACACACACACACACACACACACACACACACACACACAACACACAACACACAACAATATCGCGCTCGTGTCATCAATAAACTTCATTTTAAAAGAAATATATGCCTAATTTTAATCAAGTCATGTAACGGAACACAAAAAGAATCCATCCGCTGTAAGGCATATATATTAAAACATACATATTCTAATACCTGAATCTTATGATTATGTATTTATGGTCATAGAAATCGCGTTCATAACCATTTTGTAATCATAATAAACATAATTATTCAGCTTACTTGAGAATTAAAAAATTATACAAAATCAACTGCATTCAACACGTGATTATTAAATAGTACAAAAAGTGAATAAAGTATTTCTCAATATTGATGATAACATGTTTAGGCAACGAGAGAGAGAGAGAGAGAGAGAGAGAGAGAGAGAGAGAGAGAGAGAGAGAGAGAGAGAGAGAGAGAGAGAGAGAGAGAGAGAGAGAGAGAGAGAGAGAGAGAGTACACAGTACATTTTTAGCCAGGTAGTATTGCGCACAATTTTCAACTGACCAATAATATCATCACTTAACACTCCCTATCTTTTACTTATGCATATATAAAGAATATACTATATGATAAATGTGACATGAAAATAAAATATTAAAAATTTACTCTTTGAAATCAGTTACAAGTGCACAAAGATAAGATACATATAAGATACATTTGAAACACACACACACACACACACACACACACACACACACACACACACACACACACACACACACACACACACACAGAAGAAGAGAGAGAAAGGGGGAGAATTATATATATCCAACAGGATGAGTACTGGTTCATTAGTTTTGATGCATCAAGTGCATTAGGTGATTTTTGAAGGTCGACAATGATTGGTGCTGTTTAATTGAATCGGGAAGGGAGTTCCACAGTACAGGGCCTGAGTATAGTAAACTGGACTTGAACAAGTCTATTCTTGGGATTGGGATACTTGGCTTTTCAGTATTTCTGGAACGATTCATTGGGAACTTATCTCTTAAGGATGTGGGGACAGCTCCTGCCATTATCTTAAACATCAGGATGCCCTTGTTATATTTTAGTCTTTGTTGTAGGGGGAGAATACTTAACTGAGTATAATCCACGTCAAGTAATGTTGTTTTCTTCAGGAGGATAAGTTTGAGAGCACGTTATATAGACTTGATAAGGGTTTCATAGTGTTTGCACTGGCAGAATCCCATAGGGTTGAGGCATAGTCTATTGAGGATTGTATATAAGCTTGAAAGAATAATTTCCTTGAATGGTAGTCAAGGAAGTGTTTAATTTTAGTCAACTGGTATACTCTTTGGGACAAGTATTTGCATAGGTGAGATATGTGGTAGATCCAGCTGAGATTTTCATCAATTGTCACTCCTAGAACTTTGTGATGAGAGGTTTGTTCGATTGCTTCCTTTTTTATATGTATTGGAAACTGATTATGAGGTAAATTTTGTCGCTTTTGTCTGGTGGTGATAAGCATGCATTTTGTTTTTTGGGGGTGAATAGACATGTGGTTCAGATCTGTCCATTTGACAAGATCATTACAGCTTTGTTGTAATATGGTTGCAAGAGAGTCAATGTCATTATGGCTTGTATGTATGGTTGTGTCATCAGCAAATAGTTCACATTTGGATGCAATATGTAGAGGAAGGTCATTTATGTATAAAGAAAAGAGAATTGGTCCTAGTATAGATCCCTGTGGTACTCCGTAATGGATGGGTTTTAGATTGGATGTGGATGTAGTTGTTGAAACACACTGTTGTCTGTTCTTGAGATAAGAAGCAAGTAGTTCTAGACTATTTGACGATATATTGTACAGGTCTAGCTTTCTGATGAGAAGTGTGTGGTCAATTGTATCAAATGCTTTTTTGAAATCTACAAATAATACTCCACAAAATTTATTTTCATTAATGTTTGTTAGCCAATTGTCTATGAGACTAGTCAGTGCAGTATGACACGAGTGATTTTGTCTGAATCCTGACTGATTAGGGTGGAGTAGGTTGTTAGTTTCTATATGACTGACTAAGTGTTTATTTATATTTTTTCCAGGGGTTTTGAAAGAAGGGATATAATAGAGATTGGCCTATAATTTGAGGGATCTGAAGTGTCACCAGATTTGTAGATGGGGATCACTTTAGCAGTTTTGAAGGCATTGGGAAAATAGTTCTTTTCAAGACATTGGTTATATATATATATATGTGAGAGTGTCTGTGATAACTGGAGCTGAAAGTTTTAGAATTCTGCTGTCTATTCCATCAAGACCTCGTGTCCTTGACTGTTTGAGGTGAATCATGTAATTATGGACCTCAAAAACAGAAATAAATGGTATGTGGAGTTTTGAGGGAATATGCTTTTCTTGGCAGTATTGTTTTAATGTGTTTAGGTTATTGGATTTTGAATTGTCATTGCTAACAACATTAGTAGAAACGTTTATGAAGTGATTGTTGAGTTGTTCAGCAGTAACATCTTTCATTACATTTGATTTGGAAGATGATTGTTTGTTTGTTATTTGATTAATGGCCCTCCAAATGATTTTTGAGTTTTGTTTGGAAGATAGTAAATCTTGGAAATATTTCTTTTTTTCTCGACGTTTCTGTGAGTTTATGGCGTTTCGTAATCTTTTTGACTCTTCATGGTATTTATGTTTTTTTAAGAAATCTCTAAGATAGCATGCTTCTTCTAGTTCTTTTGTGAGCCAAGGCGGTTTGGGGACATGTTTGACCCTTATGGTTTTAAGTGGAGCATGTTTATTGTAAATTTCAGTGAAAGTTTTTATCCAAAACTCGATGGCCGAGTCTGGATCAGTAATGTTGAATGTTTCTGAGAGCATTGAGTTACTTAGTTCAAGAAGGAAAAGCTTTTCATTAAATTTTGCAAAGGAACGATATGTTATGTTTTAATGTCCAGGTTTGGGAATTTTTGTTCCTTTTTTTGACCATGTAGTACATACTGGGTAGTGATCACTGCAGTTATAGACAGGGACACATGTTTCTATGATGTTTTTAGGATTTGATACGTAGATGTGATCAATTATTGTGCTTGAGTTTTGTGTGACTCTCGTGGGTAAACTAACTAGTTGGTGAAAGTTGAATGAATTAGTAATTTGCGTCCATGCATTATTTACTTTTGTTAGATCAATATTAAAATCACCTAGTAGTATTACTTCCCTGGATTCTAATAAGACTACGTTCATCATTGCATCAAACTTGTCAATCCAATTTTTTCTTTCTGCTGGATTCCTATAGCAGAATCCCATTGTAATAGGTGGTGAACCTTTTATTGACACTTCAAACCAGACGGATTCTACATCATAATGTTCTAGATGGATGAGACGCTTGAATGTTATAGATTCACTGATGTATATGATGATTCCTGTTTCTTTTTGCTTTTGTGGATCCTTTCGTATGAATTTATATCCAGGGATATAT
>CM060346.1:15790215-15797715 GCA_030674155.1 Stramonita haemastoma
ACAATTAAAGATGTTATAGTGTGGAATCGGAACAATTAAAGCTGTTATAGTGTGGAATTGGAACAATTAAAGCTGTTATAGTGTGGAATTGGAACAATTGAAGCTGTTATAGTGTGGAATTGGAACAATTAAAGCTGTTATAGTGTGGAATTGGAACAATTAAAGCTGTTATAGTGTGGAATTGGAACAATTAAAGCTGTTATAGTGTGGAATTGGAACAATTGAAGCTGTTATAGTGTGGAATTGGAACAATTAAAGCTGTTATAGTGTGGAATTGGAACAATTGAAGCTGTTATAGTGTGGAATTGGAACAATTAAAGCTGTTATAGTGTGGAATTGGAACAATTAAAGCTGTTATAGTGTGGAATTGGAACAATTAAAGCTGTTATAGTGTGGAATTGGAACAATTGAAGCTGTTATAGTGTGGAATTGGAACAATTGAAGCTGTTATAGTGTGGAATTGAAACAAGTAAAGCTGTTATAATTATGTAGCGTGGGATTGGAACAAATAAAGCTATGATACTAGTGTGGAATAGGATCAAGAAGGCTAAAACCTACTCCTGTAGTGTGGTGGTTGTTAGTTGCTGGCAGGCTAGTGAGTATGGCACGTTCGCGAGCTGAGCACCCTGAGGGGTCACCCAGGATATGCACTGTCTTAGCACAGCTGGGAGCCGAGGTGCTTTGAGATCATTAAGAGAGGAGACGTTTTGGTGTACGGCTGTTAACAGGACGGGACAGCTCAGTGGTCAGAGCGCTGGCTTTCCCCCAGCCAAGGTTAAGCAGCATCGAGCGTGGTTGCCAATTGGATGGGTGACCGTTTGTGCTCCTTAGCCTCAGTACAGTGCTCCCAACTGTAAATGGGTACCTGCCCTCTTTAGGGTCAGGGAAGGTACAGCAGCGAGGGAGAGGAGATGGGCACCGCCCTCAACATGCTGGCCCCTTAGAGAAGCTGAGGTCTCTGACGCCTCGCTCCCCTACAACCATTATATGGGTTATGGGAACACCTTTGCCTTTTACCTTTGCAATACAGGCATTCTTTGAAGGAGAGGGCAGATTGTCACGCTAAGAGTTTGTCAAGGCTGGAGACAGTCTCAGCATTTGGCTACTTTGCGAAGCATAACAAGCGTGTTGATAACTCACAGGCTTTGCTGTTTGGCTTACTGCATTACTAACCAACCTAGGTTTCAACTGGGGCCGCGCTGTGCTGATCACTGGACATGACACGTGGTCCAGTGCCTGTTTGTATTTGTGTTGTGTGTCTGTGCATATGTGTGTCAATGTATGTGCGTGCAAGCGTTGAAGGCTTATGATTTAGGACAAGGCATCATAATGCACAATGTCTGGGAGATTTTTGTTTGGTTGTTTTTTTTTGTTTTTTTTTTGGTTGTGTTGCTCTTCTTGACCATTGTTATCTCTCATCATTTATGTTGCATTCCTACCTGCTTCAAATCAATGAAATACATTTTTCCATTTCAGGGATGGAGTGTGGTGGAACCCTATTTTGTGGGTAATTTCTTTGTGTACGCGTGGTGTGTGTGTTTATTTTATTCTTTTGTTTTGGGGATAATGGACTAAACACTCATGTGCTTTCTACATGAAGTCCCCATGTGAATGCTGTTTTGTAAATTTTATCATCCATTCCTACCAGCACACACTGGCCTGCACTTCCGAAAAGCAGAACAGGTTGTAACATGTGAGCAGGATGTTCTGTGTGCGTTTACTTTCAGACCTTGGGTTATAGTCTCATTCAAAGGACTGTTGGGGGAAGTGGAGTGGCACTGATGTTAACTGGGGTGAAAAAATGATCTTGAACGAGGTTTGAACCCAGGATAACAGATCATGAGCACAATGCTATCACTCTAACCACCAGGCTATCCCATCCCTTTTTTGTGTGTGTATACATTACAGTTGTGTGTGTGAATTTGTATGTGTGCACACGTGTGTGTGCACGCACATGCGTCCATACATTCGTACACGTGTATTTGTGCATGCTCTTTGTGTGCACGTGTGTAAGGGACACATAAGTATGCACAGATGTCAGTAGATGTCAAATTTGTAAATGGCTATTTCTAGTTTTGTCCAACTTTACTCTTTACAGTCAGTATTCAATAATGATTTAAAAAAAAAAAAAATTCTATATGTAAGAAAACATACATACAGAAATTTCTTTGACTTGTAGATTGCTACCGTACATAGTTGAGGGAGAGAGAATGAACAGATTTGATGTAAAATGTCTTTGAAGCTGGTTATACTTACCATATCTGACTCGTGTAATACTGGCACACTGCCTCTGCATTGCAGTCTGTATTGCCTCAGTTAGATGTGGTTGGGTATGTGGGTAAACGCTTTTTGTTCCTCACATTGTGTTTGCATTGCTTAGGTCTACGATCTAAACTGCTGTTGAATATGTTGTGTCTCAAGTCCTTTCTTGAATTAAAGATTTTTATTTGGCGTTTTAAAATGGTTTTATTTCGTGTTTTTTTTACAAGTTTTCTTTTTAGTGTGAGAAGGTGAATGCGCGTGTGAGTGTGTGTGCATGTTATTTTCCAGCCTGCATGTGTGGTCCCCCCCCCCCCCCCCCCCCCATATTATGACAGCGGCTTTTTTACATCATAATTTCACCAGGTACCACTCTCTTGTTGCTGTGGGCTTTCACCTTTGTTGACTGTGTTGCATACAGGTCCACAGTTTATCCTACCAAGGAAAAGATTGCAAGCACCCTAACCACCATTTAACCTTCCCCATACGCTCTGGGTGTGTGTACACCCAGACCCCTATATTTTGCTCTGTAACTCAAAAACTATCAAACCTACAGCCTTGAAATTTCATGACTTTGTCAATAAACATCTGATCAACACTTCCACAAAAAATGGTTTGTTTGTGTTAATTAGAAATGCACTTAATTAGCATTTAAACTCCCAGTACGTCCTGGGTGTGTACACACCCATACCCTGAAAGAAGGGCTACTCATTATTACATCAGAATGACGTCACTACCTTGTGGCCTCCCTACATCTTGGTTGCTAGGACACCTGTCCTTGTACTGAGAATTTTTGCTCGCTGCTAAGCTGTGGTGGTAGGCCCTACATGATAGTACTTTTGAGAGTTTGAGGCAAATTGTGTGTGTGTGTGTGCGTGTGTGCGCGCGCTCGCATGCGTGTGCGTGCAAATTGTGTGTGTGTGTGTGTGTGTGTGTGCGCGCGTGCGCATGCGTGGGTGCACGAACGTGGGCACATGTATGTCTGACTGCATGGTGCCTGTGTGCATGCATGCATGCATGCGTGCATACATGTGTCCAAGTCAAAGTCAGTCAGTCTACTTTTTATTTCTGGATGATTCATTGAATAAGCTTTGATTTTCTTTTTGAAGTGGATGGCATGTGTGTGTGCATGTGCGTGTGTGTGTGCACATATCTTTGAATGTGTGTATGTATGCGTGTGCATCTGTGCACATAATCACAATATTTTACTTTTATTTCTTTATTTATTTTTTACAATGAGGATAATAGAATAAGCACTTTTGGGTTTTTATGTCCAGTCCCCGTGCGTACGCAGTTTTGTAAATCTTGACATCTGTTCCCACAGCACATGATTGCCTACTCTTATGAAAAGCGGAACAGGATCATACATGTGTGCAAGATGTTCTGATGCAATTATTATTATTATTATTATTATTATTATCATCATCATCATCATCATCATCATCATCATCATCATCATCATCATCATTATTATTATTATTATTATTATTATTATTATTATTGACTATCAACTCAGTGGTAAACCAACGGCCATAAGACTGCAAATCTATGCAGGTGCACAGTAAAGTAACAAGCCCTTTTTTCCCTTTAGGGATAGCTCCATTGCATATGGGCATATTTTGGGTGCATACCTTTTATGCACCTCAAGTACTAGATCTTTTGTAGGAAGAGCACTCTCCCTTCTTACAAACCTTACACATAAAGGCAGACTCGGCAGATTAGGTTACTCAACATCCAGGATGTACAGTGGGCTCTTCAAGTCATGGGGTTGCTATGCAACCAGGATGTAGGGAAAGAGCTTAGTGATTCATGAAAGGCAAGGCAGAGGTTTAGTTCCTTTTCAGACACCCTGGGTGTGTGTACACCCAGGAGATATGGGAGCGGGTTATGCCTTCACTAACGGTATGGGTGTATGTACACCCAGGAGATATGGGAGCGGGTTATGCCTTCACTAAAAGTATGGGTGTCTGCACACCCAGGAGATATGGGAGCGGTTATGCCTTCAATAAAAGTATGGGTTGCTGTACACCCAGGAGGTACAGCGCGTCGAGGCCGAGGCGACGTACGGGGAAGGTTAAGGTCTAGTGGATGGGGGAAGAAGTATGGGTTCATACATGTGTGTGTGTGTGTGTGTGTGTGCGTGTGGGTTGGGGGGGGGTGTGAGCCCACAAGCAGGTGTATAATTTTAGTTGTAACTACAATTGTTACATGCATGGTGAACTGATGATGGCACACATGAGAAATTCCCCCAAATCCTACAGGTCTGTCCAGACAATATTCCAAACTTTCCACACCATTTCTTCCAGATCCTCTGGTATATTTTTCTTCTCCTCTTTTGGCAAACGCTCAGACAGCAACTGCTGTTGTCTGTCATATTGATCAGCGAAAATGTGATATGATGTCTTTAAGCGCCTGACAAGTCAGGCCCGTCCATCCAACTTTGGCATGGGGAGATATTTTGGCTTGGGTTTGGATTGGTATTTTTGTGTTTTTTTTCCTTACTATACATAAAATCTTTCAAGAAAAAAGGCAGAAGACTTATTTATTTATTCTTTTATATTGAGGATAATGGAATAATCACTCGTGAGCTTTTTTGCATCCAAACCCCACGTGCATGCAGTTTTGTAATCATCTGTTCCCATCATCACACAATGGCCTACTCTTACGAAAAGCGGAACAGGATTTAACTTGTGCGCAGGATGTTCTGCATGCGTTCGCACACGGGGCCTCAGTTTATAGTCTCATCCAAAGGACTTTTGGGGAGAGTGGAGTCATCACTGATGTTAACTCCAGGGGAAAAATCCCCTTGAATGGGAATCAAACCCAGGTCGTCAAATTGCAAGTGCAAGACTGGACCAAAGAGGCAGAAAATAACCAAGAAGGAGGTGACAGAAAGAAAAGGAACAAGGTGGAAACAAAGAGAGGGATAGAAAAGAGGGAAATCCTAGTACAGAATTTCCAAGTGGGAATGCTATTTATACTGACAGGCCCCTGGTATTCGCATGGGGAAATATATTTTTCTAGACACATACTTAAAGCTTTCAAACTCTACGACACCCCCCTTGATTAACTCACTCCACCCAGCCAGTTATCTCCAAACCTTTTCCCGACCTCCTGCCTAAATGTAAAGGTCAATAAAAGTGAAGGGGGAAAACAAAGAAAAAGAAAAAGAAAACCTTATAATGTCACTGCTAAAGGAAGGGAAGCAAGCATTTATAGCAGCAATAAACTGGGTCAAGAATGGAGATAACTACACTAACTCCATCAACTGCTACCAATGACACATTTTGTTTCCCTATTCAGTTTGGGTACTTTCAATATTATGCATTTTTCAGTCTTAATTTAAATACTTATCTTCTTTTTCTTTTTAAGATGACAGGTAGGTTTTTTTATGTGTTTTGTTCTTTCAAATTCCAGGACTTTCTGTAGTAACCCTACGGGAGAAAATGGATTCAACAAAACCCATTCTTCCAGAGCTTTGCTAGGTGTGGCAAATTATCAACTATTCCAGAACTTCGGTTGTTTGTAGGTGGCCATAGTGTCCAAATAAACTGTCCAAATTCAACTGTCCAAATTCAACTGTACAGCATGCGGACACACACAAGCACACACCACTGCTGAAACAATTTGTCTGATTTTAATAAGAATCCAAATATATGTTAGAAGTGCGGTACACATGCACATACACACTTGTAGACTGACAAATACACACCAAACATATGCTCTCTCCCATATGCAGCCAAGCATAAAAACTTGCCATCATGTGAAACAAGCAATGCCCTCCCCTTCTCAGCATTTCCTTAACACACACACACACACACGTTCATACATGTATACACACACACACACACACACACATTCACACACACATACATATGCACACACACATAAACATTCCGTTACTAACTTTCTCCTTCCCCCTCTGCTTTCACATCAATACATATACATGCAGAGAAAAGACGCAGAAACTATGCAGTTGTACATTACACACACACACACACATTCACAACCTGGAGCACACACTTCCAGAAACGATACACACAGTGAACGTACCATATTTTTCAGTGCAAAGGCCACCACTTTTCAAGCTGCTTAAGTAACCCCCTAGCCCCCTTTTCACCTTACTGAATGAATACAGACTATAACATGATTTTTTTGAAAATGTCCCCAGAAACACCATCAGTTTAATTCGGGTCATGGAAGTGCTCTGTTTATACTCTGTAACTGTTTGTGCAGACTGAACATTTGGATAACTATGTTTGGAGCACAGTGGGCGAATGATCAAGCTTTGCCATGCACGGTGATCTGCTGCAATATACACTTCCAGTTCTGACATTCAGCCGGAGCAAGTCTGCTCTTTTCAAACAACTGCTGGTTAATACTTGCTGCCACTTTAGGACTTAAAACCATCCTAAGTGCTCAACTTTTTCCCATCAACCAGGTTTCAGACAATTGATTTAATTTTTTTTTAAAGCAGAAAATCACCTGCCATAAAGTGTTGCCAAGGAAACCTCTTGTCTAAATCCTTATCCAAAATGCAGATTATGAGTGAATTTTTGAAATCAAGAGTTTTGGAAACCACCCTGGTACTATGTGTGCCTGTTCACTTGGAAAATATAGTACACTCACTAACACAAATCCGGTTGTTGACATATCTCCCTCAACCCAGATATCTCTTTCTACCTACCATGTGTTCTTCCATTCTCTCCAAAACGCTCTACACTATCCCCTCTGTCTGGCTCTAGGATGAACACTCCTCTAAAACAACTCTCTTAGACTGTCCACTCTCATGCCCCCGCCCTTCCAAGAACCATGACCACAATCGCTTAGTAGTAGTATCAGCCTGACTGGTAAAAACAGCGCAAAACTTTTGTCTTTTATCGTTAACACCCAGATAAGAAGAAAAGGGAAACTGGAAAACATAAACAAACATCTAAAAAAACCACAAATAAAACGAATAAATAAACGGGCGGCCATCTGTTCCCCAGGAACAGGAAGCAACGAACACACAACACGCACAAGTTCTGCCCTGCCCATCTTTCAGCTGTGCCGACAAAAGTTTCTGTCTTTCTCAGAGGGTGTCCAACATCAAAACAGATTCATCAACATCAGCTGAATGCCACGCCATGCCACACCATTTGTGAAACCCCTCCATCAAAGATGCATGAAGACTTAGATGGCCTCAAAATTATTTCTGAAAGAAAAAGACAGTTTGCTATACCGATTTAAAATCCTCACCCG
>CM060346.1:15802715-15807715 GCA_030674155.1 Stramonita haemastoma
AATGAGATTAGAAACAGAGGCCCCATGTGCGAACATATGCAGAACAGCTTGCACACGCATTACAAACCAGTTCCACCTTTTGGAAGAGCAGGCCCTGTAATGCTGGTAGGAAGGGATGACACAATCTTTTAAAAAACAAAAACGCACGCACACAGGTGTATTTAGACACCATCCCTAAAGTCAGTGTGTGGCTACCATTATGGAAGGTAAAAACAGTTGCATACGCAAAATCTCACCATTGGTGAACCTCGGAGCTCTAGCAAAGGAAGGGGGGGGGGGGGGGGGGGGGGGGGGGGAACTTCAACAAAACAATGACCCACAAGTCACCAGTTCTTATTCCTGATATCTGGTGGGTCAGGGGCTGGTTTTCATTATTTCCTGAATCCTTCTGTGCCAGTACCCTGCTCCTTTCCACACACACATGCAATGCACAAGGTCAGAAAACAAAGACTTGCAATGCACAGCAGCCTTTAGAGGGTTGCTAAAATAAAGGGCAAAAAACATAAAAATATCACACACACATACACACACACACACACATGCATGCACACACATGCATGCACACTCACACACACACACAGACACATACACACAGACACACACATACAGACACAGACACGCACACATGCACACACACGCACGCATGCACGTACGCACGCACGCATTCACATACCAATCCAATCATGTTGTCTATAGCCCCACCGACCACACAAGTCATATCGGGGCTGACGCACGCACACGCACACAAACACACGCATGCACACAGGGGACAGGATGTAAAAAAGCACACGCGTGCTTATTCCATTATCCTTGATATAAAAGAATAATTAAATAAATAAATACACACACACACACACAATTGTGTAATACCATTGCGAGTGAACAGACGTCAACTTAGAGAAAGTGTGCGTATGCACACATGCACGCACACACATGCGCATGCACACACACATGCACGCACGCACAAAATTGTCTTATGCCGCTGTGGGTGAACGGATGTCAACTTAAAGAAAGTGCAGGCATGTACGCACGCACACACACACAGATCATCTTGCGCATGCGTTAAACCCTGTTCCACTTTCCATAAGAGTAGGCCACCGTGTGCCGGTGCGAACAGATGCAAGATTTACAAAACTGCATACACACAGGGACTGGATGTAAAAAAAAAAAAAAGCACACGAGTGCTTATCCCATTATCCTCGATATAAAATAATAAAATAAAAAGAAAATAAATAAATAAAAAATAAATAAAACACCCACACCCACACACATGCACGCACCCCCCCCCCCCCACACACACACACATTCACACACACACACACACACAGACTGTATCTGACCTTTTGCATCAGATCTAAGAGTTTCTCAAAGCGCTGCGTTTTGATCTCGGCAGTGTCGTCGTCCTTCTCCTCCTCATAGACACTGCAGATGGCGGTCATCAGTTCATACTGCTGACGATACAGGTTCACGTCGCTGGCCTCCAGCTTGCTCTCATTCTCTGCCAGGTACTCTGGATACTGTGGAGTGACAGACAATGACCGGTGGTCTAGAGGTAATGCGCCTTGCCTAGAAAGCGAAAAGTCCGGGTCGGACTGGTTCGAATCCCGTTTGGGCCCAAAACTTTCTCCCCATCCATTAGGACCATGGATGGTGGTCTGGGCGCTTTGTCTTTCGGATGAGACGATAAACCGAGGTCTCGTGTGTTACACATCATTGTTTAGCGCACGTTAAAGAACCCATGGCAACAAGGGGGTTGTTCTTGGCAAAATTCTGTAGAAAAAAGCCACTCTGATAGGGAAACAAATACAGTTGCAGACAGGAAAAAGGAAGAAAAAAAAAAAGGGTAGGTGCTGCACTTGTGGCGACTCGCTCTCCCCTGGGTAGAGCAGCCCGAATATCACGCAGAGGAATCTGCTGTGACAAAGTGGTACAAAATTTTTTTTTAAATAATAAAAAAACATGTGGCAACACGCTCTCCCCGGGGTGAGCAGCCCAAATTTCACGCAAAGAAATCTGCTGTGACATAAAGTGGTATAAATATAAATCAAATAAACTAAATAGATTTAGAGGGCACAAAGTGCAACAATCCAAACATCTATTGTCCTTTTCTTGGGTTTTGTTTTTTTTTAAACTGGAAATGTTTTTGTTTTCCAGCCTTCCTTGATTAGAGCCCTGAGGTTTACAAATGGTGAGATTTTTATGTATGCGCCCTTCCCCCTCCCCACTGAGGTAGCCCCATTCTGACTACAAGGACAGTATCTAAACATGACACCTGTGTGCATGCGTTTATTTATTTTTTTAATTTGACATCTATTCCTGCAAGCATGAAATGGCCTACTCTTACGAAAGACAGAACAGGTTTTTGAAGTGTGCTCAAAATGTTCTGCACGCATTCACACATGGGGCCTCAGTTAAGAGTTTTATCTGAAGGGCTTTCATGTTCGGTTTGATTTTCTCATCAAACTGGGAAGAAAGGGCAAGGCTGGGAATTGAACCCAGAACCTCAGGGTTTACTTGTTAGGCAGGTGAATGCCTAACAAGTAGAACATCTTGCACACAGGTTAAATCCTGTTCCGCTTTTCGTAAGGGTAGGCCATCGTGTGCCAGTGGGAACAGATGACATTGACAAAACTGCATACACACGGGGATTGGATGTAACAAAAGCACAAGAGTGCTTATCCCATTATTCTCGATATAAAAGAATAAAAAAAAAAAATAAAAAAATAATAATAATAAATAAATAAAATAAAATAAATAAAATAAAATGCTTTAACCATCCTGCCAACTTCCTTCTTCAACTGCAAATAAAATAGGCAAAACCATCACCTTCACAGCACACCTATCCCGCACCAGTCAGCCACAGCTAAAAAAAAAAATAAATTAAAAAATAAATAAATAAATAAAATAAAATAAATAAAATAAAATGCTTTAACCATCCTGCCAACTTCCTTCTTCAACTGCAAATAAAATAGGCAAAACCATCACCTTCACAGCACACCTATCCCGCACCAGTCAGCCACAGCTAAAAAAAAAAATTAGCGCGCCCCGTCTTTGTACCCCCATATCCCCCCCCCCCCCAACAACTATGTCTCAAATCATCGCACGCTCACACCGAAGAGGTGGATGGCTCGAGAGACGGCAAAGCTTATGTTACGTATGACAAACGCGCTGCGTGCGGCAGGCTCGCCATGCTGGTGTAGATCAAGACAAAAAGTTGACAAGATTTTCCCCAGATTTGAACCCCTCAAAAGTGATGAACACGTTGACTAAATACAAAAATATTGAAGGAAGTTTAGAAATGAAACATTAAGATTACAATCCTGGCTTTCACAAAGTCAAATCTATCTGAATTCAGAAGGAAAACTGCGATCAATTTACGGCACTGGCGCAAAAGTTACCACTCTCAATATTAAACAAAGAAGAGCAACTTGACATGAACATCCAATCCAGCTGTTATTTTTTGTTATAACTCCTACGCAGATCAAGTAAAGTAGGAAAAAAAATCAGTGTGGTCACTTTTCTCCACTGTAACAGTGGAAAGGGCGCCACGCTATACTGAGCGGACCCTTACATGCAGTCAGTGTGTGAGCTAAGATTAGATCATCAGCGCTCAAGTACCAGTGTCTGAGAGCAGCGGAAAGTGGGGGTAAACGACTACCGTGCCTTCTGTAGCATCCTGTGGTAACGGCTCAGAAGTTTCTAGATCTATCTTGGAATGGTTTTCTCTTCAGCCAGTTACATGAAAGGAACTATATCAGTCATGGATGAAGACCATTTCAACATACTATTTTGATGCACAAGAACACTGTGATATAGGCCTATCTAGGGGGAGAGGGGGAGGGGGGGTTTAAGCATCCTTATAAAATATTCTGACACACTGACTTTTTCCCTGCTTTTTTCAAAGTGGTATCACAGCCAGCAAATGAAAATATTCCCCCGTGTACATACACAGCATCCCACCGGCAACAAGGTAGATGCTTCACCAAAGGCACACTACACTGCACCCCTGATGCCTATTCTGCAGGAAAACAACTCTGTCGCAAGGTATACCACCTACCATACGCAGCCTACACTTCCACTAGAGATGCATCAGGATGAGGTTTTGACATCTGCGCCAAGATGTTGTGACATGCGTACATTCATACACTGGACCTCAGTTTACAATTTCAGATGGATCAGTAGTTGCCTAGAAAGCAAAAAGTAGGAGTTTGAAGTGTGTGGTGGCTCGATCCCCGTTTGGGCCAGAAACTGTCCCTTACCCACTAGACCGTAAATTGCGGTCTGAGTGCTAGATTTTTTGACGAGACAATAAACCAAGGTCCTGTGTGTTATACAAAATTATTTAGCACACCTAAAAAAAAAAAAAACATGGCAACAAGGGATTTGTTCCTGGCAACATTCTGTAGACAAAAACACACTCTGATAATTATAGAAACAAATATTTAGTTGCTGACAGGAAAGGAAAAAAAAAAAAAAAGGGTGGCATTGCTCTTGTGGCAACGTGCTCTTCCCAGGGAGAGCAGCCCGAATTTCATATGGAGAAATTTACCGTGACTTACAGTGGTATACAATACTACACGATACAATATCATCCAAAAGACTGCAAATGGGGAGGAGCAGGGGCACTGAATAGCCTAGCTCTGTCTTGAGTAAAACCTATGCCCTTAAGATCCTAAACCAAAACCTTTAATTAAGATTAAAAAAGCTGTGCTGTCAACAACCCCCTACACACACATGCATGCATGCACGCACGCATGGACGCGTGCGCACACACACACGCATGCAGAACACCTTGCGCACACATTAAATCCTGTTCCGCTTTTTGAAAGAGAAGGCCATTGTGTGCCGGTGGGAACAGATGACAAGATTTACAAAACTGCATACACACGAGGACTGGATGTAAAAAAGCACACGAGTGCTTATTCCATAATCCTCAATATAAAAGAATAAAAATAAAAATAAATAAAAGAATAAATAAATGAAAAAACACACACACACAC
>CM060346.1:15812715-15830215 GCA_030674155.1 Stramonita haemastoma
GGGGGAGAGTGGAGTCAGCACTGATGTTAACTCCAGGAGAAAAATCCTCCTCGACCGGGAATCGAACTCGGGTCGTCAAATTGCGAGCGCAATGTTCTGGCCATTAGGCTATCCCGTCCCCCTTATGAATGTGTGTGTACATGAGTGTGTGCACAAGTGTGTGTGTGTGCGTGTGTGTGTGTGTGTGTGTGTGTGTGTGTGTGTGTGTGTGTGTGTGTGTGTGTGTGTGTGACTTACTGCCAAAAGGTCGTCACCTGGAGGGGTAGTCACTTTCAAAGAAAAAAAACAACCTGACAGTCTATTTTCTGTGTGGGTGTTGTGAATAAGTGGTATATAAAGCGGAAATAAAATGCAAGCAAAATCTAATGCCGTTGCAGTGAAATCAAAGGTTTAATGCCATTTTTGCAAGAAAAAATGGCGCCCCAAAACGGACACTGCCACACCATCAACAAGCAAAACTCGTTCAGAGCCAAAGTACAATTGGGATACTATTTTTCTTTTAGTGAAAGAAACAAGAAAAGTCAAACAAGCATATGAAGCTAATATGAGAACTGAAAATGGTTTTGTTGAGTAGGCAATTGATTTAAAAAATAAAATGGTCACGCATCATCTTCGGTGTAATCACATTTCCACATGATCCATCGAACTTTCTCATCATCAATCACAACATGGGCATAAAGTACCTGCTGGTGACCTATTTTTTGATTGACCAGTGACCAAACTACACAGGGAGATGAGAACTGGTTGATCATTCATTGAATTTTCTTTTTTCCAAGGCAGTTTTGTCAATTATCCAATTTTTGGCATCATCACTGAAGCATGACAATTTTTTCTGATAAAAGCGCTAAATTAAATGCAATAATTTTGAAACGTTTACAACACTTCCAGTTGGTTATGAGGTAGCTGCCATTTGACTTATAGCAGCAGAAAGTGTCACTGTCGACTGCTACAACTTCGAAATGGTATGTGGTAAACAATGGGGAAAACATGATGTGCGATCACCAAGCAGACAACATGGGGAGAAATGCTTATTTTTGTGATATCCTTGTAATTTTTTAGGTTTATAATTGTGTAGAATAAAAGTATGTGGTTCCAAGCATCAGTGAGACTAGTGACAACATGATCTTGCCATGTCAGGATGAATGGGATGCTTTTTCTCAGGTTACACAAAAACGTTTCGGGTAAGCCCAAGATGCAATAACTGATTGTAGATTTGATGGGTATTTTCAGAATAATGTTAAATTTTGTTCAAATTATAACCTGCAGAATAAAGATAAACCAAAAAAAGGAATGTTTAAAGAAAAACAAAAACAAGTTTTTGTGACCCCAAAGAAATGGTGAAAAAAGTAAGCTGGGCTTGAAATTTTTTTTTTTTTTTAATATTTAATAAACAATAATTTTCTTCTTTGATTACACAACAAGAACTATTGTAAATGTGAGGAACAATAAGGTTTCGCAGTTTTTGCTAGTATTACAAATATTACATGGTTTACATTTTATTTGACATAATTTTGTTCAAAAGTAGTGCTACTCTGTGCAGGATCATGAGTCATTGAGTAGGTGATAGGAATGCTCTTGCCCATTGCAGACATTGATCAATTATAAAGATATTGATTTTTTATTTCCTACCATTCTCATTTAATGATTTATTCAACAACTTTACCAAAATGCTTTTCGATCATTTGTTTCATTGAAAAAACCTTCAAAATTGTACATAATTTTTTCTTTCTTTTTTTTCCCCACTTGAGTGATACATTGCTTTCACCTATATTTAAAGACAAGTCAGCAGCACTTTTTAAGTGAATTGATCTGTTTAATGTGAAAAAAGGAAGAAAATTGATATTAGGAGATTATTTTAGGTTTTGCACACGTATACGATTTTAAGTCATTTTAGTGCTTTGGCATAATACAGAGGTGCAACATATTTGTTGGTTTTTGTATTTCCTCTTTGAAATAAAAGAGGAATCACATCAACTGATCCTGTGCTGTGATCTTATTGCATATATGATGTGTTATATGGAACACAAAACAGTTGATCACATCCCATAATATCAGTAGAAAACAGCAAAAAACTGTTGGATGTCGCACATCACTGATTGCCCCACAAACGGCTTTCCATGGCCCATCAACTATTTCAAGGAATTTTTTTTTCTAGTCTTACACATTGATATTCATATAATCTGTTCAAATCTGTTCATTTTTTAAATACAAACATCTAATGAACAGACTTATCTACGTAGTTTGGTGTAATCACTGAGCTGTGACAAACCCATCAAATCAGATTTTAAATGTTATTTTCTCAAAAACTAAAAGTCAGACTATCTTTTCCTCTCACAGAATGATTATATATATATATATATATATATATATATATGTGTGTGTGTATGTGTGTGTGTGTGTGTGTGTGTGTGTGTGTGTGTGTGTGTGTGTGTGTGTGTGTGTGTGTGTGTGTGTGTTACTTTTCAAAAATACACTTAGCTCAAGTTTTCCAGTTACTTTATTTTCACCCCCCTTTGTCCTCTTTTCGTGACGACCTTTTGGCAGTAAGTCATGTGCGTGCATGTGTGTGTGTGTGTGTGTGCAAGCGCATGCGTGAGCGCGTTCATGTCTGTGTGTGTGTGTGTGTGTGTGTGTGTGTGTGTGTGTGTGTGTGTGTGCGTGCGTGTGCGTGTGTGTGTGCATGTGTATGTGCGTGTGCGTGTGTGTGCCCTGTGCTAAAACATGACTGTGAAATCTCATTAACATAAAACATCACTCTGAAAGCTCAACAACAGCTCCTTTCATACCAGTGCAGCCTGTTTCATTGCTGTTGTCTCACCTTGCTCATGACTGTAATATAGCTGGTGTATGATTGACTCAAAGTCAAACTAAACCTACACCTAGACACACACACAGACATACACACACACACACACGTGCGCATGCAGGCATGCTCTCACGCATGCATGCACAAGTGCTTGCGTGCACACACACATGCACGCATGAGTGCTTGCGTGCACGCATGCACACACACACACACACATCGGTTTGTGTGTGTGTGTTGTGTGTGTCTTTCGGATGAGACAATAAAGTCTTTCGGATGAGAATATAAACCGAGGCCTCGTGTGTGAACACACGCAGAACTTGTGCCCACGTTAAATCACACAGTGACACAAACACACAAGACCTAATAAAGCCACCCCCCCCCCCAAAAAAACAACAACAACAACAACAAAAACAACAACTAGAAAACAACCAAGCTAAACCTCTAGTCTACTTCAAAAACTCACCTGAGGTTTGCCCCCAGCAGCCCCGGTGCCAGCAGGGGGTGCAGCAGCAGTGGTATCCGAGGCTGCACTGTCTGAGGCTCCACTCAGCTTCATCTTGTCGTTGAAGTCCTCCAGGGCACCTGGGTTCACACAAAACAGCATGCACACTGAAAACCCACACTGCTGACCCATCTGAACAACTTGAATAGATTTATAAGTTCTTTAGTATCTGGCTTTATTTAACTCGCTCGGACGACCAGTTCTCTCCGTTGCTTTTCCCCACAGATCGCCCATTTGTTAATGGTTAGTAAAAAAAAATTTTAAATCATAAAAAATACAAAACACAGAGTAAGAAAATGAAAATTTCAGAACATATTAATAACATGCTGGGTTAGTACATATCAAAAGATTGAAGCTCTCACTTTGATATTTGAGCTTGGACTAGCATGAAGAAAATACTCTGAATTTAGTACTCCATGTCGCTACTCTGTGTCGACTACTCTCTGCAACCGCGAATAAAGAGTTTGGAACACATGGAATCACCCAACAATGCTCTGCATTCGACCTTGGACAGGCTCAGGAAGCTATGTTAAGCTGCACTAGTCATAGTATTATGTGGCTGCCAAGTGGAAAATCTGCAAACAACAAATCTGCTATAGTGGATGGCTGTCCAAAACCATTGACAGCGATCTTCTGAGAGTTAAGAGTGCATCCTGATATTTGACATATGTCGCCACCATCTGTGCTGCATCTTATGTATTCATGAGTCTGAATACAGCGCATTGTTCTCTTCAAAATGTATTTAACTATGATTTGGATTCTAGGTCATTGTGCTCTTTTTTTTTGGCTTTTCCTCTTTCACTACTTTGCAATGGTGAAGACAATCAGCAGTCATAACCATCACCATTATGACTATGAGTTATGACAAAAGCAATTACAGTTGTTGCGCACTAAAATCAGAATCAGATTCAATAGTAACTCCAGAGAAAAAAAGAAAAACCCTCAACTGGAGAAAACTTTAATCTTATGCTGGTTATATATCACAGAGTAGACCTGATGCTGTTAACACTGAGCTGATACTGGAAGGGTGATTTAGAGGTAATGCACTTGCCTAGAAAGCCTGAAGTTTGGGACTGATCTCGGTAAAAAAAAACACCATTATACTCAAGACTTTTTCCTCATGAGTAACCATGAATTATCTGTGGTTTGGGTGTTAGTCTTTTATTCTCAGATAATAAACCAAGGCCCCATGTATGAAATACACATTCAGCGCATGTAAAAGTGCCTACCGCGACAAGGCAGTTGTCCCTGGCAAAATGTAGGAAAAAGCCATTCTGACCTACAGTCTATAGATAAACAGATACACACACACACACATATATGTATATATATATATAATATATATATATATATATATATATATATATATATATATATATATTGTATGTAAATATGGGTGGCGGTGCTCCTGTGGAGATCCGCTCTCCTCGGGGAGAGCAGCCTGAATTTCAGGCAGTAAAATCTGCTGTGACATCAAGTGGTATACAAAATACATCCAATATAAGAGCTAGTTCATGACTATATTGCATGTTTTGGCTAAGTAAGGGGGACGGGATAGCCTAGTGGTCAGAACATTGCGCTGGCAATTTGATGGCCCGAGTTCGATTCCCGTTGGGGGATTTTTCCCCTGGAGTTAACGTCAGTGCTGACTCCACTCTTCCCAAAAGTCTTTCGGATGAGACTGTAAACCGAGGCCCCGTGTGCGAATGCACACACAGATCATCTTGCGCACACGTTAAATCCTGTTCTGCTTTTTGTAAGAGTAGGCCACCATGTGCTGGTGGGAACAGATGAAAATATTTACACAACTGCATACACGCAGAGACTGGATTAAAAAAGCACAAGAGTGCTCATCCCATTATCCTCAATATAAAAGAATAAAAATTATATATATATATATATATATATATATATATATATATATATATATATATATATATATATATATATATAAATAAATGAATAAATAAATAAATAAATATAAATGAATAATAAGTATCTTTGCTGCTGTGTGGTTTCCTTTTCACTTATCTCTCTAAATTCTAAGCTTTATGTGTATGCTTGCGCACGTTTGTGTGCATGTGTGTGCATGTGCATGTACATTCAAATTTGTTTAAACTATTGTTATTGGTTACTTGTGTGTTGCATAGGTCGAATGCAAGTGCTTTGATTTGTTTTTGCAAAATATAGTGCTATATAAATTCCATGTATTATCATTATTTTCAAGCATAAGGAAATATGAATTTTTTCTTAGTGAATCTTTTATTTTATTTTATATCAAGGATAATGGAATAACACTCATGCTTTTTTTCATCCAGTCCCCATGTGTATGCAGTTTTGTAAATTGTGTCATCTGTTCCCACCGGCACACACTGGCCTACTCTTACAAAAAGCAGAACAGGATTTAACGTGTGAGTGAGATGTGTGCGCATTCGCACACGGCGCCTTGGTTTACAGTCTCA
This sequence comes from Stramonita haemastoma, assembly GCA_030674155.1. NCBI lineage: Eukaryota > Metazoa > Mollusca > Gastropoda > Neogastropoda > Muricidae > Stramonita > Stramonita haemastoma. Next base: position 15,818,486 of record CM060346.1, read on the forward strand.
TCTGAAAGACTTTTGGGGAGAGTGGAGTCAGCATTGATGTTAACTCCAGGGGAAAAATCCCCTCAAACGGGAGTCGAACTCGGTCATCAAATTGCCAGCACAATGTTCTGACCATTATGCTATCCAGTCCCCATGTGCATGTTGTATTTTTGTAAGTTGTGTCAGCCATTCCTGCCATCACAAATATGATTCTCCACAACAAAATGAGTTGCATTGCATCTGACCCCCTTTTCTGCCTCTTACAGAATAGGCAGGTTGAGGTCAGGTTGTCAATTTTGACATTTTGATTGGTGATAAAACGCTAAGTGTAGCCTGTAGGCTTTCTTTAACCTTATAATTGTACTGAACTATCAAGATGGAATTTTGTTTCTTTTTGCTTAGTATAAATGTGTATTTCAAAACACCTAACCACTTATCTTGACCACCTGTTATGATGCAAAACGTTGATTTATTGTTTTCAGTCTTCCTAGAGTCTATCATTTCAATTTGTAATAATTTTTAAACCAACCTTCTCATTGTTAATCTGTAATGTTTATGGGTTTTTTTCTTTTTACTCAATAGGGTTTTTACTGAATACTGATAATATCACTAACATGTCAAGAAAACTTAAGAATTGACCTCCAGAACAATATGACATTACTCATTAGGTGGTGGAGGGTAAAAAAAAGACCTACTCTTCTGAAAGACAGAACAGGTTTTAATCATGCACAATATATTTTGAGTGCCTTCACACATGGAGCCTTGATTTACACTACAGCCTTGATCATCCAAAGCTCTAACTTTTGGAGGACTGGATTCTGCACTGATAGTCCAGGAGAAAAATCCCCAGAAAGAGGTATCTTGGTAATGGCTCAAATGCAGGCTGTCTGATCATTAGCAAAATGATTGAACCACCAGGCTATCCAGTATCCCATCCCTACACATACCATACTGCAAACTGTCTTATCACTGTATCATGTCAACACATGTCTCATCTGACAGGATCTATAGTAAAGCCTAAAGGTGTCCGTGCATGTGTGAGTGCATGTGCCAACCTTACTTTGAGCCATACAATTCTTCCTCTTGCCTTTTCATCCCCTTATATCAGGCCATCTGCTGATCATCATCAAGTGATCCAGACCCCACCTTCCACACACAGCCCTACAAAAGGAATAAAGCAAACAAAACAAGCACGCTTGCTTGTTTGTATGTTACAAAGCTCATCTCTACGTCCTAGATACATTCCATACATCAAATACTAAACTTCAACTTTTTACAAAAAAGGTGTAACAAAAATAACTGATAGGCCTATTGTAGTGATATGCTGACCTTCAAACCTACACTTCAAGTTGTAACGGTTTCAGATATTTGTCATCTGATTTACGAATTGGATTATCATAAAATTATATATCAAAACTTTGCTGCTATCATATAATAGAAGTACAAACATATAAGGTTTCACAATGGTGTTGTACATCAGCATCACCATGTCTCAACTAAGCCTATCGGACTTTGAACCAATTCTCAACTTTCACGTTGACGAAAATACGGTCTAACGGAGGTATAAAAATTAAAGACAAAGTTGACAGACTTTACAATACGCACTATTCAAGAGTTCATTCAGTTCAGGATCATCTTGTGAGCTTTTTTCTTTTCCATTCATGGCTGCATCAGCGGCGATCTTTTTGCCGTCATCGACAGAAGTTTCCTCGCTGGACGGTTGGGAAGCTGACTGGTCGGCCATGCTGGAGAAACGAAACTGGATCTGCCCCGTATGAGAACAAATCTGTTTAGGAATGAGTAATTTATCGCTGTATATTTCGAAAATATAATTTCGGCTAAGCTATACAAACTGCTTTATATAAAATTTTCCATAAATTTTATTAGCTTTAATTGCAAAACTGAGCCTAGATAATGCCATTTAAGGAGTAGCCTACCAGCAGAGGGAGGGAAATACAAGAGCGACATGTCCGTTTTCTGCACGTGGGTCTTCTGTTAAAAGTGCTTCCAAACCAAGATGTATCCAGTCGATAAAAGTAGACATATAATCCTAGGCCTATATCAGTGTGTGTGTGTGTGTGTGTGTGTGTGTGTGTGTGTGTGTGTTCTGCTTTGTACAAAGTCCAGTGGCTGGCCTTACACGCTACACGATGAGCTAATTATGATCATGCTAGGTATCTGAAATCAATAATGTTCACTCAACTGATGCATGCATCTGGACTAGCCTAGCCTAATTATTAAATATATATCTGATACAGATAGAGTGACTGGTTCACACACACGCACACACACACACACACACACACACACACACACACACACACACACACACACACACACACAGAGATATATATATATATATATATATATATATATATATATATATATATATATATATATATATCCTTTGGTCTGGCAACCATGGGGGCACCCCTTAAAACTTGACAACCAGTGTTCTCCATTCCTCTCTGTTCTGCCTTTCTCAAAATTTGGTCGAGTTCTAGGCCTGTCCATTGGCTGATGTTGTCCTCCCATCTCTTCCTTAGTCTGCCACTTTTTCTTCCTCCTTGGACAGTGCCTTGCAGTCTTGTTTTTGCAAGTCCATTTTGATCTTGTGACATGCTATCATACCATTTAAGTTAAGCTTCTTTAGGATTGATTGATAGAAGATTTTGGTAGGGACCAATGGTTTGCTGGATTTCATTGTAGACTTCTTCATTGCTGATGTTGTCTCAGTAGGAGATGCCAAAGAGTTTTCTAAAGCATCTCATCTCTACTCCCTGTAGGCTACTCTTCTCTCCAAATCTACAGTCAGGGGCCAGGATTCACAGACATACAGGAATATGGATATGACAACCAGACAAGGAAGTGCATTATTCTGATCTTGGAGTTGAGTGAATTTTTGTTTATCTTTCCGGATGGTTTTCAGTTTTGACAGTGCTGTTATTGTCTGTGTAATCTTGCATACTGCCTTTGGTTTGAACCCTTTGTCTGATACAAGGGCTCCCAAGTACTTAAACTTTGAACCATTTCCAGCCTCTGGTCATTGATCCAAATATCAGTGCTGATGCCCTTGGCGCTATTGATCATCAGTTTGGTCTTCTCTGCACTGATTTCAATGCCGTATGTTTTAGAGGCCTTGTTCAGGTATTCTGTTAGGCTGGCAAGCTCTTGTTCTGATCCTGCTAGTGCTGGTCTTTTGCTGTTTTGGGATATGATAAGGTTCTTCATTTCTATTTTACTTCATCTTATTTTTTGTTAATGTGAGTACATGTAGGGTAAATCAGTGAATGTGCCATTTTCTTTGTTATTGGTGTTGTGTGTTTTGCGTTTGTGTGTGTTTTTGCGTGAGCAGGTGTGTGTGTGTGTGTGTGTGTGTGTGTGTGTGTGTGTGTGTGTGTGTGTGTGTGTGTGTGCATTGTACTGCACTGCACAGTTTTTTTTTGATGATATTGCTTTTATTTTACTTTTATTGTCTGGCCATGTAATATGCTGTGTATTGTATGTGCATGCATATTTTCTTTTTTTGTGTGCTAGTCAAATTTTCACGTTTATATAATTATAACCTATTTAAATTGATTTGATTGTACAGGTGGTGAACCCATGTTTTTGGAAATTGGGTTTTTTGTTTTAGTCAATTATAGTCCTTTCCTTTCCAGAATTCTTTGATATCAGGACTGTAGTCAGAAGCCAGAAAGTCGGAGGTCCCAGGCATCAGCAAGTTCTCCCACTTCAGCACCTGGGACCACCCCAAAAATGTTACAAATTGTAGAAGTAACGAGATGAGATGAAACTCACTCCTTAAGGAATTGGGGCTTTATAAGCCTCTGTTTTATTATTATTATTAACTAATCAACAACTAAAACTATTACAGCCATTACTCTCAACTCCCAAGCCACATCCCACCCACATGTCAATCACTCAAACAAAACAATCTCACACACACACACCCACACATCAACCACACCCGCCACTACTGTCATCTCCTAAGCCACACCCCACCACAGAGTCAATGGCTCAAACAAATCACTCAACATCAACCACACTGCCACTACTGTCAACACATCCACTATTCAGTCCACAGCTAAAATTAGGCTGCCCCTTCTTTGTACCCACCACACCCTCCTCCCCCCCACTGTGTCTCAAACCATCCCATGCTAATGGTCTAAGACTAGGAAGTGGATGGTTGGAAAGAGGGCAAAGCTTACATTATGTAGGCTAAGTTGTTCTGACACAGTTCCAAGACAACTGTGTCCATGGCTTACAACTGTGTGCTTACAACTCACAACATCAAGAATTATTTATGACTGATCTGACACAGTTCTCTCAACAACACAGTTTGTCATAATTTACTACAGTGTCATCCCCCTTAAAGAGGTTTGTTACAACTTGGAACTGAAGTAAGCAAGTTGACAAAAATGCATGAGAAGCTTTTAAAATGCTGAAGTAGTGCATTACATTGAACTTACATTGATTAAATACATGTTGTGTTGTTGTGTGTGTGTGTGGGGGGGGGCTAACACAGTTCATGGCAAATTGCATGCTTAATCAGGGGGTTCCACCAGTCAATTCCCTGCAACAACTGTATCCACACTGAATCAACTGTGTCAGAACATAAGTGCACTGCCTGTGGCAGGCCCATTCTCTCAACACACATAGGTTGTGTACTAGTAATCAGATCTGACAACAAAATTTACAAGATTTTCCCTTAGTTGGAACCCCTAAAAATGATGGACACATAGATTAGATACCAAAAAAATATTGAAGGATGTTTAAAAATGAAACATTAAGATTACAATCCCGACTTTGCCAAAGTCAAACCAAACTAAATTTAAAAGGAAAATTGCAGTCAATTCATATCTTTAGCACAAATATTACCACTTTCAATACTAAACAAAGAAGAGTAACCTGACAGGAATATCCAATTCAGCTGTAGATGTACTTCTTCACAACAAGAGAATAATGCATTGAACACACTTGAATATAGGGTTGAAAAATATCGCTAAGTATCGCACAACACTGAAAAGTTGGAAATCAAAATCTGTGTGGTCAATTTTCTCCATTGTAACAGTGGAAAGGATACTAGCAGAAGGCAGAAAGTAGGACTCTTCCATGCTATCAGTGCTGAGCTAAGATCAGATCATTAGGGCTCAAATACAAGCATCTAAAGCATCGGGAAAACCCGAAAGGACTGCCTGTCAACTCCTAAGCCACACCCCCACCAGCTCGTCAAGCCCTTAAGCAAAACGATCACACACCTATCAACCACACCCGCCACAACTGTCAACTCCCAAGCCACACCCCCACCAACTTGTCAACTCCTAAGCCACACCCCCACTAATGCATGGGTTCTTCTCTTGTTTGTCAGATGTGTCTGGGAAAATAATAGCATGTCCTTTCCAGCTTTTCTCTTGGGCCTTACAGACCAACCAGCTCTGCACCTGCTGGGAGGGTCTTGCAGGGCAAGCACTAATACTTTCCCTAGTATTGATCTTTTTGCATGGTATTGTGATTTGTTAAGGGGGTACCTAAAGCCTCATAGGCTGATTTTAACCCTCTAGGTTTCTGTCAAGGTTAGCTTACCCTTATCTCCTGTTACCTTCAGAGCCCCGAGGACAGAGCTTTTTACTTATCATGATTCCATAATAAATTTGATTATAGGGTATTTCATAGAGACAATAGACCTACCTGTTGTCCTACCCCTGACTGATAAGAAAATGCTAGTTGGTCCCCATTGCTTTCGCAGTTAACCCCCTACCCCCCACCTGGGACAGCCTGGTTGTGGAAGGTCTCTTCACCAGGAAAATGCATCCATCACGCAAACAAAACAAATACATACCCATTAACTACACCTTCCACCACTGTCAACTTCTAAGCCACACCCCCACCAACATGTCAATCACTCAAACAAAGCAGTCATACATCCATCAACCACACCCACCACTGAAGTACACATGCCTAAATAACCAATCCATAGCACAGTACCTGTCAAGACACCTCGCAATCCACGCCACCTGCCAAGACACCTACTTAGCCACTCCTGCCACTCATGATAACCTACCATGAAAAGGGCAATTCCGAGCAATGGGGCTCTCTAGCGGCCATTCTGACACGATTCCTCAGCAACTATAGCTTGCAGACAAACTGTGTCACCCCCACCCCATCCCCCATGATGCAGAATCCCCCCCCCACACCCCCACCCCCCATCAAGTAGGGGAGGCGGATAGCCTAGTGGTCAGAACATTGCGCTGGCAATTTGAAGACCCGGTTGAGTCCGGTGGAGGAAATTTTCTTCCTGGAGTTAACATCAGTGCTGACTCCACTCTCTTTAAACCGAGGCCAGTGTGCAAACGCACACAGAACATCTTGCACACGTTAAATCCTGTTCCGCTTTTCGTAAGAGTAGGCCATGGTGTGCCGGTGGGTACAGATGACAATATTTACAAAACTGCATACACACGGGGACCGGATGAAAAAAAGCACACGATTGCTTATTCTGTTATCCTCGGTATAAAAAATAATAATTAAAAAAAAAAAAGGCAGTTGTAAATTGCCAGGATCTGCATTAGGCCCCCATGTACACAAAATGATAACATAATTATCTTTAATCAATGTAACTTCAATATAATGCACTACTTCAGCATTTTAGCTCCTCATACATTTTTGTCAACTTTCTGATTCAGTGACTAAAGTGTTTAACACACTTTGTCAAAACTTTTCAGTACCAAAAACATGCAATGGCAAAAGGTCTTAGACTCTAGTATCTTTATTATCATTTCTTTTTTATACTAATAACTTTTGCCATTGCATGTTTTTGGTGCTGAAAAGTTGTGACCCCTCCCCCCCCCCCCCCCTCCTGGACACAGTTCTGGTAAGTTACAACACACTGATATGTCCAACTGTGTCAGAACAGCAGTTTTTTTTTTTCCATTTCCACTGCTCTTCTTAGATGCTGGTACTTGAGCTCTACTGATCTAATCTTAGCTCACACATTGTGGGGTGATGTTGTTCTGACATAGTTTGTCCCAACAACACAATTCGTTGTAATTTGCATGGACTGTGTCAATGGGGGATCAACACAGTTCATGGTAATTACAAGGAACTGTGTCGACCCCCCCCCTCTACACAGTTGTTGCAAATTACAAGGAACTGCATAGTAAATTACAAGGAAAGGCCTCCTCATGTAAATAAAACAGCAACATATCTTTAATCAATGTAAGTTCAATATAATGCACTACTTCAGCATTTTAGAAACTCCTGCATTTTTGTCAACTTTCTGACTTCAGTTCCAAGTTGTGACAAAGTGCCTTGACGCACCTTGTCACAACTTCTCAGCACCAAAAGCATGCAATGGCAAAAGTTCTTAGTATCTTTATTATCATTTCTTTTTTATACTAAGAAATTTTGCCATTGCATTATTTTGGTGCTGAAAAGTTGTGACAAAGTGTGTCAAAGGGCTTTGTCACAACTTGGAATTGAAGTAAGCAGCTTGACAAAAATGTATGAGAAGCTTCTAAAATGCTGAAGTAGTGCATTATATTAAACTTACATTGATTAAAGATTTTGTTGTTGTTGTTTTTTACATGGGGGGAGGGGGGGGGTTAACACAGTGGTAATTTACTACGAACTGTGTGGAGCCCCCCCCCCCCCCCCCCCCCCCCCAAAAAAAAAAAAAAAAAAAAAAAAAATCAACACAGTTTGTTTAATTTAGGACTGTGTTGTTGGGACAAACTATCACAACACATGTGATAGCCTAGTGGTCAGAACATTGCACTGGCAATTTAGCAACCCCAGTTTGATTCCTGTTGAGGGGATTTTTCTCCTGGAGTTAACATTAGTGCAGACTCCACTCCACCAGAAAAAGTCCTTAGGATGAGACTATAAACCAAGATCCCATGTGCAAACCCATGCAGAACATCTTGCCCACACTTTAAATCTAGTTCCCCTTTGTGTAAGAGTAGGCCATTGTGTGCTGGTGGGAACAGATGACAAGATTCGCAAAACTACATACATAGGGGACTGGTTGTAAAAAAGCACATGAATGCTTATTCCATTATCCCCCCTATAAAAGAATAAATAGATAAAATTAAAAATAACCCATGGAAGGGTCTCACATCAGGCCTTGAAGATATGGTAGCCTGTTCAGCAGGAGCACTTGACAACAATGCAGTTGTGTGTAATTTGTGACCTATGGATGCAGTTTGTGCAAATTGTTCAGTGCCAGGTTGTGACAAAGTGGGCTTTGTCACAATCTGGAGGTGTAGCCAAACACCTAAATAAGGTATAAGCAGATAATTGAAAGGTTTTTATCTGTTTTTTCTTCTTCTTGGTTTCTTTTCAAAGAAATAATTTACTGCATTTTTTTTATTTTTTATACTAAATAGCTTTATGATTGCAAATTTAGGGTGTTGAAAACTTGTGACAAAGTTCATTGATACATTAATTTTGTCACAACTTGGAAATGAAGTCAGAAACTTGACAAAAATGTGTGAGGAGCTTCTAAAATGCTGAAATAATGAATATATGGGGTGGGGGTAAGGTAGTATGTCACAGTTTGTGACATAGTGGGGGGGTCAAGCACTTTGTCTCAGTTTGTGACATTGTGTGTTGACCCCCTGTTCAGCTTTAGTAGGTCCCAACAATGCAATTATCTTAATTTACAATGCAGTTTGCAAACTGCAATTTGGAACAAACTGCAAGCCTCCATAAAAAAAAAATCCTTAATCAATGTTACTTCAATATAATGCACTACTTCAGCATTTTAGAAGCTCCTCATACATTTTTGTCAACTTTCTAACTTCAGTTCTACTTGTGACAAAGTGCATTAGTTACTTTGTGACAGCTTTTCAGCACCAAAAACCTGTAATGGCAAAAGTTCTTAGTATAGAAAAGACATTATAATGATGTTGATTTGTAAAAACAAAACACACTGAATAAATAACAGAACCTCCCCAAAAAACAAAAACAAAAAACAAACAAAACAAAACAAAACAAAAAAAAACTTTTGAATCATTAGCTATTACTTTTATCAGCTGGTTGACTTTACTTCCAGATTGGGACAAAGTGCACTTTTCATCATCTAACACTGTGCAATGATAAAGCTACATAGTATAGAAATGTGCTCCTTCCAACTGCAGTGCATAAATTGTTTTTTTAAGAATCAAAAAGAAAAGAAAAAGTCCTTGACTACTATACTAAGAACTTTTGTCATTGCCTGTTTTTGGTGCTGAACAGTTGTGACAAAGTGTCTCAACACACTTTATCACAACTTGGAACTGATGTCAGAAAGTTGTCAAAAATGTGTGAGAAGTTTCTAAAATGCTGAGGTGGACCGGGTAGCCCAGTGGTCAGAACATTGCCCTGGCAATTTGACAACCTGGGTTCGATTCCTAAATCCAGTTGGAGGGGGGGTTTCCCCTGGAGTTAATATCAGTGTTTACTCTACTCTCCCCAAAAGTCTTTTGGATGAGACTGTAAACCAAGGCCCATGTGCAAACACAGCAAAACATCTTGCCCACACATTAAATCCTGTTCCACTTCTTTTTGTAGGTAAGAGTAGGCCATTGTGTGCCAGTAGGAACAGATGACAAGATTTACACAACTGCATACACACATGGACTGTATGAAAAAACCCCACACAATTGCTTATCCCATTATCCTCCATATAAAAGAATAAATAAAATAAAAAATAATTACAAATAAATAATAGGGGAGGGGGGGGGGGGGGGGGGGGGGGGGGGGGGGGGGGGGCTAATCAATGCAGTTGTTGCAATTGGGACAATGGGAGATCCTCATACTTCATTGTTGCAAATTGGGAGAAATTATGTTGTTGGGATATACTGCAGTAGAACACTAACCCCCCTCCCACCTCCCACACTATGTAACAATTGTAAGCTGGTGGGGGGAATACACTATGTCACAAATCATACATAGTGCTTTGTTGAGACATAGCATGGCAGAACAAAAACATACAAAGTTTTTTTTTTTCCTTCTGGTTTTAATAAAGTAATTGACCTGTTGCCTACATAATGAGCATTTCTTTTGATTTTAAGTAGTTTTTTCATTGCAAGATGCAAGACACTGAAGATAATTTACAACTAAAACCACACACATGAAAATTTTTTACAGCACAGCATTCAAGGTATTTTTCTTTTCTTTTCTTTTCTTAAAATACAACTTATGTGCTGCAATTGGAAGGAACACATTTTTTATACCAAGTAGCTTTATCATTGCAAACTGTTAAACGATGAAGAGTGCACTTTGTTACAATCTGGAAGTAAAGTCAAACAGTTGAAAACAGTAATACCAGTGGATTCAAAGGGCTTTTTGTTTGTTTTTTGTTGTTTATTTATTATGGGATGTTTTTTGTTGTTGTTGTTGTTTTTTTGTTTTTTTTTTTTACAAATCAACTTCATTGTACTTTCTTTTTTTTACCTAGAACTTTTGTCATTGCAAGTTTTTGGTGCTGAAAAGTTGTGACAAAGTGCCTCAATGCACTTTGTCACAACTTGGAACTGAATTGAGAAACTTGACAAAAATATGTGAGGAGCTTCTAAATTGCTGAAGTGGTACATTGTATTGAACTTATATTGACTAAAGATATATATATTTTTTTTAATGGGGGTTGTTCTGACACAGTACATCCTAGCAACAAAGTTCATGGTAACTTGGGACTGGATTGGGAGGGGGGGAGAGGGGGAGGGGGGTGGTTCTTGTGATGAACTGAGCTAATGGGGGGAGGGGGGGAATTAAATGCATCAATTGGGGGGTGAGGACAAGGGACAAACTGCATCGATCCAAAAAGGGGGATCCAAGAGAGGGTATTCATGCTGCAATTTGCCATGAACTGCATTAGCCCCCCCCCCCCCCCCCCCCCCCCCCCCCCTCATGTAAAAGAAAAAACACCAAACCAACATATCTTTAGTCATCAATGTAAGTTCAATATAACAGTTCCAAGTTGTGACAAAGTGCATTGAGGCACTTTGTCACAACTTTTGAGCACCAAACACATGCAATGGCAAATGTTCTTAGTATAAAACAGAGATGATAATAATGTTGATTTCTATAAAAAAAAAAAAAGAAAAAAAAAAGACATGATAAATAAACAACAAAAACTTTTAATCTTCAACTAGTTATTACTTTTTTCAGCTATTTGACTTTTCTTCCAAATTGCCACAAAGTGTACTCTTCATCATCTAACACTTTGCAATGATAAAGCTACTCATTATAAAAATGTACTCCTTCCAATTGCAATGTGTAAGTTGTTTTTAAGAATCAAAAAGAAAAGGAAAAAAAACTTGCATGCTGTGCTGTAAATTTTTCACATGTGTGACTTTAATTCTAGTAAGTCAGGAAGTTGACAAAAATGTATGAGAAACTTTTAAAGTGCTGAAGTAGGGCATTATATTGAGCATACATTGATTAAAGATATGTTGTTGCATTTTTTACATGGGTTCGGGCAATTTGCCAGAACTGCACAGTTTGTGGCCCCCATAGGGAGTATCACTCAGTTTGTGGCAACTTACAAAAGAGTTTCATCCTAGGATAAACTGTGTCAGAACAAGGGTTGAGGGGGGTTGTCCCAATTGCCATGTGTGGGGAGATCAAACACAGTTGTGGCAATTTGGGATGGACTGTATTAGCCCCCCCCCCCCCCCCCCCCCCCCCACCATGTAAAAACAAACAAACCAAACAAAACATCTTTAATAAATGTAAGTTCAATATAATGCACTACTTCAGCATTTTAGAAGC
>CM060346.1:15835215-15882715 GCA_030674155.1 Stramonita haemastoma
AGACGTCTGCAAGCGTGACATGAAAGCCCTGGACATCAACACAGAGAACTGGGAGGAGGTAGCAGCTGACCGCAGCAAATGGCGCAGTGTTCTCCACAAACAGCTGAAGTGTGGTGAAGAAAAGATCCACACCGCAGCAAACGAAAAGAGAGCCAAGCGGAAGGCATGTCCTCCAGCCACCTCAACAGGCCACATCTGCATCAGATGCAACAGAGACTGTCACTCCGGCATTGGACAGACCAGCCTAGCCGGAGTTGTCGCTGAACAAATGACCTGTCTTTTGGCGCGAATTCCCTAGTCTACACCTACTGACGGAGGCCTACTAACAAATGGAGCATTAATTGAATTTACACAATATCAATTACATTTAACACACATGATTTTTAAAATGGAGAGTACAAAACATGAATAGAATATTTCTCATCGTGGATGGTAAACATATTTAGACAATAGGTGACACATTCAGAGAGAGAGAGAATGAATGAATGAATGAATGAATGAATGATCTTTATTTTTCAAGGGTTACAGAGTAAGCATTACATACTTTTTTTCACCCGGCCCTTGCCCTGATCAGGGAATAAAGCTAAAAAAAAACACACACCTCCCTACCCCTACATACCAGCATCACCACCAACAACAGTTCAACCAATATTTTAAAAGAAGAAAACGGGATACATTCAACAAAATGCGTCAGCCTAACTGGATACACTGATAATTATTTAAAAAAACAACAACAACAAAAGTGTGTGTGTGTGTGTGTGTGTGTGTGTGTGTGTGTGTGTGTGTGTGTGTGTGTGTGTGTGTGTGTGTGTGTGTGTGTGTGTGTGTGTGTGTGTGTGTGTGTGTGTGTGTGTGTGTGTGCGTGCGTGTGTGCATGCGTGCGTGTGTGTGTGAGCGGGAAAACAAGCAAAGTAGGCATAAAAAGGAAGAAAACCACACACATAAAAACAACATAAAACCCTTTAAACACATAAAGCTACATAAAAAAACACATCTCTATATTCAAATGATAAGAATACAGAGAGAGAGAGAGAGAGAGAGAGAGAGAGAGAGAGAGAGAGAGAGAGAGAGAGAGAGAGAGAGAGAGAAGGCAAGGCAAGGCAAGGCAAGGCAAGGCAAGGCAAGGCAAGGCAAAGTATTTTATTCGAGGATAATAGATAAGCACTCGTGTGCTTTTTTACATCCAGTCCCCGCCCTTTTCAGGGATACATCAAATTGAGAAGATACTAAACAATAAAACTTTACGCAATACCAAACAACACCCAAGAATAAGGACACTATATATGATAAGGTAATAAAAAAAAAAAAATGCACTCGTTCAGAAAACAAAAATCTGAAGTCACAATTAAAGATTTGATTATGGAAGAGAAGAAAGCGTTAATAGATAAAGAGCAAATAAGAGAACAAAATGAAATAAACAACTCAAAGAAACATCAATCCACCACCATCTGTCAAAAATTATACATGTGTATAAATCATACATTTGGATAAAAGGGGAAATTTTAAAAACTAATATCCTTATTTGAGGGGGGGAGACATACTACCAATAAAAATATAAATAAAAAAAATCAAAATTATTATTATTATGTTTTGTTTACATAGAACATCCTAAATGTTTCAAAATAGGCAAAACATTTTTATCAATCGGATAATGTTTTATATACATTCACACACACTCACACACAGACACACACAGACACACACACAGACACACACATAGACACACACACACACACACACACACACACACACACACACACACACACACACACACACACATATATACACAGAAACATACACTCAATCACACACACACGCACACACACGCACACACAAACACACACACACACACACACACACACACACACACACACACACACACACACACACACACACACACACACACACATATAGACACACACATACACACACATACACAAACACACACACACACACACACACACACACACACACACACACACACAGAGAGAGAGAGAGAGAGAGAGAGAGAGAGAGAGAGAGAGAGAGAGAGAGAGAGAGAGAGAGAGAGAGAGAGAGAGAGAGAGAGAGAGAGAGAGAAAGAGATTACTAACTAGTGTAACACAATCATCAAATTCCTGTATAGTCAGGAGAATGAACATCTACTACATTCTAAGTTAGTAAAATACATGTAGTTTATACATAATATCATGACCAATCTTTGTGAATAGCCTATAGATATATTCATAAGAATGAATAACTACACATTATAATTGAATCAGGAAGAGAGTTCCACAGCATACGGTCTGAGTACAGTAAACTAGATTTGAACAAGCCCATTCTTGGGATGGGAACACTTGACTTTTCAGTACTTCTGGAATGATTCATTAGGAACTTATCTTTTAAGGATCTGGGAACAGTTCCTGCCATCATCTTGAACATCATCCTTCCTTTTTATATTTCAGTCTTTGGTGTAGGGGAAAAATATTTAACTGAGTATAATCCACCTCTAGCAAGGTTATTTTCTTTAGAAGGACCAGTTTAAGAGCACACTTATAAAGACTCAGTAACGGTTTGTAAGTGTTTGTACTGGCAGAATCCCACAGGATGGAACATAATCTATTGAGGATTGTATATATGCTTGAAAGAAGAATTTCCTTGAATGAAAGTTAAAGTGTTGAATTTAAGTCAACTTGTATACTCTTTGGGACAAGTATTTGCATAAGTAAAATATGTGGTAGAACCAGCTGAGATTTTCATCAATTGTTATTCCTGGAACTTTGGGGTGAGAGGTTTGTTCAATTGCTTCCTTTTTCATAGGGATGGGAAACAGTTCACATGATGAATTTTGTTGCCTTTGTCTGGTGGTGATAAGCATGCATTTTTCTGGTTGTTTTTTTGTGTATAGGCATGTGGTTCAGTTCTGTCCATTTGACAAGATTGTCAGCGCTTTTTTGTAATATGGTTGCAAGAGAGTTAATGTTGTTATGGCTTGTGTGTATGGCTGTGTCATCAGCAAATAGTTCACATTTGGATTTGATATGTAGAGGAAGGTCATTTCTGTATAATGAAAAGAGAGCTGGTCCTAGTATAGATCCCTGTGGTACTCCATAATGAATGGGTTTCAGTTTGGATGCGGATGTAGTTATTGAGACACATTGTTGCCTGTTTGTAAGATAGGAATCAAGTACTCGATATTATGTAGATCTAGCTTTTTATAGAGAAGTCTGTGGTCAATTTTATCAAATGTCTTTTTGAAATCTACAAATAATACTCCAAAAAATGTATTGTCATTAATGTTTGATAGCCAGTTGTCTACGAGACTAGTCAGTGTTGTGTGACATGGTTGGTTTTGTCTAGATCCAGACTGATTAGGGTGAAGTAGGTTGTTGATATCTATATGACGGGCTAGGTGTTTATTCATATGTTTTTCTAGGGGTTTTGAAATCATAGAAACAATAGAAATTGGCCCATAGTTTGAAGGATATGAAGTATCACCAGACTTGTAGATGGGGATCACTTTAGCACATTTGAAGGCGTTGGGGAAATAGTTCTTATCAAGACAAAGGTTGTATGAATATGTTAGGGTGTCTGTGACAACTGGAGCTGATAGTTTTAGTATTTTGCTGTTTATGTGTTCTTGATTGTTTGAAGTGTGTCAGATAGTTATAGACCTCAGAAACAGACATGAATGGTATGTGAAATTTAGAAGAAATATGCTTTTCTTGGTAGTATTGTTTTAATTCATTGAGATCATTGGACTTGAGTTATCATTGCTAATTACGTCAGAAGAAACATTGATGAAGTGATTGTTAAGCTTTTTAGCAGGAACGTCTTTGATTACGTTTGATTTTGAAGATGATTGATTGGTTCTTATCTGACTTATTGCTTGCCATACAGTCTTTGAATCTTGTTTGAAAGATAGTAAGTCTTGGAAATATTTATTTTTTTCTTGATGTTTTTGAGAGTTTAGGGCATTTCTTAATTTTTTTTTTGACTCCTCATAATAATTGTGTTCTTTTAGAAAATCTCTCAGATTACATGCTTCCTGTAGTTCTTTTGTGAGCCAAGGTGGTTTGGGGGCATGTTTGATCCTAATGGTTTTTAGTGGAGCATGCTTGTTATAGATTTCAGTCAAAGTTTTATCCAAAACTCAATGGCTAAGTCTGGATCTGTAATGTTTAATGTTTCCGAGAGCATGGAGTTACTTAATTCTAGGAGAAAAACTGTTCATCACATTTGGCAAAAGAATGGTAGGTTATAGTTTTATGGCCAGATTTGGGAATTTTTGTTCTTTTTTGACCATGTGGCACAGATTGTGTAGTGGTCACTGCAGTTATAGACAGGGACACACGTTTCTATGATGTTTTTAAGGTTTGATACATAGATATGATCAATTATCATGCTTGAATTTGATGTGACTCTTGTAGGTGAATTGACTAATTGGTTGAGATTGAATGAATTCATAACTTGAGTCCATTGTTTGTGTACTTTTGCTAGGTCAGTATTGAAATCCCTTATTAAGATTCTTTCCCTAGATTCTAATAGGACTGTTTATCATGGAGTCAAATTTGTCTGTCCAATTCTTTCTTTCTTTTGGATTTCAGTAACAGAACGCCATTATAATAGGATCTGTACCTTTCACAGAAACTTCAATCCAGATAGATTCTACTTCATGACATTTTAGATGGGGAAGACTTTTGAACGCTACAGATTCAGTAATATAGATTAAGATACCCGTTTCTTTGGGTTGTTGGGGATCTCTTCCCAGGATTTTATAACCTGGAATATATATGTCAGTGTCCATTATATGCTCTGAAATTCTTGACTTGGAAAGACCCAGTACGTGAAATGGTTTGCCTTGATTTGTGACGAGTGTTGATATATCTTTGATTTTATTAACTCCATGGTTTATATTTAGGTGGCAAATTCATAATCCATCCTTGGAAGGCCACTAGTATGCCTTGAATGCATTTATCAAAGTTAGTTTGGCGAGGGATGTAATAATGTGTACAAAAATTGGTGAGGATAAGAAAACAAGCTGAAGGAGTAATAATAAGGGGAAGAGAGTGAGCACTTGTTTGGGGTAAAGGATGAAATGAATAAAGAAAGAACAAAATTAATAACTACTCTACATACAGCGCACAATAAGATATGTAAAATCTCAATCAAATCAGCTTTAGGTCTGCTTAGCAGAGAGAGAGAGAGAGAGAGAGAGAGAGAGAGAGAGAGAGAGAGAGAGAGAGAGAGAGAGACAGACAGACAGACAGACAGACAGACAGACAGACAGACAGACAGAGCCCTGACAGTATGGGAGATGAGGACAGGAATCAGTTAGCTGTACACCCCTGCTGCTGCTGCTGCTGCTGCTGCTGCTGCTGCTCATGATGATGGTAATGATGGTGGTGGTGGTGGTGATGATGATGATCATGATGGTGATGATGATGATGATTGTGACGACGATATTGATGATGACGACGACAATGATGATGATGGTGATGATAATCCCTGCTTTGCAGCAGTGGATCAGAGCCTTGAGGCTGACGTCATGGTCTCATGCGAACCTTTGGTGGAGAACGCCATCAGTTACTGCCGCTGTGCCATTTCCCGTGCTGCCGCCACTTCCCCGAACAAGTGCCGATTCCCTGTGGGTCAGGTCACCTTGACCTTCTGTACCAGCCTGTTGGTGTGCTACAAGTGTATTTTAAATGACTACAGCATAGGGCTGGTGGGCAGGGTAAGATCTGCTGCAGTGGTGGTGGTTGTTGTAATTGTCTATGTGGACTGTCAGGTGCTGTTCTGACACAGTTCATCCCAACAACACAGTTTGCCGTAATTTGCAACGAACTGGGGGCTCGACACAGTTCATCATAAATTACCACGAACTGCGTTGGCCGCCCCCATGTAAAAAAACAACAACAACAACATATCTTTAATCAATGTAATTTCAATATAATGCACTACTTCAGCATTTTAAAAGCTCCTTATACTTTTTTGTCCACTTTCTGACTTCAGTTCCAAGTTGTGACAAAGTGCCGTGACGCACTCTGTCACAACTTTTCAGCGCCAAAAGCATGCAGTGGCAAAAGTTCTTAGTATCTTTATTATTATTTCTTTTGTGGCTCAAGTGCCTCAAGGCACTTGGTCACAACTTGGAACTGAAGTCAGAAAGTAGGCAAAAATGTATGAGAAGCTTCTAAAATGCTGAAGTAGTGCATTATATTGAACTTGCATTGATTAAATATGTGTTGTTTTTTTTACAGGGGGGAAGGGGGGGGGGGGGCTGACGTCGATCCCCCCAAATTACGACGAACTGTGTTGTTGGGACGAAGTGTGTCAGAACAGGTGCTGTGCTTAGGGCTAGAGGTAGCGCACCTACCTAGAAAGCGAAAAGTCCTGGTTCGAAGTGTGTAATGCTTTGATCCATGTTTGTGCCCAGAACTTTTCCACCATCTACAGAATGTTTCCAAGGAAAATTTACTTGTTGCCGTGGGTTCTTTCACGTGTGCTAAATGAGTATTGCATAATTATGGGAAATCAGTGTATTGTTTCATCTGAAAGACTAGCACCCAGATCACAACTCATGGTCTAGCGGATGGGGTGAAAAGTTTCGTGCACAAACGGGGATCGAACCACACCACACACTTGAAACCTGGACTTTTGGCTTTCTAGTCAGGTGTGTTACCTCTAGACCACCTGGGTGGGGTGCAGTGCTGTGCAGTGCAGCAAAGTGCAGTGTGATGCTCTGTGGTGTGTAGTTTTGTATAGTTTTGGGGGTTTTTTTGCAGTCAAAAAGTACTGTATGCACTATCAAAGCATCCATTGAGTGATGTGTTGCATCATGCTGTTTTGTGTTGTGTTGCAGTGTGTTGCGTTGAGGTGTGTTGTGTTGCGGTGTGTTGTGTTGCAGCGTGTTGTGTTGCTGTGTGTTTGTTGTGTTTCGTTGCAGTGCGTTGTGTTGTAATGCGGGGTGTTGTGTTGCGGTGTGTTATGTTGCTTTTGTTAGCTGTCAGGTAAATGCAAGATGCAGTAGCTTGGCTGACTGTGCTGTATTGCGTTGTGTTATGTTGTGTTGAGCTGTATTGCGTCATATCATGCTGTCACATAAAGTAGCATATTCCTGTTAACCTATCTGTAAAATGTTATGGTGTGATGCGGTGTGGTCTGATGTGGTGTGGTGTGATGTGGTGTGATGTGATGTGGTATGGTGTGATGCGGTATGGTGTGATGTAGTGTGGTGTGGTGAGGTGTTGTCGGTCGTGTCGTAGCATGCTGTTTTATGCGGTTAGGTAACGTGGTATATACAGGCTATGATTATACATTAAAAAAAATTGCCTCTTTATCTTATGTGACAAAATAAACACAGCCGAAATGTGGTTCTACAGGTTACTTCTAAGAACCAAATGGTCAGACAGAAGAACAGACGAAATGAAAGCATCCTTGATGAACTCTTGGTTTTAAAGACAGATGCTGGCTGAAGTTGATAAGCACAGACTGAGATAGGTTGGCCATGCAAAAAAGCAACAGCAAACAAACAAAACACAGACCCACAGACAAATCTGATGAGACAGTTCTTCAAGGTAAGGTTAGTAAGGGCAGAAGGGAAAAAGGAGACCACTTATGTCCTATATTGCCAACATCACTGAGATCAGTGGTCTGGCAGGGCTACAAAAATCATAGATCTCAGCAGATACAGAGAGAGATTACGAAACCTGGCGACAATGCGTGGAACTAATCTCGACGACAGCAGCGATGAGAGAATTAAATTAATTGGAAATCTTTCGTGACTTTCCTGTCCTACTATTCCAGTGCTGCTCTCTTTAATTTCCTTGCCATCACACCCTAAGGGCCAAAAGTCTGCAGGGATCTATCAATGTAAGGCCATTGTGGGCCCACCCTCCAGAGGGGCCCTGCACTGCTGCTATCTGGATCATTTCATAAGTGTTAAGTGGTGCCTGTTCTGTGCATAAGATGTTCTGCGCGCGTTCACACACGGGTCCTCGGTTGATAGTCTAATCGGGACTTTTAGAGGCAGTGGAGTCGGCACTGATGTTAACTCTGTGTGTGTGTGTGTGTGTGTGTGTGTGTGTGTGTGTGTGTGTGTGTGTGTGGTGTGTGTGTGTGTGTGTGCATGCGTGCGTGCGTGCGCCTGCGTGCGTGCGTGCTTACTTGTATGCATGCTTGCGTGTTCGCATGCACGTGGCTGCTTGTGTGTTGGTCAGACAGAAAGACAAAGGTTTAGCAGAATGTAGCCTCGAGGATTTCGATGAAGATCTCGGGACCTATGTGCTACGGGTGGGGGTCTTGGCCTATGCAGCTGAGCACAACATGTCCACCCTCCTATGCCAGCCGAACTGTGTGGGCGGAAGACTCACCCAGAACACCTCTGGAATCCCTGCTAAATTCTGTGAGATCTGTAACGGTCGTGGGTCCATTTGTCCCGGTGGTTTTTTGTTGTTTGTTTGGAGGTATTTTTTGTTTTATCTTTAAACAATTTTAGGATTTTGAGGGAGAAAGAGATCGAGATATATATATATATATATATATATATATATATATATATATATATATATATATATATATATATATAATCATATATATATGTATTTATTTATTTATTTATTTATTCATTCTTTTATATCGAGGATAATGGAATAAGCACTCATGTGCTTTTTTAACATCCAGTCCCCGTGTGTATGCAGTTTGGTAAATCTTGTTGTGTGTGTGTGTGTGTGTGTGTGTGTGTGTGTGTGTGTGTGTGTGTGTGTGTGTGTGTGTGTGTGTGTGTGTGACATTGAAAGACAAGAGGCGAATACAAAACGGAGAGTTTCAGTGGGAAAGTTCAAGGCAAAAAAAAGAAAAAGATTTTCAAATCCCACCCCAAGTAATCTAACACTATAGTCTTTTGCCAGGACTGTTTGACAAGAAAACTACTACTGATCTCTTGCAAGGAGAGGCTCTAGGTTTGGTCTTGGAGCAGAA
Organism: Stramonita haemastoma; assembly: GCA_030674155.1. Lineage (NCBI taxonomy): Eukaryota > Metazoa > Mollusca > Gastropoda > Neogastropoda > Muricidae > Stramonita > Stramonita haemastoma. Next base: position 15,844,177 of record CM060346.1, read on the forward strand.
GGACTTCGGCTATATCTATATAGATAGATAGATAGATAGATAGATAGATAGATAGATAGATAGATAGATAGAGAGAGAGAGAGAGAGAGAGAGAGAGAGAGAGAGAGAGAGAGAGAGAGAGAAGAGGAGAGAGAGAGAGAGAGAGAGAGAGAGAGAGCTTTGGTCCTCCTGTAGCAGTAGTGCATATTGGGTGTTTGTCAATGAATGCTGGGTTGAACATTTCACAAGATTTTCCATGTTGTGATTTTGCTGGTGCAAAGATGGCATTGATATGATGTTTTCCTTATGCTGGTATGGTTGAGCTAAGGGTTATTCTAGCACTGGGATATTTCTGACTCATGGGGTAAAAGAGATCACATGATTCTTTTTTTGCTATTGACCCCGTGCCTCTACAGTCATTGCTTTCTACCTGTATTATAAAATAGTTCACCCTGGATAAACACTGTTGATGGTGCAACCAGTCACAATATTTTAACAGATAAACCTGCAACACTCATTTTAGTCCCAAACCCCTGTTGCTGTAGCTATCTTCACATGTCAGTCTCTCAGATTATATATATATATATATATATATATATATATATATATATATATATATATATATATATATAAAATAGAAAAAACAAGTGCAGGTAACCAGTCACAACTTCATTCTCATACAAAATTTATGTTTTTCAAAGATACAAAACAAAAAAAAACACACTATAAGATAATATGTCTTTGAAGGTAGCATTTGAGGAATTACTGAGTAAGGACCATGCTTTGGGCCTGACCTGACTTGAGTTTCGGCTCCTGGTTGAGCACACTTCAGAGGTCCCAGCAGTGATTGCAACCTCACTCACCCTCTGTGGTAAGAGCAAGACACTTTTTAGAAGTCAGAATTGTCCATTGCAGGCCTAGAAAGAGGTAAATATGCCTGTGGCCTGCCACTGCTGCCAGAAAAAGATGAAAATTGAAAGAGAAAGAAAATGTGTTTGAAAAAAAAGTTGTAAAACAACAACAACAAAACTAAATATAGAAGAAAATATGCATTTAGTAAACCTGTGTGCCTTATGTGCAGGGATCCTTTATAAGAAAGGATGCAAGGGAGATCATAAAGTCCATGTGTGTGTGTGTGTGTGTGTGTGTGTGTGTGTGTGTGTGTGTGTGTGTGTGTGTTGTGTGTGTATAATTATATATATATATATATATATATATATATATATATATATATATATATATATATATATATATATATATAATGTTTTTTTTCTCACCTATCCGATAATCTTACAGATCATTGGGGCACCACTAAAGATTTTGCAACAGGCTTTCTCCACTCTTTGTTTTCCTCCTTGCAATGTTCCCTGTGGGACAGTCTTAGCCAGTTCAGATGTTCGTGAGATGTACCAGTACCACTTCAATTAGCGTATTTTCACTGAAGTCGGGAGCTCTTCATATGACGCTTTCAATTCTGGTTTTCACTTTCTCGTTAGTTATATATTCTCTGTACGAGACACGAAGAAGTTTGTGAAAGCATCTCATCTCCATTGCCTGTATCCTTCTTTCACTGTCTCCTGTTATGGTTCATGTTTCACATGCTTACAAAAAGTATGTACATGACCAGGGATTGCATCAGTATGATCTTGAAGCTGATGGCAATGTTCTTGACATTCCAGAGGACAGTTATTTTTAGCTTGGTCATTGCCTTTCCTTTCTAAATAAAACAATAAAGCACAGGTCTTTTAAGCACAAAAAGGCTATGTGTAACTTTTTGAGGGAGTTTGGTTTACCTCTTTGTGGTCATAAAAGGCGGGCACGATGTTCCACTACCCATGAAGCTTGGTCCTATGCCCCACAGCCCAAAGAGTGTGTTTGTGTGTGTGTGTGTGTGTGTGTGTGTGTGTGTGTGTGTGTGTGTGTGTGTGTGTGTGTGTGTGTGTGTTCAAATTGTAAGTATCCCCCCCTCCCCCCAAAAATAAAAAAAAGGAAAGAACTACCACCACGACCAACAAAACCCCCAAGTAATATATTTTTTTTAAAGCTACCTGCTACCCCCAACAACAACAACAAAAAGAAAACAAATCAAACATAAGCAAAAGACCACCCAAACCCCCAAAACAAGAACAAAAACTCCCTACAACAGCAACGAGAAGCCAATTATGAGCACAATCAGCCCCCCCCCCCTCCGCCTCCCTTCCCCAACAAACAAACAAACAAAATAAACAATAGGTATAAAAACAAATCCTGTGAACAGGAGACCTATTGAAAACCCCCCAAAATACAAACAAGAAAGAAAAAAAACTGGTCTACAGCATCTTTAAAGTCTAAAGCAATCGCAATAACAAACCAACTGAACTATGCATCAGCGATTTTAAAAAGTAATATATAAGTGGCAGACTGCTAAATATAGCGATGGAGAAGATACCATCAAAACAGGAATGTGCCCTTTTAAACTGCTGCATGTTAATATATGATCTACCGTTATATTATTACCGCATATACAAAGTGCATTTCCAGTATATTTTGTCTTGAAGCAATTCAATATCTATCTATATCTACAAGCTAAGGAAACAATCTGCTTTGAACAATATATATATCACGTTCTTGTGTTTTAACAAAAGACTAAAATTTCCGTAGTTCTTTGTGTGCATCTAGACAGCCAAGCCTTCTTTCCTCACAATGAAATAAATTTCGTTGTGATTTTATTACAATATGATAACACTCTTGTAGTGAAAAGGGGTGTACTAATTGTGTCACCTCTGATCAACCCTTTGCTCCTTTTTTCGCTAGGATGTCAACTTTTTCATTGTAGTAAAAACCACTGTGAGATGGAATCCAACAGAAAGTTAGTTCTGAGCCAAGATGAATCAAATGGCAAATTTCAATGACAACTTCAGATCTGACTTTTGTTTGCAAAGGACTAATGGCATACATTACTGATTTAAGCGCTTTGATTTGTTTTTACAAGATATAGTGCTATATAAATTCCATATATTATGATTAGAGTCTACACAAAAAAGAATTTGAAAATGGTTTTAGGAAAACTGACAAAAAAACGTAGAGCCATCAATATTGGGCTGTAAATATTGATATACCTTCACCAAGATGAAATTGGTTTTCGGATTTTAGATCTGGTGTAATACAAGCAGCACCAGCGTTATTGTTTAATACTGAGCCATCTTTAAACACTTTTAAGTGATAAGGATAGTTGTCTTCCAAATGAATCTTGGCATGAGAAGATGCTAAATTTGTATTTGCCTTTTTCGCTATATCAATGTAATTGATATCAAACATTGCTCTGTTTAATTCCAAGAAGGGAATACGGGGCAGTGCATCCCGTTGTGCTACATTTCCTGTTGGATCTAACCAAGAATTTGTAAAAACCTTTGATGTATATGCTCTCAAGGTGGTATGTGATGATATATATCTTGCTCTCTTAAGAAAATCGTTATCAGACTTAAGATTAATCACTGATTTCAAATCATTTTGAACAGACAAACTTCGCAACAAAAATTTACTACAAGCAACACTCTTATAATCTTCCAATGTTAAACCCCCTGACATGCTGTATGTTTTTAAACATGAAGCAATGGATAGGTAGGCCTAGAGCGAGTTTATATGCCAGGAGTCTATGCTTTGGATTTTTTCAAAAGATATCTTGAGGCACTAAAAAATACTTCCTGGGCAAAAGTTAATTTCCAACGAATTAAGGATGTTGAAAGATGCAACAAGGTAAATGTATCTTGGCCCCATGGCTGTTTACCGACAATTTTCAAAATGCTCAAGCTTTTTTATGCTTTAGTTAAGATATATTCAATATGTTTATGTGATGTTAATTTTGATGTTAGAAACACTCCAAGGAATTTAACTTCTTCTTTATAGTGTAAGATTCCACCATTTATTTTAAAACTAGGCATTTCCATTGGATTTGCTCCATTATTAAAGAGCATCATGTGAGTCTTATCATTTGAAAGCTGTAATCCATTTTCGGCCATATACTTAGCTATAGCATTTAAATCGTTTTGATACAACCTTTTAGTATAATTCAGAGACCTAGCAGGCGTGTTCATTTTTATCACAACTTTCAGCCACATACATATATCATCGGCATATTGAGCTAATTCAACGTTTTTTGAAAGATTGTCTGGCAAGTCATGCATTAAAATATTAAATAACTTCAGAGCAATAACTGAACCTTGTGGAATACCCATATGTAGTAATCTTGTAGATGAATTTGTAGTTTGTACTTTCACCTGAATTTTTCTGTTTTCTAATTTTTTTTTAATGAAACCATACATCTGCCCTGACAAACCAATATTCTGGAGTTTATACAGTAAACGTGAATGCCATACCTGATCATAAGCCTTAGTTATGTCAAAAAATGTTGCTAACAGACATTCCCGCCTCGTAAACTGATATTTGACCTGAGTTGTCAGCTTTACTAAATGATCAATAGATGATCTACCTTTTCTAAATCCTGCTTGATTCACAGGAATCATTTTCTTCTTTTCACAGTAATGTACAAGTCTTTTTAAAACATTTTTTTCTAACAGTTTACAGACACAAGATGTAAGTGCTATGGGCCTATAACTATTCCGATTTGTGTGTGTGTGTGGTGTGTGTGTGTGTGTGTGTGTGTGTGTGTGTGTGTGTGTGTGTGTGTGTGTGTGTAAATTGTTTGTTTACAGCTCCTTTTTGCGCAGCGGGTGTTTACGGTGCGGGGTGCAACCTGACCTGTGATGAAGATTGTGTGGACAATATATGTGACAGACAAACCGGCTTCTGTACCACAGGTAGTATGTCTTTACACCACAGGTAGTGTGTCTCTGTTCCACAGGTAGTGTGTGTCTCTGTAGCATAGGGTAGTGTGTCTTTGTACCGCAGGTAGTGTGTGTCTCTGTACCACAGGTATTGTGTCTCTATACCACAGGTAGTGTGTTTTTGTATCATAGGTACTGTGCGTCTTCTTTACCACAGGTAGTATGTGTCTCTGTACAACAGGTAGTGTGTGTCTCTGTACCACAGGTAGTGTCTGTCTCTGTACGACATGTAGTGTGTCTATACCACAGGTAGTGTGTTTCTGTACCACAGGAAGTGTGTCTCTGTATCACAGGTAGTGTGTTTTTCTGTACAACAGGTAGTGTGTGTCTCTGTACCACAGGCTGTATGTCTCTGTATCACAGGTGGTGTGTGTCTCTGTACCACAAGTAGCATGTGTATGTGTTACAAGTAGTGTGTACCTGTACCACAGGTAGTATGCGTCTTCTGTACCACAGGTTGTGTGTGTCTCTGTACCACAGGTAGTGTGTGTCTGTACCACAGGTAGTGTGTGTCTCTGTACCACAAAAAGTGTGTGTCTCTGTACCACAGGTAGTGTCTATCTCTGTACCACAGTTACTGTGTGTCTCTGTACCGCATGTAGTGTGTCTTTACCACAGGTAGTGTGTCTCTGTACTACAGGTAGTGTGTGTCTCTGTACCACATATAGCGTGTCTTTGTACCACAGGTAGTGTGTGCCTTTGCACCACAGGTAGTGTGTGTCTCTGTACCACTTGTATTGTGTCCCTGTACCACAGGTAGTATATCTATCTACCCCAGGTAGTGTGTGCCTGTTCCACAAGTAGTGTGTGTCTCTGTACCACAGGTAGTGTGTGTGCTGTACCACAGGTAGTGTGTGTCTTGTGTACCGCAGGTACTGTGTGTCTGTACCACAGGTAGTGTGTGTATTCTGTGCCACAGGTAGTGTGTCCCTGTACCACAGGTAGTGTGTCTCTGTACCACAGGTAGTGTGTCTCTGTACCACAGGTGGTGTGTCTCTGTTCCACAGGTAGTGTATGTCTCTGTATCACAGGTAGTGTGTGTCTCTGTATCACAGGTAGTGTATGTCTCTGTATCACAGGTAGTGTGTGTCTCTGTATCACAGGTGTTGTGTGTCTCTGTATCACAGGTAGTGTAATTTTGTACCAAAGGTAGTGTGTGCCTCTATACCTCGGGTAGTGTGTGTCTCTGTACCACAGGTAGTGTGTCTCTGTGCCACAGGTAGTTATTGTCTCTGTATCACACTTTGTGTCTCTGTACCACACACGTAGTGTGTGTCTCTATACCACAGGTAGTGTGTCTCTGTACCACACGTAGTGTGTGTCTCTGTACCACAGGCAGTGTGTCTTTGTACAGGTAGTGTGTGTGTACAAAAGGTAGTGTGTCTCTTTACCACAGGTAGTGTGTGTCTGTGTACCACAGGTAGTGTGTGTCTCTACAACAGGTAGTGTATGTCTGTACCACAGGTAGTGTGTGTCTCTGTATCACAGGTAGTGTGTGTCTCTGTATTACAGGTAGTATATGTGTGTCTCTGTACCACAGGTAGTGTGTGTTTTCTTTACTACGTGCAGTGTGTGTTTCTCTGTACCACACGTAGTGTATGTCTTTTTTACTACAGGTAGTGTTTGTCTCTGTACAGGTAGTCTGTGTCAGTATCACAGGTGGTGTGTGTTCCTGCACCAACGGTAGCGTGTGTCTCTATACCACAGGTAGTGTGTATCTCTAAACCACAGATACAGTGACTCTATACCACAGGTAGTGTGTCTCCGTACCACGGATAGGGTGTTTCTGTACCACAGGTAGTGTGTGTCTTCAGTACCACAGGTATTGTGTGTCTCTCTACTATAGGTAGTGTATAGCTCTGTTCCACAAGTAGTGTGTGTCTCTGTACCACAGGTAGTTTGTGTCCCTTTACGACAGGTATTGTGTGTCTGCACCACAGGTAATGTGTGTCTCTGTACCACAGGTAGTGTTTCCCTATACCACAGGTAGTGTGTGTGTGTACCACAGGTAGTGTGAGTCTCTGTACCACAGGTAGTGTGTGTGTCTGTACCATAGGTAGTGTGTGTCTCTGTACAACAGGTAGTGTGTCTCTGTGCCACAGGTAGTGTGTTTCTTTTGTACCACAGGTAGTGTATGTCTCTGCACCACAGGCAGTATATCTCTTTACCACAGTACCACAGGTAGTGTGTCTCTGTACCACAGGTACTATGGCTTGTGTATCACAGGAAGTATGTGTCTCTACCACATGTGGTGTGTGTCTCTGTACGACAGGTAGTGTGTCTCTGTACGACAGGTAGTGTGTTTCTGCACCACAGGGAGTGTTTGTCTCTGTAGCACAGGTAGTGTGTGTCTTTTGTGGCACAGGTAATGTATGTATCTGTACGACAGGTAGTGTGTGTCTCTGTACCACCGAAAGTTAGTCTCTGTACGACAGGTAGTGTGTGTCTGTACAACAGGTAGTGTGTGTCTATACCATAGGTATCAATCAATCAATCAATCAATCAATCAATCAATCAATCAATCAATCAATCAATCAATCAATCAATCAAATTTTTATTTCCAGATGGTACATTGAGTGTCTCTCTGTACCACAGGTAGTGTGTGTCTCTTTACCACAGGTAGCGTGTGTGCCTGTACCACAGGTAGTGTCTTCTGTACCTCAGGCAGCATGTCTCTGTACAGGTAGTATGTCTCTGTACCACAGGTAGTAGCCGCCGCTGTAGTCTAGTGGTTAGAGCGTTGGACTCGTAATCTAAAGGTTGCGGGTTCGATCCCAGCTTTCGGCTATGGCGTTGTGCCCTTTACCCCACCCAGGTGTAGAAGGGGTACCAACCTTGTGTTGGGGGTTAACCCTGCGATAGACTGGCGTCCTATCCAGGGGGGAGTCTATGACTCTCAGTCGTTTAACGCCACAGAAACCAGGATAAGCACCGGCCTGATGGGCCTTAGGCTCGGGACAGACTTTTTAACCACAGGTAGTATGTGTCTGTACCACAGGTGTTCTGTCTTTGTACCACAGGTAGTGTGTCTCTGTACCACAGGTAGTGTTTATCTATACCGCTGCGAGTGCAGGTAGTGTAACTTCTGTACCAAAGGTAGTGTGTTTCTCTGTACTACAGGCAGGGTATCTTCTGTACAACAGGTAGTGTGTCTCTGTACCACAGGTAGTGTAATTTTTGTACCAAAGGTAGTGTGTGCCTCTGTACCACAGGAAATGTAACTTTTGTACCAAGGTAGTGTGTCTCTATACGACAGGTAGTGTATCTCTGTACCACAGGCAGTGTGTCTCTGTATCACAGGTATTTTGGCTTATGTACCACAGGTAGTGTGTCTTTATACCACATGTAGTGTGTCTCTGTACCACAGGTAGTTTGTCTTCTGTACCACAATTAATGTGCGTCTCTGTAGTGATTAGGGCGTTGGACTCGTAATCTAGAGGTTGCGGGTTCGATCCCAGCTTTCGGCTATGGCGTTGTGCCCTTGGAAAAGGCACTTAACGGCTATTTTCTCACCCCACCCAGGTGTGAAAGGGGTACCAACCTTGGGTTGGGGGTTAACCCTGCGATAGACTGGCGTCCTGTCCAGGGGGGAGTCTATGACTCTCAGTCGCTTAACGCCACAGAAACCGGGATAAGCACCGGTCTGATGGGCCTTAGGCTCGGGACAGACTTTAACTCTGTACCACAGGTAGTGTGTGTCTCTGTACCACAGGTAGTGTGTGTCTCTGTACCACAGGTAGCGTGTCTATGTACCACAGGTAGTGTGTGTCTCTGTACCACAGGTAGCGTGTATATGTACCACAGGTAGTGTGTGTCTCTGTACCACAGGTAGTGTGTGTCTCTGTACCACAGGTAGCGTGTCTATGTACCACAGGTAGTGTGTGTCTCTGTACCACAGGTAGTGTGTGTCTCTGTACCACAGGTAGCGTGTCTATGTACCACGGGTAATGTGTCTCTGTACCACAGGTAGTGTGTGTCTCTGTACCACAGGTAGTGTGTGTCTCTGTACCACAGGTAGTGTGTCTCTGTACCACAGGTGTTGTGTGTCTCTGTACCACAGGTAGTGTGTGTCTCTGTACCACAGGTAGCGTGTTTCTCTGTACCGCAGGTAGTGTGTGTCTGTACCACAGGTAGTGTGTGTCTCAGTACCACAGGTGTTGTGTGTCTCTGTACCACAGGTAGTGTGTCTGTACCACAGGTAGTGTGTGTCTCTCCCCAGCCACCTTGACTAAAGGCAGAGACATTTTTTAGCCTTTAATACCATTCAGTGCCAAGCCTCCACGGCATCACTGTTATGTTGTAAAATGGCATGTGGGGGTTTTCTTCAGCCATGACAAGCTCTTGGTGTAAAAAAAAAAAATCTGCTCTCTTGTTTAAAGGAGAAAACACAACCTTCTGAAGCTGGAAAATAGCTTCCAATGTGGCGGGGTAGTTTACGAGAAATACATCTAAACTTTTCATCCAGTGTGTACTTACAGTCCGACTGTATTTCATGTTATTGTGACCCTGTCAGTTTTGAGACCTGGACTAATTATGGAACTATAATCGTTTTTCTTTCTCAAGCTCAGTGACAAAAAGACAAATGTGCTGCATGTTGCCAGAACAAGCCGCCAATCAGAGCATGAGAGAGATGACCAAAACTCCTCTAGAAAATTTTTGCATAGTCAGAACAAATGACAGATATTGTACCAAGAACATAAAGAACATAATTATAGGCATGACTACAAGTAGAATGATCCAACTTAATAACATCTGGACAGATTGGAGCATTCCTTACCAGATGGTCATGAACAGTTTGGAGTGCTCTACGGCTATGAATCCTAACCACAAATAAAAGACAATCGATACAGGATTGGAGCGCCTGAAATCTTTTTAGAGGGCTGCTCAGTGTCAGTTTGACAGATAGAACAAATGAAAGCATATTATTTCAATAGCACGAACTGGAAACAGCAGGAAAACTGTTTGCATCAATAAATGAAAGGTAACCAAGAGATGTAGGCCATGCACTAGGAAAGCAAGATTCAGACCTCATGAAGACTGTCTTTCAAGGCAAGACCGAGGAGAAAAGAAAAAAGGCAGACCACCAGCTTCTCTCCTTGGCAACATCACCAAATCCTCTGGCATGAGAATCCCTGAAGTCAGCAGGGCAGCGCAGACCAGAGCAAATGGAGAAGGGGGATCGTGTTGGTGTCATTGGGTGTGGCGGCTAACACTGAACTCGGTGATGCCGACAGGTGAGGATATTCTTGTTCATTACAGTTTTGCTTCTTTATACCCCAAACGCTGTGAAAGGAATACACGTTACTCAACGGCGTGTATGGGAGCAAGGGTGTATGCATGCGCGTGCAGGTACAAATTCAGCTGCACGAGGGCTTGTCTCAGTATTTATTTGTCTGTCTCCCTACCATTGTGGTGCCTCTGTCCGTCTCTGCCTCTCCCATAAGCATGGACACCCTCTGTCTGACAGATAACCGCAAAAACGCGTTCATAGCGGTGGGTGTGGCCACGCCAGCCTTGCTGGGCATCCTGCTGGCCATAAACCAGTGGTGCAAACGAATCATGGCCTGCCTCGGCCTGGTGGGAGAGATCGAAGTGGACAAAGGGGATGAAAACTCTGGAAGCGACCAGGCCCAGGAGACAGGAGATATAGGGGCGGTGGCAAGCACCTTGACAGGTTGGCTTGCGCCCTCAACGCTTGGTAACCAAGCTGCGGAAAGTAGCTTAGAGACGTCCTCTAAAAGCAGTGAGGTCAGTTTATCTAGATCATCAGGGTCTAGGTAGTAAAGCTGGGGAAGGGGGTTGGGGTGGCTTCTGTTACGGCATTGGAACGGCAGGGAGGGAATCCGGATAGGGCTACAGACCCTCTGGCATCCAGCAGACAGCTCGGTGACATCAACAACTAGCCTACTGGGTCGTATCAGGGCACAGAGAGGCGCAAGACAGGAAGCCATGGAGGGAGGGAGGGAGAGCTACTGGACATAGCTGAATAGCTCTGCTGCAGGGGATGGACAATGCCTAGGTGCTGAGGAGTGATGGTTTGGGGTTTTTCTTTGAAATTGTGTGTGTGTGTGTGTGTGTGTATGTGTGTGTGTGGTGTGTGTGTGTGTGTGTGTGTGTGTGTGTGTGTGTGTGTGTGTGTGTGTGTGTGTGCATGCATAAACATTTTTGGGGGGTGTTTTTTTCCCCTATAAGCATTTTGGAGTGTTTTTCCCCACAAAGTTTCTTGTTATTAACTTACTTAATGAACGAGTCATTTTTCTTTTAAAAGTCCATACTGTAGCTTATCTACAGAAAAAACCCCACAAACAACAACAACAACAACAACAACGACAAACAATAATTGGCGTAGTTGGCTTTTGCCTCCACGGTTTCGAAAAAAATAGGATGAGCGTGCGATATGTGTGTGAATGAATGAATGAATGAATGAATGAATGAATGAATGTGTGTATGTGTGTGTGTGTGTGTGTGTGGTTCGATTTTTGGATGCAGGTAATTGCCATCAAATCTAAAAAATGTTAGATTTTATCACATTATGAAAGACTTTCCAGACAAATGTTTACATTAATCACCAGCCGCCATGACACAGTGGTTAGCGCCTTGGATTTTGGACACAAAAGTCGCGGATTCAAATCCCTGTTCTGATCCTGCTAGTCCGTCAATGTGATCTGCGAAGCGGAGGTTTGTGATTGTTCTGCCACCAATGATGACTGATCTTTTATGGTGTTCCAGTGCATCAGCCATGATTATCTCAAGGAAGATGTTGAAAAGAGTGGGTGAGAGTAGACAACCCTGCGTTACATCCAGCTGCTGTTCAAAACCACTCTCCAATGTTGCTGTTGTAGTACCCTGCACTGGAAGCCTTGTTGTATAGCTCTTTGATGACTTTGATCAGGTTTACATTGATGCTGTACAGATTCATGGTTGCTCACAAAGCTGCATGCCACACCCTGTCCAATGCCTTCTTAAAATCAATAAATACGTGGTAGAGGTCTTCTTGGTGTTGAAGGTACCACTCACAGAGTATTCTGAGGTTGAATATCTGTTCAGTTGTGCTACGCCCTGCTCTGAAACCTGCTTGTTCCTCAGCAATGATGATCTCTGCTTGTGGCTTCAGTCTGTTCAATATTATCTTCAACATGACCTTGCTTGGGAGGCATATGAGGCTGATTGTGCGGTAATACTGGCACTGCTGAAGATTTCCTTTCTTGGTAAGGGTGATGATGAGTGACTGTGCCCATGGTGTTGGCCTTTTCCTGTCTGCCAGATCTTGTTGAAGATTTTAAGTAGAGTGTTGATCATGGCTTCCTCTCCAGCTTGAACCAACTCAGCTGGAATGTTGTCAGCCCCTGCCGACTTCCCCTTTTTCAGCGATCTGACTGCTGTTTCCACTTCTTCTCGGAAGATAGGGTGACTGTCTGTATCTGTGCTTGTGGGGACATTGAGGATATCTGGATCTCCTGTGGTTTTGAAGTTATACAGGTGGGATCAGTATTCTGTCCGTCTGTTCAGAATATCCTGGTCATCAGTGAGGCACTTCCCATTTTTGTCTTGGATTGTTGAGCTTCTTCCCTATTTTGTGCCAGTCAGGTCTTTCACCAGTCGATATGCTTTCTTGTTGTTTTTCTTGATGTTTTTTTCAATGTTCTGGCACTGTTCGCCAATCCATTTCTCCTTTGCTTCTGTCATGGACTTCCTGATTCTTTTGTTGAGTTCCCGATATTGTTCTGCTCTTTCTGTGGTTTCATTTTTTTTCTTCATCTCTCTAAGTCTGTCACAAAGCTGTAAAATTTTATGTGTGACCCAAGGTTTTTTGACTGGACGATGTTTGCCAAGAAGTTCGCTTGCTGTTTCAGTCACTGCTGTATTGAAACCATCCGTCAAGGTATCTATACCATATCATCTGAGTCTATCAGAGTGAGTGCTGCAAACTTCCCACCTATCCTTGCCTGAAAAATGTCTGCTACCCTCTTGATTCTAAAGCTTCTCGAGGTCAAACGTGATCCTGATGTTGTTCTGCTTGTGATTTTTTTTTAGACGGAGTCGGAATGTCATTTTTACAAGATCATGGTCACTCCCTATGTCCGCTCCTGGAAAGCTTCGAGTTTGTGCAGTGTTTACGCTAGACCTAAATCATCTCTTCACCATAATGTAATCTACTGGCCGTGGTGTTCACCATTTGGGCTATGCCATGTCCACCTTCTGGATTTGTTATGTGGGCCAAGTGTATTCACTAGCTGGAGATTGTTGTTACTGGCAAACTCCAGGATTCTCAAGCCTCTTTCATGTGTTTCTTTGTTGCAGTGTGGTCCACAATGCCCTCCCAGTCTTTGTGGGAATCTACACCTATCTTAGCATTCCAGTCATCTTGTACAACAAGAATGTCTTGGGAATTTGATTTATAATTCCTTATAGTTGGTCATAGAATTTTTCTATTTCTTAATCCTTGCTGTCTGATGTAGGGGCGTATGCCTGTACTACTGTGATGTTGAAGGGGGTTGCTATCAAGTGGATGGTGATAAGTCTGCTGGACACTGGCTGACAGCTTATGACTGTGTTCACTATGCTCTTGTGAATGAGGAACCCTACGCCCTGTTCATGCTTATCCTGTTTTCGACTGAAGTATATTTTGTGGTCTTCCTGGGTTGTTGTTTCTCCCATGTTTTTCCATCTTACTTCACAGAGCCCAAGGATGCCATTAGTATCTGTCCATCTCATGTGTTAGTTCTTCCACTTTTCCTGTGGCTCTTAGTGTTCGTACATTCCAAGTGCCAATGGTGATGTTGTTTCTGGCACGGATCTTGATGTGTTGTACACCAGTAGCATACTGTTTACCTCTGTCCTGATGTGCAACAGAAGGCACGGTCCTTGGTAACCCGGGCGATGTCCAATCCGGTATGGAGTTTCGTTTGTAGTCCTCATAAATGTGTTTTTGGCAAATCGAACCTGGCGGAGCCCATCCCTCTCTAAGTCGGATGTTTAGGTTGGGTTTACTCCCCGCATGTGGCAGGTAGTACGGGGCTATATGGTTACCAGTAGCAGAGGAAGCCTCTGACCTGGCAGCAGGTTAGATAAGGTACAGAACATTGTTGTAGAAAGCGGCTTAGACTGTGGGAGAGACAGTTTTTTCAAGTATTAATTCTGCAAGCTCATATATCAAAGTCTTTTCAATCCATTCTTAAAATAAAAGAATTCAGAAATGAGAATTGTGACAATAGCAGAAGTCTATGAAAAGAACTATAAAATCAATTTTGATATTGAAAGATGTGTGCCGGTAGGAGCGGATGACAAAATTATATATAAAAAAAAGCCCACCAAAAAACAGCATGCACACAGGTGTCGTGTTTAGACACCATCCCCGAGATAAAATTGGGGAGTCCCCAGGGCGGTTTGGGGCTATATAATGTCAACGTTCTGGCGGCTCCTGCGACGGTACTGGAACCATTCGTATCGGTGACTGCCTTTCCAATGGTCCATTCCAGTGGCGTGGGGAGGGGGGGGGGTCTGCTGCATGGGTAACAGCTTGCCCTCCATACTTACCCAGGCTTTGCGCTTTAAAGACTAGAGCGCAACTCCATAGTCTTCCGAGACTGATGGGTGCCTACTACTTCTATGGAAAGATACATACTTTGTCTACCAGGTGTATATGTTTACTCCCTCCTCACTTTTCCTTGAAGTCATCAGAAGCTTCTCATTGAAAGTGAATTTCACACACACACACACACACACCACACACACACACACACACACACACACACACACACACACACACACACACACACATATATATATATATATATATATATATATATATATATATATATATATATATATATATATATATATATATATATATATATAATATATATATTTCGTGGGGAGAATATTTTCAAATTGTGATCATATCTGTTCTAGGGGATGCGTTTCATTTTATAACGTAATGTCCATACTTCTAATATATACGACAACATTTTAGTTCAGGCATATCTTAAGCCCATGTTAAGTCATACATTTTGTATACTGCAATTCTTCATGTTATTCTGTGTTAAAATTGATAAGAATTGTCGGTATTTCATGAAACCGTAATTTAATTTTTTTCACAACTGAGTACAGTTTTCTTTAGAAGGATATATACAAGTTTTTAACATGCCTTGCTTTTTATTATTATTATTGTTGTTTTGTTGATTTCTTTGCCATCGTTGCTTCTATTCTGCTGAACAATTGTTGTTCAGTTTTTGTTCGTCCTGAAAATATTTTCAAGTCAATTACTGTTTCATAGCCTGCTAAACGTGTTTGTACTTATCCATACCCCAGACGGGGCTAAAGGAATTAAATTTTGAATCTCGTGTGTGTTGTGTGTGTGTGTGTGTGTGTGTGTGTGTGTGTGTGTGTGTGTGTGTGTGTGTGTGTGTGTGTGTGTGTGTGTGTGTGTGCGCACGCGTGTGTGTTTGTGTGTGTGTGCGTGCTTGCGTGCGTTTTCATTGCTGTCCACTACAGCCTGTTCTCTATTGTTCAGCTATTAACAATGTGATGAGATACTTCGTGATGAAGGGGATTTGAAAAGATTGCTTTCATTTATTTTATTTTTATTTATTTATTTATTCTTTTATATCGAGGATAACAGAATAAGCAGTCATGTGCTTTTTTTCATCCGCTCCCCGTGTGTATGCAGTTTTGTAAATATTGTCATCTGTTCCCACTGGCACACGATGGCCTACTCTTATGAAAAGCGGAACAGGATTTAACGTGTGCGCAAGATGTTCTGCGTGCGTTCGCACACGGGGCCTCGGTTTTAAAGTCTCATCCGAAGGACTTTTGGGGAGAGTGGAGTCAGCACTGATGTTAACTCCAGAAGAAAAATCTCCTCGACCGGACTCGAACTTGGGTCGTCAAATTGCCAGCGCAATGTTCTGACCACTAGGCTATCCGTCCCCCTTTCATTTCCAATGCAGCAGCACGTGGATGCAATCCATGTTGCTGTTGGGCGTTCCGCAGCTTAATCACCATAGAGATCACCTGTGGTATACACCCTGACTCACTCATCCCACCTGGGAATCACTGTGAAACGGTATATTATACACACTGGCTCAGAAGTGGGCGTAAGGCTGTTTTCAAGTACCTTGTCCTTGAAGCAACCTTACTGAGGCTTCATAGCATTTTTTCCTCCTTTATTGAGCCTGACAAGACGGAAAACAATATCAACGTAACAGTTCAAAGCATAACATGAATGAGAATTGATTACTTCCAACCCCCCAAAACGTGTAGTACAACAAAGAGTGTTTAACACACTTGAAATATGCTTCGCAAGTGCTTTAGACATCATTGTAATACTGTTTATGGCTTTGAAGCAAACGGAGAAAGAAACCAATCACACATTCAAGAGTACCCACACAGACACATACACACACACACCACACTGTACCCTTGTTTGCTTGATCCTTCATTGTTAGTTTGTCTCTTGTTGTTGTTGTTGTTTTTATAAGTGTTTTTTTTGGGATTTTTGTTTTGTTTTGTTATTTTTACTAGATAGATGGCTTGATTAACAAAAGCAAAGTTATTGTTTACTCAATGTACCATCTGGAAATAAAATTTTGACTTGACTTGACTCAACTACTCTTTATTTTCTTCTAATCTTTGTATTATTCAGGAGTCATTTTTGTACACCTCTCTCTCTCTCTCTCTCTCTCTCTCTCTCTCTCTCTCTCTCTCTCTCTCTCTCTCTCTCTCTCTCTCTCTTTCTCTCTCTTCATGATGACTCGATATAAAAGAATAAATTAAAAAAAAAATCAAATCAAATCTCTGTCTGTCTGTCTGTCTCTCTCTGTATGCCACACACAAAACACACACACACACACACACACACACACACACACACACACACACACATATATATATATATATATATATATATATATATATATATATATGTGTGTGTGTGTGTGTGTGTTGTGTGGTGTGTGTGTGTGTGTGTGTGTGTGTGTGTGTGAATCCCCTCAGTGAGGTCTCATCGACCTAATAATATGGCATGCAGATCAGTGCATACTAAAACCAACTAAAGACAAATACTACCAATAGCATCAGGACTGACTTACCATAGAGAATAAGAAAATTAAAACTGTCCATTTCGTTTAAATACTGACAAGCTACAGTATCAGATGAAAGATCAAAACCCAAAGTTCTTTGCAGGTTAGCCCAGACCACAGCTACAACGACCGAACTTAAAGTCCTCTGGAACGACAAGAACATCGCCATTGACTTCAAGATCAGACTGATGTGTTCCTTGATCATGTCCATATTGTTTTATGCATGTGAAACGTGGGCAATAACAGCAGACATTGAAAGGATGCAGGCAAAGGAAATAAGATGCAGATGCTTTGCAAAATTCTTTGTATCTCGGTCAGAAATTACATCACTAATGATCAAGAAGTGAAAAAGCAGAATCAAAGAGCTGACTTCAGTGAAAAAGAAAAACGCAAACTGAAGTGGTACAGGCAAGTCACACAAACACCTGGACTGTCCAAGACTTCCTGCTAGGAACAGTACAAGGAGGGAGATGAAGAGGCAGACAGAGAAAACGATGGGAAGACAACATCAGAGGTCTAGTGGTGATTGGTTGATACATTGCCTAAGCTGAAAAACTCTGCTAGGAGTATGAAATGACCAACCATTGTTTTACTTAGACAACATCCCACAACCCACAAACTATTCCATACGCAAAATCTTTGCCATGGAAAACCATAAAGCTCTAGCTGAGGAACAAACAAGAAAGCACAGACACAGACTATCTATATACCTTCTCTCTTGATAAATATGTCCTACTGCCTTCAAGATATCCCAGACTGGATGATACAGAATAAATTACAGCTAAATGCAGATAAAACTGAAGCCATGCTGGTAGGCACCAAACACAAACTTTCTTCCATTACTACAGCTTCAGTAGAATTCGGCAATACTTCAGTCACTCTTTCCACTGCTGCAAAGTATCTAGGGGTTGTAATCGACAACACACTATCCATGCAAAAATTCATCACCCAGACCTGCCAGTCATGCTACTACCAATTAAGACGTATTAGTGCAATTCGAAAGTACCTGTCCACTGATGCAACATCTAAACTCGTCACGTCTCTGATTCTTTCACGTCTGGACTATTGCAATTCTCTTTTGGCTGGTCTGCCAGCATCATCTATCCACTCCCTTCAACGTATACAAAACTCCGCAGCTCGACTGGTCCTCAGAAAGAAAAAATCTGAGCACATTACTCCTCTCTTGCAATCTCTCCACTGGCTGCCTGTGCCACAGAGAGTAAACTATAAGATCAGTACTCTCTGTTATAAATGTCTTTACAAAACAGCACCCTTCTACCTCTGTGAATGTCTTTACCCGTACACTCCTTCTCGTTCCCTCCGCTCTGCTGCAGATACCCTGCGCTTACAAATACCTAGATTCAATCAGTCCACTGTTGGCCGTCGCTCTTTCTCTGTTTCTGGTCCAGTGATCTGGAACAACCTCCCTCTCTCCCTTCGTAAAAAGCCTACCTATGACACATTTAAATCCAGCCTCAAGACACACTTATTTCAAAGCTAAGACTTTCCTATCCTGTTTCATCATCTGCCCCTGCTCTCAACAGCCGAAATATCCACCGCCCTGCCAAAGTGTTTATACTCTATGTGTATTTATACTCTGTGTGTGTGTGTGTGTGTGTGTGTGTGTGTGTGTGTGTGTGTGTGTGTGTGTGTGTGTGTGTGTGTGTGTGCGTGCGCGCGTGTGCATTGACTTCGTTAAAAAAAATTAATTGTTGTTGGCTGCATGCGCAAGGATTGGTTGAATGCAAGCGCTTTCATTTGTTTTTGCAAGATATAGCGCTATATAAGTTCTATTCATTATATATATATATATATATATATATATATATATATATATATATATATATATATATATATATATATATATATATATATATAATCCCGGTGTGTGTGTGTGTGTGAGAGAGAGAGAGAGAGAGAGAGAGAGAGAGAGAGAGAGAGACAGAGAGAGAGAGAGAGAGAGAGAGAGAGAGAGAGAGAGAGAGAGAAAACTCGAACTCGAATAATTTATTATCAAACAGGCCATTGGCCTATACATGAGGGGAGTTGCAGAGTTAAAAAAAGTTAAAGTCTGTCCGAGCCTAAGGCTCATCAGGCTTTTGCTTATCCCGGTTTCTGTGGCGTTAAGCGACTGAGAGTCATAGATAGACTCCCCCCTGGATAGGAAGCCAGTCGATCGCAGGGTTAACCCCCAACACAAGTTTGGTACCCCTTTTACACCTGGGTGGGGTGAGAAAATAGCCGTTAAGTGCCTTTTCCAAGGGCACAATGCCATAGCCGAAAGCTGGGATCGAACCCGCTACCTTTAGATTACGAGTCCAACACCCTAACCACTAGACTACAGCGACGGCTGGGAGTTGCAGAACTGCTTAATATTTTGGTGTGGGATAAAAGACAGCAGCAATTACAACAACAAAATTAGTGTATAGTAACAAAATCAGTAACAAAAAATATGACTTGCGAAAATAAAATATCTCTTATTCTGAAAGCTTTATAAATCTACACAAATGTAAAGTGAGGCTGCGCACAACCTCAGGCTGATTTGACGCCATGAGTAAACAAAGTCTAAATGAATTAGGCTGACTACTATATTTCACAGGGATGTAACCCTACTTAACATCCTCTAACACTGGACAGCATGACACACAATGCACTTTATCCTCAGTGCTTGCTTCCATTGTGGCCATTGTAACTTGAGGTCATCAACATCATTATTCTCTTTATCTGAATTTTGTAACATTATATCTGATACACCAAGTCTAAACTTAGACATACTTCTTTTCAAATGTATATCCATATTAAGCTTTAGATAAGGTTTGATATCCTGTGTACTTATAAATTGTCTGTACATTTGATATCTTTCAGTGGTTTGTATATGATCACTCCATTACTGCCATGGCAATCAATCAATTTTTGCCTTAAAGCGTTTATAAATTCTCTACAGTTTCCAACATCTTTATTGAGCCAAACAAATCCCAAACCGAGTTTACATAAACAGGTACGTATTTGTGTAGCCCAGTTGTTTTTTCCCTTTGATATCTAGATCATAAAGCATCTTGTAAGAATTAAAAGGTAGCTTGTTCTCATCCATATATAGAATCTTAATCCAATATCTAATGTATCTTACACCAGCATTAACACAGAGAGAGCGAGAGAGAGAGAGAGAGAGAGAGAGAGAGAGAGAGAGAGAGAGAGAGAGAGAGAGAGAGAGAGAGAGAGAGAATCCCTGACAATCTGTGAACAAATTCCCCTGGAGTTATCAGTGCCGACTCTATCACCCCTACCCCCGAAGTCCTCTGGATGAGACCAGAAACCCATTCCCCGAGTGTGAATGCACGCAGAATATCTTGCACTCACGTTAAGGCCTGTTCCACATTTCAGAAGAGTAGGCCATTGTATGGCGGTGGGAACGGATAAAAAATTTACACTGTGTCTTGGTCAGTATACACTGTGTCCTGGTCACTTTACACTGAGTCCTGGTCACTTTACATTGGGTCCTGGTCATTTTATACTATGTCTTGATCTCTTTACAAAGTGTACTGGTTAGTATACGCTATGTCTGGGTCACTTTACTCTGTGTCCTGGTCACTACACTGTATTGTGTTCTGGTCACTTTACATTATATCCTGGTCACTTTACACTGTCCCCTGGTCGCTTTACACTGTGTCCTGGTCAGATCAATTTACACTGTGCCCTGGTCACATTGCACTGTGTCCTGGTCAGTATACGCTGTACCCTGGTCACTTTACACTGTGTTCTTGTCTTTTACATTGTGTCCTGGTCACTTGACACTGCAGTCTGGTCACTTTACACTGTGTCCTGGTTAGTAAACACTATGTCTTGGTCACTTTACACTGTGTCCTAGTCACTTTACACTTTGTTCTGGTCCTTTTACACTGTGTCCTGGTCACTTTACACTGTGTCCTGATCACTTTACACTGTGTCCTGATCAAAACGAATCCGTTAAAGCTGCCCTCCTATTCCTGGGTTTATTACAATGCATATGGCTAGCTTCCTCTTTCCTGTTGAGGATGAACGCGTTTCTACTTTTCCACCTTCTTCCTTTTCTTCTTCGTCAAATGCGCAGACAGCAAGTAATGTTGTCTATCTCATGAGCAAAAATGCAATGCATTGCCATTGAGTGCCTTACAACTCAGGCCAAGCGTATCTGACTTCGACATGGGAGAAAACTTATATTTTAAGTCATTCTGGGGGGAAAAAAGACAAGAGAATGGACCTGGGGAGTAGAACATAGACAAGAAGTAGGTGGTGGGACGAAAAAGGAACAGGGCAGAAACAAACAGAGGGATAGAAAAGAAGGAATTCCTAGCACAAAATGTCCAGAAGGTGTGGATGCTATTTACACTAAGAGGGCTTAAAAAAATGAGGACACATATGGCATAGTTGTGTCTTTGCATACCAAAGGCGTTATCTGCTTGCTTTTTTTTTTTTTTTTTTTAAACCTCTAATCCATTTGTTTTAATGTTGATGATTTACCACCAATCCATTTGTTTTAATGTTGATGATTTACCACCAATCCATTTGTTTTAATGTTGATGATTTACCACCAATCCATTTATTCAATGTTGATGATTTACCACCAATCCATTTATTTAATGTTGATGATTTACCACCAATCCATTTATTTAATGTTGATGATTTACCACCAATCCATTTATTTAATGTTGATGATTTACTACCAATTCATTTATTTTGATGTTGGATGATTTACCACCAATCCACTGTATGCACACCAGCATGCATCCCCCACATAGGGGTGACGTATCAAAATAAAAAGTCTCCAGTTGTCCTTGATAGAGAGAATCCAAACTTTCCTACGCCATAAGTTAGCCAGACACATGCTATTTCCATTAAGGTCTAGCAGGTCAGTGAGCAGATTATAGTTCACTGTATAATCAGCTTCCAAAAGACAGAGCCCATGTGAAAAGAAGGAATTTTGGGGAGCTGCGGGATTCTTGGTGTGTGTGTGTGTGTGTGTGTGTGTGTGTGTGTGTGTGTGTGTGTGTGTGTGTGTGTGTGTGTGTGTGTGTGTGCGTGCGTGTGTGCGTGCGTGTGTGCGTGCGTGTGTGTGTTTGTTTGTGTGTATGTACGTGTGTGTGTGTGTGTGTGTGTGTGTGTGTGTGTGTGTGTGTGTGTGTGTGTGTGCTGGCAGGTGAACTAAGTTCCTAATTGGTCAAGTGGTTTTTACCTTCCAGCAAATTATGCCTCTTACTTGGCAGAAATGGCATGCAAGATGTTTAGTGTGAATAAAGTAATCTGTTTGTTCAATACGATGAATGCTGCAAGTACACCAGTGGCGTACGGTCATTTTAAGCATGTTTTGGGGGTCAAGTTCACAATCATAACTAAAGCAGAAATATATCATGCAGCCTAAAAGTAGTTTTTAGTACAAGATATTGAATCTATCTACCCACAACTGCCAGTTTCCAAACATCACAATTGTTTTGACATAGCCCCCCCCCCCCCCCCCCCAAAAAAAAAAAAAAAAAAAGAGCACAGTGCAAAAACTGCTACGTAGATAACGATTGTCCAAATGAGCACAGTGCACGTAAACTGAGAAAGAGGGGTTCTTTCCCTTAACGTAGATTTCATGTCAAAATTCTACCAGCAAGTGGTTTATTTAAATGTTGATCTGTTACCATCATACCGTTTATGTAAATGTAGTTTTTTTCCATCAAGCCATTTGTTTAAATGTTGATCTTTTACCATCAAGTTGTTTGTTGTACTGTTGATCTGTTACCATCAAGTGGTTTATTTAAATGTTGATCTTTTACCATCAAGCCATTTGTTTAAATGTTGATCTTTTACCATCAAGTGGTTTATTTAAATGTTGATCTTTTAACATCAGGCGGTTTGTTGAACTGTTGATCTTTTACCATCAAGTGGTTTATTTGAACGTTGACCTTTTAACATCAAGCCATTTGTTGAAATGTTGATCTTTTACAATCAACCATCAAGCCATTTGATTAAATGTTGATCTTTTACCATCAAGTCACTTGTTTAAGTGTTGATCTTTTACCATCATGCGGTTTAGTTAAATGTTGATCTTTTACCATCATGCGGTTTATTGAAATGTTGATCTTTTACAATCATCCATCAAGCCATTTGTTTAAATGTTGATCTTTTTCCATCAAACGGTTTGTTGTACTGTTGATTTTTACTATCAAGTGGTTTATCTAAATATTGATCTTTTACCAACAAGTGGTTTATCTAAATGTTGATCTTTTACCATCATGCAGTTTAGTTAAATGTTGATCTTTTACCATCATGCGGTTTAGTTAAATGTTGATCTTTTACCATCATGCGGTTTAGTTAAATGTTGATCTTTTACCATTATGCGGTTTAGTTAAATGTTGATATTTTACCATCATGCGGTTTAGTTAAATGTTGATCTTTTACCATCAAGTGGTTTAGTTAAATGTTGATCTTTTACCATCAAGTGGTTTAGTTAAATGTTGATATTTTTACCATCAAGTGGTTTAGTTAAATGTTGATCTTTTACCATCAAGCCATTGTTTTAAAGTTTGATCTGTTACCATCAACTGGTTTATTGAAATATTAATCTTCTACCAAGAAGCCATTTGTTTAAATGTTAATCTTTTACCATCAAGCCATTTGTTTAAATGTTGATCTTTTAACATCAAACCATTTGTTGAAATGTTGATCTTATACCATCAAGACATCTGTTTAAATGTTGATCTTTTACCGTCAAGTCATTTAAAAAAAAATATATTGATCTTTTATCAGCAAGCCATTTGTTTTAATGTTGATCTTTTACCACCGACCAGTTTCAAAATATGTGTTCATCCTTCAAAATATATATTTTTTAAACTATTGTTCTTTTATCAGCAAGCCATTTGTTTTAATGTTGATCTTTTACCACCGACCGGTTTCAAAATATGTGTTCATCCTTCAAAATAACTTCCCAACAAAAACGTATTATCAAAACAGTGGTTCGAATCTACATAGAAATCTACATCAGTATAGCTCTCCTTTAGCTGAAGTTCATCTTAACTGTTAGCTTTTTTTTTTCATGTTACTGGGTTCAGTTTTGCCAAGCAAGTTCATTTACAAGAAATTTATAGGTCATATACTGATCACATTAGTTTCGAGTATCTTTAAAAGTTTAGTTACACTTACAACTCGAAGAAGGCCAAAGGTGTGAGTTTCCTCGCAATGAAAGCCGTCAATATCAAAACTGTTCCGTTTGTGGCAATCATTTTAATATTGCAACAAAGAAGCATATCAAAAACATCATTCGAATCTACATACAGATCTATGTCAGAACTAAACAACAATACAAAATAAGTAATATAACGAGTACTACTTAAAACAAACAGAAAACCGTTCACCATTGTAACATCCACACATTTCCTTCCAACCCCCCCCCCCCCCCCCCCCCCCCCCCCCCCCCGAAGGCATGTCCTTGTTTTGTGTGTTGTGTCTTTGGTTTGTGTGTCATGTCTTTGTTTTGTGTGTTGTGACCTTGTTTTGTGTGTTGTGTTGTTTTGTGTGCTGTGTTGTTTTGTGTGTTATGTTGTTTTGTGTGCTGTGTCCTTGTTTTGTGTACTGTGTCGCTTTGTGTGTTGTGTCCTTGTTTTGTGTGCTGTGTCCTTGTTTTGTGTGCTGTGTCCTTGTTTTGTATTTGTGTCCTTGGGTGTGTGTGTGTGTGTGTGTGTGTGTGTGTGTGTGTGTGTGTGTGTGTTGTGTCCTTGTTTTGTATGTTGTGCCCTTGGTGTGTGTGTGCTGTGTCCTTGGTGTGTGTGTTCTTGTTTTGTGTGCTGCGTCCTTGGTATGTGTGTGTGTGTGTGTGTGTGTGTGTGTGTGTGTGTGTGTGTGTGTTGTGTCCTTGTTTTGTGTGTTGTGTCCTTGGTGTGTGTGTGTGTGTGTGTGTGTGTGTGTGTGTGTGTGTGTGTGTGTGTGTGTGTGTGTGTCTTTGTTTCCCGAATTCGTGTGCCGTGTCCTTTGTTTCACGAAGTTTTGTGTGCTGTGTCCTTGGTGTGTGTGTGTGTGTGTGTGTGTGTGTGTGTGTGTGTGTGTGTGTGTGTGTGTGTGTGTGTGTCTTTGTTGTGCGAATTTGTGTGCTGTGTCTTTTTTTTTTTCGCGAATTCGTGTTCTGTGTCCTTGTTTCGCGAATTCGTGTGCTGTTGCTGTGTCCTTGTTTTGCAAATTCGTGTGCTGTGTGTCCTCGTTTCGCAAATTTGTGTGCTGTGTCCTTGTTTCGCAAATTTATGTGCTGTGTCCTTGTTTCGCAAATTTGTGTGCTGTGTGTCCTTGTTTCGCGAAATCGTGTGCTGTGTGTCCTTGTTTTGTGTCCTTGTTTTCTGGCTGTATCAAGCTCAGATTTCCTACGTTCACTTCATCTTTTTTTCAAGTTGGAAGTTTTCTGGCTAGGATGGGGGTGGGCATGAGGTTGTTTGTTTGGTTGTTTTTTTTTGGGGGGTGGGGGGTGGGGGTGGGGGCTCATGTTTCAAAAGTCTTGCCTACTTGGGATTGTGGGATTGCTGCAGGAGCTGCAGCAGCTTACTTAGGGGGAGGAGGTTTTGGAGAGGGGGGAGCTGGTTTCGTGGCTGGTGGTGCGGCTGTAGTAGGGGTGGTAGGTGGGGCTGTCTTGGCCGTAGGGGGTGCTGTAGCCGGCTTTGCAGCTGTCGCGGCTGACTTAGGCGGTAGTTTGGCGGTTGCCGATGTGGGTTTAGCTGATGTGGATGAAAGGGCAGGCAGCTCTTTCACATCGGCTGAATCTGCCCTGAGGGCGTCGCTCAACTCCTTCTGAATGTCTTCATCCAGGACTATGGATCCTGATTCTACACTGGACTCTGGCTCCTCTTCCAGAAGGGCGCTGAAAGAGAGAGATGACCATTACCCCACTTTAGTTACTGAGGGTCCTATATCAAGAACAACCACCGTTTCTTTTCATCCAGCCCTGACAGAAAAAGAAAAGAAAAGAAAAGTTAACACCAAAGTCCAAATAGTATGTTTGAAAAGCAATTTTGAAAGAAAAATACCAAGATAGAAAGGAAGGGAGTAAAGGAATGAAGAACAGGAGGAGAAATGACACCTACACCAAAATAAAACACAGAAATAAATTAGGAACAAGGTGGTATAGTCGTCGTCATCGTCGCATCAAATAAGCAGCAGCAGCAGCAGCAGCAGCAGCAGCAGCAGCAATAGTAGTAGCGGCGGAGGCGGCGGCGGCAGTATTAGTAGTAGTAGCTGCAGCAGCAGCAGCAGCAGCAGCAGCAGCAGCAGCAGGAGTGGTGGTGGTGGTGGTGGTGGTGGTGGTGGTGGTGGTAGTAATAGTAGTAGTAGTAGTAGTAGTAGTAGTAGTAGTGGTAGTGGTAGTAGTAGTAGTAGTAGTAGTAGTAGTAGTAGTTGTAGTAGTAGTAGTAGTAGAGAAAATGATGTTCTACGATGCCGGTGGTAGTGACAACGATGGCAGTGTCAACGATGATGATTAGAGAGAGAGAGAGAGAGAGAGAGAGAGAGAGAGAGAGAGAGAGAGAGAGAGAGAGAGAGAGAGAGAGAGAGAGAGAGAGAGAGAGAGAAGACAGACGACAGACAGACAGACAGACAGACAGACAGACAGACAGACAGACAGACAGACCAGAGAGAGAGAAGAAGAGAGAGAGAGAGAAGAGAGAGAGAGAGAGAGAGAGAGAGAGAGAGAGAGAGAGAGAGAGAGAGAGAGAGAGAGAGAGTGTACTTAAGCCTTTGGTGACAAAAATGGCATGTTAAGGAAAAAAGAGAAAAGGAATGTAAGCCTGACATTATACTAGGGTACAATCTCATTTATCACTGTCACAAAATCAAAGAGCCACACGGTCATGTCATTGTTAATATAAATAGCAAGATAGCTACATCGTCCTTTCCAATTAAACTGTCACCATGAACACGTTTGTTACACTTAAAGTAACAGTCTACTTTGAAGCACAAATAAGACAATCTAGAATCAATGCTACTTGAATGTAACTACTACAATCTGAATAATCTCGTTCTTAACAGTCCGTCGAGCAACGCGTTTCGTCGTAATTTGCGAACGAAACTGTGTAGGACCCATGTAAAAAATAAAACAACATATCTTTAACCAATGTAAGTTCAATATAATGCAATATTCCAGCATTTTAGAAGCTCCTCATACATTTTTGTCAACTTTCTGACGTCAAACGCCCAGACACCAAGTATTGTCTGTCATATGAGCGAAAATGTGTTGCGCTGCCGTTAAGCGCCTGATAAGTCAGGCCCAGCGCATCCGACTTAGGCAGGGGAGAGGATTGCTATCTTTTAAGTTCTTTCTGGAGGAAAAGCATGAGAATGGACCGAGAAGGCAGAAAATTGATAAGAAGGAGGTGACAGGGTACTATCTCTATCATACGTGCACCTGTCTCCGGGTCATTTTCTTGTTCGTTTAGGAGATATTCAGTAAACGAAGCGTCCGACACTACAAAGAACCCCACGGTGTGTGACTTGTGATGTGCGAATAACCATCAACCATCTGCTTCTCGAGTGTTGAGATGTCCAGGACATTGGGCACAAGCATTTTACATGTACTGCAGACTCCCTAAAGATCGTGTTTTTTTTTTTGAAATTCAACCGGACAGCATTTTTAACTTCCTAAGAGAATCGGGCATTTGACGTCTGGTATGGGTGAAAGTGCCACAGTTAGTCACTAAGAATAAACCGGTCTGGATTTTGTTCCAGCCTAAGTTTCGTTGGTATGGTTTTTCCCACAACATGATCACCGTCCTGGATTGACCCTCATGATTGACCAGGGCGTTGATGTAATGAAGGACACCAGAGTTGATTTTAATACCCCGTTTTAATCTGTATAGAGTTGCACATTCAGAGTTGTACAGAGTTTTACGAGCTGACAGCCTCGATATAGCCACTGTGGTCGGCGGGGCTATAAACAACAAGATTGGATGGGGCTGGATCACAAAGAGAAACTACTGACAAACAATAAGAACACAACATGAATTTTATGAACCCAGGCACATTCATGCATCTAAATTTTTTGAAAAACCAAAACCAAGAAAAGAAATGATGCTTTTGTTGACCCATATTGAAAACATGAGCTGAAAGACTTTTACAGACAAAGCACCTCGCAGAATACATGACATGAATGACAGAATCCTACGAAGTCAGAATGCGGCTACCTTCATGGAGAGCAAAAACGGTCGCATATGCAAAAGCACACCATCGGTGAACCGTGGAGCTCTAGCCGAAGAACGAGAAAAAAAAATGAGACAGAAAAATAAACCAAAATGAAAGAATACTCACGAATAAGTTTTCACCACCGAAATCCCCTCATGGTCACTAGTGAAACCCTTGTCATCTTTGAAATAAAAAGAAAAGAAAATGACAATAAGTTCACACAACTTTTTGTAGATGTCAATATGACAGGTAATAGTTTTTCTTCAAACTGTTTACATCTATGTTTTATCACTTGTTCACACGTTACAAACAATATTTTCTTCAAACTATTTCCATCTATGTTTTATCATTTGTTCACACGTCACAAACAATATTTTTGTCAAACTATTAACATTTATGATTTATCATTTGTTTAAACATTACAAACAATATTTTCTTCAAACTATTACCATTTATGTTTTATCGCTTGTTTAAACATTCTATCTATCTCTCTACCTATCCCTTAGTCTGGCGACCGTGGGGATACCCATGAAGACTTGACGACCAGTTCCCTCCATTCCTCTCTCTGTTCTGCCTTTCTCAGGGTTTAGTTGAGTTCTAGGCCTGTCCATTCGCTGATGTTGTCCTCACATCTCTTCTTTGGTCTGCCTCTTTTTATTCCTCCTTGGACAGTGCCTTGCAGTATTGTTTTTGCTAGTCCTTTTGATCTTGTGACATGCAGGTACCATTTAAGTTTACGCTTCTTTATGATTGATAGAAGATTTTCGTAGGGACCAATGGTTTGCTGAATTCTGTTATGCACGTCTTCGTTGCTTATGTATTAACATTACAAACAATATTTTCTTCAAAACTACACCATTTGTGTTTTATGACTTATTTAAACATTACAAACAATATTTTCTTCAAACTACTACCATTTGTGTTTTATGACTTATTTAAGCATTACAAACAATATTTTCTTCAAACAATTACCATCTATGTTTTATCACTTGTTCACACGTTACAAACAATATTTTCTTCAAACGGGGGCGGGATAGCTAAGTGGTCGGAGCACTTGCTTTCCCTAAGTCAAGTAAGCAGCGTCGAGTGTTGTTACCGATTGGATGGGTGACCGTTTGCGTGCCTTGGCTTCAGTATAGTCCCCCACCCCCACCCCCCACCCCCAGTTCACCCAACTGTAAATAGGTACCTGTCCTCTTTAGGGTCAGGGAAGGTAAAGCAGCGAGGGGGAGTAGATGGGCGCCGCCCTCAATGTGCTGGCCCCTAGAGAAGCTGAGGTCTCTGATGCCTCGCTCCCTTGCGACCGCCTAGGTTATGGCACACTTTTACCGTTACCCATTTTCTTCAAACTATTACAATCTATGCTTTTTTAAATTTAAAAAAAAAATGTTTTTATTCAATCCAACATAATATGCATACTATAAGCAAATAAGGAGAAATGTTGTATCATCATGGAATGATTTTTTCAATCAAAATAGAAAAAAAATATAAACGCATATACTTTGTTTCAATCAATAAAAAAAAATAAATTAAAAAAAAAGCTTTTTCTACTCGTTGACATAAAAAAAAAGAAAATGCTTTTCTATGACACACACGCGAATGTGCATGATGCTAAATCATGAGATCAAGCTCACGTTAACATGTGAATGTCACAGGATCTGAAATATATATTCATACTTATTCACAGACACACACACAGACACACACACACACACGCACACACACACACACACACACCCACGCACCCCCCCCCCCCCCCACACACACACACCCCCTAAACCGACCCATACATTATTACAATCTATGCTTTAGCACTTGTTGTAAACGTTACAAACAATATAGATCTATTCTTGAAACTATCACGAAATATATTTATTACTTGCTCACACGTTACAAACAATATTTTATTCTTGCTTTTACCAGCTGTTTTCTTCATTGTTCACACATTACAAACTCTTCAAAGTCGGCTATCTAAATGCTGGGTTATCGGTTACAGGTATACGCAAAATCTTACAAAAACCTCGGAGTTCTAGCTGAGGAACAAAAACCAACAAAAGTGTTACAAATAGCATTTAAAAAGCAGAGTACTTAACGATTATCTGCATAGCACCAATAAACATCATAACGTGTGCTTACACACACACACACACACACACACACACACACACACACACACACACACACACACACACACACACTCACACACACACACACACACCACACACACACACACACACACACACACACACATACACGCACACATAGACACACGCACGCGCGCGCTCGCACGCGTGCACGAGAGAGAGAGAGAGAGAGAGAGAGAGAGAGAGAGAGAGAGAGAGAGAGAGAGAGAGAGAGAGAGAGAGAGAGAGAGAGAGAGAGAGAGAGAGAGAGAGAGAGAGACACACACACACACACACACACACACACTCACACACACACACACACACACACACACACACACACGCACACACACACGCACATGCACGCACAAACACACACACACACACACGCACACGCACGCACCCCCCCCCCCCCCCACATACACACACACACACACAGGGCGCACAGGATAGCTTGGTGGTTAGAGCCTTGGGCATTGCGCTTGCGATCTGCTCACCGAGGTTCGAATACCGTTGAGGATAATTTTTTCCCCTGGAGTTAATATTAGTACCGACTCTACTCCCCCAAAAGTCCTACGGATGAAACTATGAATCAAGGTCCCTTGTGGAAGCACACACACAACTTCATGCACACACGTTAAAACCCGTTCCACTTTTCGGAAGAAGAGGTGATATACATGACAGCGGAAACGGATGACAAAATTGATAGAGACGCTCACACAAAATGGATTGGATGATCAAAAAAGCACATGCGTGCTTATTCCATTACACCCGAAATAAAAAAAAAGAAGAAAGAACCCCCCCCACACACACACACACCTCACGCACAACACAACGCAACACAACTCAACCACCACCCCCTCCCCCGCCCCGCTCACACACACACACACAAATCCACACACATACCCACACATATACACACACAAAGCAGCCCTTACCCCCCACCCCCACTCCCCACCCCCTTCCTCCACCACCAACCCCATCCCCTCCCCCCCCAAAAAAAAATGCAAACAAACAAAAAACAAAAATAAAAATGACACACAGTTTGTATCTCCTTTCAAGATCCCTCCAGTCTTGTTGCCAGATTGTCCCTTGTTTCCTCCCTCGGCGGAGAATGGGCCCGGGTACAAGCCTCGCTTTCTCAGGCAGTACAGGACGGCAAAGCTGGCAGCGATGATCACAGCCAGACTGGCCATCACTGCCCCAATGGTCGTCAGCGTCGCCGC
Source organism: Stramonita haemastoma (assembly GCA_030674155.1). NCBI lineage: Eukaryota > Metazoa > Mollusca > Gastropoda > Neogastropoda > Muricidae > Stramonita > Stramonita haemastoma. The sequence goes on from CM060346.1 coordinate 15,875,580, forward strand.
GATATCCTTGGGCTCCTCTGTCCGACAAAGGCAATTCAGTTCTTCAGAGCATAGGCAAAGGCAAAGGCAGGTCTTGGGAGAAGGCGGGGCTTAGCAGAGAGGAAGGGCAAGGTAAGGCTTTGGGAGAGGGCAGGGCAAGGCAAGGCTTTGGGAGAGGGCAGGGCAAGGTAAGGCTTGGGAGAGGGCAAGTTAAGGCAAGGCAAGGATTGGTAAGGACTGGGAGAGGGCAAGTTAAGGCAGGGCAAGGATTGGTTAGGACTGGGAGAGGGCAAGTTAAGGCAGGGCAAGGATTGGTTAGGACTGAGGAGGGCAAGTTAAGGCAGGGCAAGGATTGGTTAGGACTGGGAGAGGGCAAGTTAAGGCAGGGCAAGGATTGGTTAGGACTGGGAGAGGGCAAGTTAAGGCAGGGCAAGGATTGGTTAGGACTGGGAGAGGGCAAGTTAAGGCAGGGCAAGGATTGGTTAGGACTGGGAGAGGGCAAGTTAAGGCAGGGCAAGGATTGGTTAGGACTGGGAGAGGGCAAGTTAAGGCAGGGCAAGGATTGGTTAGGACTGGGAGAGGGCAAGTTAAGGCAGGGCAAGGCTTTGAAGAGGGCACGTAAAAATCTTGGGAGAAGGCAAGGCAAGGGTTATCAGAGGGCAAGGTAAGGCTTGGGAGTTGAGGGCACGGGTTAGGAGAGGGCAATGCAAGTCTTGAGCAAGAGAGAGTGCAAGGCAAAGTTTGGGGGCGGGCAAAGCAGGGCAGGGTAAGGCCAAGCCAGGCAGGCCAAGGCAAGGCAAGGCAAGGCAAGGCAAGGCAAGGCAAGGTAAGGCAAGGCAAGGTAAGGCAAGGCAAGGCAAAGCAAGGCTGGGAGAGGGGAAGGCTTAGAATAGTGCTAGCCAAAGTGTAGGAGAAGCAGGAAAGGGCAGGGCAAGGCAGAGGTGGGGAAAGCAAGGCAAGGGAAGGCAGAGAAGGGCGAGGTGTGGCATGGTGAAATAAGGCAAGGTATGGCAAGGGAAGGAACAGCAGAGCAAGGCAAGACAGAACAGGGAAGGGCAAGGAAGGAAGGGCAAGGAAAGGCAGAGATGGGCAAGACATGGTTTGGGGCAAGGCAGGCACAGGAAGGATCAACATGGCAATGTCGTGCAAGATCAAATGTGGCGAGAGAGAGAGAGAGAGAGAGAGAGAGAGAGAGAGAGAGAGAGAGAGAGAGAGAGAGAGAGAGAGAGAGAGAGAGAGGAGAGAGAGAGAGAGAGGGGCTCTTGTCTATCCTGCCGACTAATAGACCATTGGGGCACCGCTACTAAACATTTTGCAGCCAGCTTACTCCACTCCTCGCGGCTTTCAGCTTTTCGTCGCAAGTCAGTCCACTCAAGGGCGATGGACTCTCTGATTTTGGCCTCCCATCATTTTTTTCTGTCTGCCTCTCCATCTCCTTCCTTGTATTGTTCCCTGTAATGAAGTTCTGGCCATTTCAGATGTTTGTGTGACGTGCCTGTACCACAACAGTTAGCGTTTTTAAAAAAACAAAAAAACCGAAACCAGGAGCTTTTTATATAGTTCGATGGTGTTTTCAATTCTAATTTTTACTTCCTCGTAAGTTGTGATTTCTGTATGAGATACAAAGAAGTTTGCGAAAGCATCTCATTTCCTTTGCTTGTGTCCTTCTCTCAATGTTTGCGGTTATGGTCCACGTTTCGCATACGTACAAAATATGGACATGACACGGTCAGTCTGATCTTGAAGCCGATGGCGATGTTCTTGTTGTTCCAGAGAACTTTCAGTTTGGTCATTGCAGCTGTGGTCTGGGCTATCCTGGAGAGAACTTCAGGTTTTGATCCTTCATCTGATTCTGTAGCTGACAGATATTTAAAGATGTTGACGGTCTCAAATTTCTTGCAGTCTATAATAATGTAAAGGCTATTGGCACTATTTGTCATCAGCTGGGTTTTCTCTGCACTTATCTTCATGCCAGACACCGAAGAGGTTTCATCATATGGGATTTACCAAGTTGACTAGCTCTTATACTTTTCCAAGGCCGTCAATATCGTCGGCAAAACGTAAGTTTATAAGCTCGTAAATTTGTAAACAAAGCTGTTTGCCAAAGTCTGTCAAACGCTCTCTGAAAGTTAACAAAGACATGATAAAAGATCTTGCTGGCTCAATTACTTATCACAGAGTATTGTAAGTTTGAAAATTTGCTGTTTTTTTTATATTGAATAGCCTTTAGAAGCAGACACAGCAAAAGACAGATCCAAAATTTGCCGGATGGAAAGAGAGATATACAGACACACAAACTATTAGAGAAACGATCAGGTGGCAAAATACGAAAGTGGCCAGATGGATAAACATACGGACAAATAAATAGGCAGTCAAAACTAGACAGATAGGGGCGTTTAACACTGACCATGAAAAGTCGAGAGGTTTTAATGACAGCCCACAGACAGACAGACAGACAGATAGACAGACAGACAGATAGGAAGGCAGTTTAACTGCAAGCTAGACAGATGGGCAGTTATACGGACATATATTGTAACAGACAGTTGTGGCCTTGTGCAATTATGGTGAGAGGCAGAGACTTATTGATGACGACTGCAGGTTGACAGACAGACAGACAGACAGACAGACAGACAGACAGTCAGGCATGTAAGCAGGCAGGCAGAGAGACAGAGAGTCATGTAGGCAGGTAGGCAGATAGAGACACACTGCGGCCTTTAGTGTAGTGACTATGAAAGGCAGAGCCTTGCTGATGACACCTACAGAGAGAGAGAGAGAGAGAGAGAGAGAGAGAGAGAGAGAGAGAGAGAGAGAGAGAGAGAGAGAGAGAGAGAGAGAGAGAGAGAGAGAGAGAGAGAGAGAGAGGCAGTCAGATAACAAAGAAAACAGAAAAGAAAACAGGCAGACAGACATACTGCCTGACAGGCAGAAAGACAGGCAGGCTGACAAGAAAGACAGACACACAGACACAGACTCAGAGATAGGCAGGCAGACAGACAGACAGGCAGAGAGACAGACAAGAAAACGAGACAGACAGACAGGTAAACAGACAGACATGTAAACAGACAGACAGACAAACAGACAAGAAAACAGACAGACAGACAGATAAACAAACATACGAATAAGCAGACAGACAGATCTAGACAGTCAGACAGACAGACAGACAGACAGACAGACAGACAGACAGACAGACAGACAGACAGACAGACAAACTGTACTGTTTCCTCTGACGGTGACGATGATGGGCCGAGCCTTGCTGATCACGTTGACTTCTCTCTGTATGGCTGCGCACTGCAGGCTAAACTCGGTGCCGGCCAGCCGGTTAGGGATCTTCAGGATGATCTTTTTTTTCAGCTGCAGCCTGAATGGTCAGGGGGGTGTTGGGTATGGCTTGAATATCTTTGTCATTGCTGTTGTAGTTGTTGTTTTCGTCGTCGTTATCGCCATCTTGATCTTTGATTTCGGCGTTGTTGTCGTCGTAGTCATTATCATCATCCTTTCATATTTCGTCGTCGTCGTCGTCATCATCATCAATCATATATCATCATCATCATCATCATCATCATCATCATCATCATCATCATCATCATCATCCGTTATCAGTGCAGCAGCAGACGTTCGTTGTCGTCTTCATTATAGTATCGAATCATATTGTATCGTATTGTATTGGATTACATTGTATCTATTGCATCTATTGCATTTGAATGTAGTTATCGAATTGTTTTGCGTGGTAATTGTTTTCTGCTGTATTGCGTTCTGTTGAATTTTTGTATTGTAATGAATCAGATTAAATTGGACTGAATTGCACTGTGTTGTCTCATATCGCATTGCTTTGTATTGTAAGGTACTGTGTTGCTGCATGGATTCTTTCACGTGCACCAGATGTGTAGTGCACATTGGACCTTACTTTATTGTCTCATTAAAAGGACTAGCCCCAAGACTACTTTTCTTAATCTTCATGCATACGTGAATAGAGTAGGTTCAAGCAAGAATCGAACTCAGACTTCTCGCTTTTTGGTGAGGGGCATTGCCTCTGGACCACTAGGCCATCAATGTACCGGGTGCCTCCATTTCTCGGGTCTGTTTGATCCCAGGATGTCTTTTGAAAAGAAGCGTGTATTGCAGGTCTGTTTACATTGCCTCAAACTGAGATGGCACTTGGTCAGATCGATACAATTATTCCCATTCTCAACCTTTTTTTTTTTTGTTTGCTAATCAAAGAAAACAAAAATTCTAATTTGCTATCCGTGTAGGTCTGTATCTCATGGTAACCTCTGGTTTGGTTTCTTCGCTGAATCCATAGAGGTTTTGATCTGGTAGCAGAGGCATCATGTGGATGAGTGGTCTAGTGGTAACGCACCAGCCTAGAAATGGAAAGGTCTGGATTCTAAGTGTGTGGTGGTTTGATCCCTGTTGTACCCAACACTTTTCCTCCATCCACTAGACCCTGAGTGGTGGTTTGTGTGTTAGTTTTTTGGATGAGATGAAAAACCGAGGTCCCGTGTGCAACACGGATTTAGCGCATGTAAAAGAACGCACGGCAAAAAGAGTTGTTCCTGGCAAAAATCTGCACAAAAAGCTACTCTGAAAGGAAACCAATCTGACGCAACAAAGTGGTACACGAATTTAAATATGCATTTGGGTTCATGGGGACACTGTCTTGAAAAGGATGTGTTTCTGTCATTAACTTGACTAAAGTTTTCCACCGAGAAAAAAAATGTCCAAAAGTGAATGAATTTTTTCAGACTGCTTAGCCCATCATTTTCTGTTCACAAAGTGAAAACGTAGCCGAAAATAATGGCAATAAAAAGATATTCCATGAATGCAAAGTCACTCAATACTGCGAACGTACAACAAGTACTCCCTAACTTTCCCAGTGAAGTTGTTGTTTTAACCGATTAGCACTCTAACAAGAGAATAGGAATTGTCAGATCTGGAATCTTTTTATTTCTGCAATTTGTAGTCTGTATTGGCAGACCACCTTGCGAAGGAGAGGAAAGTGTTTCTTTTTTTTTTTTTTTTTAAATTTCTACAGAATTTTCCAGACCAAGGGAAGAAATCTTCTCTCCTTTGAGGCTGTCCACTTTATAATAACAAGCAGTTTACGATACAACAGATTTGTCACTGATTCACATTAGACCTTTTGTCCGATCTATCTCACTATGCTGTGACTCTCTCCAGTAGAAGGGGTATCACAAGGCATTCACTGCATGCTGGTCCAGCACAGTATCCCCTGATATGATCTGCCTTAATGCTGGTTTCTCTTATTTGCCTGGTGCCCCAACTGCAATAGTCCAAGGCTGGAACCCCTGCATGATCTGCAGGCTCTTCAGGCTCTATAGAATGAGCCTGGTGTGGTGAGTGCAATGAGGTCGTCATGTGTGACAGATGGCAGCAGCACTGAACTGAACTGATCTGTCCGTAGACCTGCGACCACACCTTTCACACACCTCTACGTCAACAACACGCTCTGTCTATTCTGAAACAATCCATCCAGTCAACTCTATCCAAATGAATTAATCATACCACTTCATCAAAAGTCCAATGGAGCAATGAAAATGAATCTCCTTCCTTTTGTCCCAGAAAGACTTCAGAAATAATAACCCTCTCCCACGCCGAAGTCTGTTCAACTGGCACTAACTTGTCAGTCACTTAACGGCAGTTCAACGCATTTTCGCTCATATGACAGACAGCAATAGTTGCTGTTCGAGTGTTCAATAACGAAAAAGAAAATTAATGATCTAAAAGTTTTAAACTCAACCTATTGACTGAAATCCAACCTGCTTTTATCAATCAGTCAAATTCCAGCAAAAATTATCTAAACAAAATATACACAAGCAAAGAGAAAATAATGACATGACCGTACCAAAACTAACCACCTCCAGTTAACTCTTACCTTATGCACCCAGATACTCCTGGTCACCCTATGCCCAATAGACCCTCATACATATAAACCATGTTGATTCCGGTCATCTCAAATCACCTTCATTCTTACTCATCATAATTTTAGTCATTACAGTCGACCCCATGTATCCTAATCCAACTATCCTGTGCAACCCTGTAGACGCTTATTGCACTCAACCCAATTTATCTCATGCACAATGATTTTAACTAGCCCAGTCCGCGCTTATCCCAGTAATTCCAATTCACCACAGTTCTGGTTTTCCCAATTCATCCCAATTTCTTTTATCCCAAATCACCCACTTCCAGTTATCCCAATTCACATTGGAGTTGGGGTGAATAGCTGGTAATAGGGTGATTTGGGATAACCAGAATTGTAGTGAATTGGGAAAATCGGATTTGGGGTAAATTGGGATAACCAGAATTGGAATTATTCGAATTCACCCCAATTCCGCTTCACCCCAATTCCGTTTTTTCCCAGTTCGTCCCAATTCCGGTCATCCCAATCCACGCCAACTCTTGTTATCCTTATTCACCCCAATTCCGGTTATTCCCAAGTCACCCCAATTCCAGTTATTCCAATTCACCTCAATTCCGGTTATCCCAATTCGACCCGATTCCGGTCATCCCAATTCGCCCCAATTCCAGTCAACACAAATTTCCCCAGTTCCTGATAACATCCTATTCTGTCTTTAGTGCACACCTCCCACGCCACCTGATTCCAGTCATTCTTCTCCACCCGGATTCCAGTCCTAATCTATCATGATTACTGTCATCCTAAACAACACACATTCCAGTCACCCTAACCCAGCCTGATTCCAGTCCTCATACTCCACCCTGATTCCAGTTCTCTGAATCCACCCTGATGCCAGTCATCCCATTCCCTCTGATTCCAGTCCTCCCGACCCACCCTCATTCCAGTCCTCCTAATATACCCTGAATCCAGTCCTCCCAGTTCATCCGATTCCAATCTTCTCGGTCCTAATCCATACTGATTCCAGTCCTCTGAATCAATTCTCATTCCAGTCCTTCTAATCTACCCTTAATCCAGTCCTCCCAATGCACCCCGATTCCAGTCCTCCCGATCCACCCTCATTCCAGTCCTCCTAATCTACCCTGAATCAAGTCCTCCCAGTTCATCCGATTCCAGTCTTCCCAGTCGACCCTGATTCCAATCCTCCCAGTCCTAATCCATACTGATTCCAGTCCTCTGAATCCACCCTCATTCCAGTCCTCCTAATCTACCCTGAATCCAGTCC
>CM060346.1:15887715-15892715 GCA_030674155.1 Stramonita haemastoma
CGAGGGTGATGTCCCTTGGATGTAGACAGGCACACCAAGAGCTGCGGTAAATTTTGGTTAAAAAACCGATTTTATCCAGCACTATGCCCGTTGAAGGATTACCCACGACGCTGGAAGTGACCTTAGGTGTCCTACTACAGAAAAGCCACCTGACCTCCTGGAAAATCTGTGGAGAAGGAGACAGCACCACTGTTGTAATCAGACTGAGGACCGGTTCTGACATTGTCAACGTGGCCGGACAACAAACATCATCAGTCCCGCAATGTGTTACCGAAAAAAGCCTCCCAGTCAGCGTGACAGGGACAGAAGAAGGACGGAGGAGAGAAGACAGGCTGAGCAGAGAAGACAGGCAGAAGAGGAGGAGAGGAGACAGGCAGAGGAGAGGAGACAGGAGGCAAGACAAGAAGATTTTAAAACCAGCCTCGCTGCATGGCCTGCGTTCTGCACGTGAATTTCACCACATGGCCTCTGATGTCACCCTGGCTGAAACCGACCAATTTCAATCCAATTTTGGTGCTTATAGCCCCGCCGACCTCATAGGCCATATCAGGGCTATCGCCTCGTCACATTGTAAAACTCGTATTAAAAGTGTGCAACTATGTACAGTTTAAAACGAGGTATAAAACCAACTCAACTGTCCTTGCCTGTATCGACATCCCGGTCGACCATAAGGGTCGAAACCGACACAGGCGTTGATCAACAAAACAAAACTGACCTTGTGTGTGTGCCTGCAGTGGATACAGCGGGGGACAGTGACTGTGACAATGCACTATAGAAGGCTGAAGACTTATGCTACTGTGTGGATATCATCAGAGACCAAGTCAGTGAACTGACTGATAGATCTCTGCAGAGAAAACTGCGGAACACTTCAAGGAATCAGGACTTTCGCCGTGAGTTGGTTTCTGAAGATAGGCCTTCTACAGTGATTTGTCAAAATGATGACGTGATATTCCAGTTTGACTGGACAGCTGAAATTTGCGTGCCTACTGAAATATTTTGGCTGGCCAAAAGGGACACTAAATGCATGAACCAGGAAGAACGGGAAATCCTCCCCAGACTGAAGCTGTGGACACCTGCTGACCGCAAGAAGATCAAAGACGGGATCAGTGCAGGACTGGATAACCTACACATGGTTATGGATGTAGTCAGATTCATTCTGGGATAAGCAGGACTGGTTACTGTTTTATTAAGTGTCGAGTGCATAAATCTGCATCATAAGAAGACGGGAATCTTCCGGACACGTCCAGTAACCAGCCAGCAGCACAACCACACCGCTAATGCCGCTCTGTGACAGTTCCTCGGGCCCTGCTTCGACATCCGTTATCAGCCAGTTATTACCAAAGATATTCACACATGTGTAGCCATGTATAAACAACACCGCGGTTTGGTTACCAATCGCAAAGAATCGTTGATATTGTACTGTGTTCAATTTTGTTGATGCATCTTTCGATTTCGGTCCCTTTCCACAACTACCCGTTTGTGAATAGGTTGAAAAACCTAACACAGTAAATCTTTGTCATTGTCATTCTCTCTCTCTCTCTCTCTCTCTCTCTCTCTCTCTCTCTCTCTCTCTCTCTCTCTCTCTCTCTCTCTCTCTCTACCTGTTGTCTAAGCATGTTACCATCCATATTGAGAAATACTTTATACACATTTTGTACTATTTAATAATCACGTGCTGAATGTAGTTGATTTTTTTTTTTTTGGTTTTGCTTTGTTTTGTTTTTGTTTGGTTTTCTTATTCAAATCAAAATCATCATTGATTCTTACTTCATATTTCGTTTCTGAATGAGTGCCTTTTTATAACATTGCCTTAATATTGTACCTGTCTTATTTCTTACCTGTTGTTGTTCTTTCTCCACTTTTATCAAAATCTTATGTTTTATGGGACTTATTTTGATGATAGATGGTGGTGGATTGATGTTTTTAGTCATTTAACGTCATCATATTCTCATGTTTGATCTTTAATTATTGTGCCTTTTTTGTTTTGTTTTGTTTTGTTTTGTTTTGTTTTGTTTTTGTTTGTTTGTTTATTGTTTTTTTTTTAATTCAAATCAAAATCATAATTGATTCTTATTTCTTATTTTCGTCTCTGAATGAGTGCCTTTTTACAACATTACCTTAATATTGTATCTGTCTTATTTCTTACCTGTTGTTTGATGCTTAGTATGATTTCTTGCTCTTGGCATTTGGATCACTATAATTGTTGTTGTTTAGTTGAGGCTTTTTATCTTGATGTTACCCCTGAAAAGGGCGGGGACTGGATGTAAAAAAGCACACGAGTGCTTATCAATTATCCTCGAATAAAAGAATTTTGCCTTGCCTTGCCTTGCCTTGCCTTGCCTTGCCTTGCCTCTCTCTCTCTCTCTCTCTCTCTCTCTCTCTCTCTCTCTCTCTCTCTCTCTCTCTCCTCTCGTTTTCTATTTCTTGCTTTCTTTTGATAATGTGTGTGTGTGTGTGTGTGTGTGTGTGTGTGCGTGCGTGCGTGCGTGCGTGCGTGCGTGCGTGCGTGCGTGCGTGCGTGCGTGTGTGTGTGGAGAGACGGGAAGGGATGTCAGGAGAGAGAGTGAGTATAGTAATGTTTTCTATGCATGTCTATGTCATTATGCCAGTTTTTTCCCTTCATTTTTTTCTGTTGTTATTGTTGGACTGTTTTATGTTGTTGTTGTTTTTGTTGTTTGTTTGTTTGTTTGTTTATTATATATTTTGATTGTTTGCTTTTATTTACCCCCGACGGCTGGATGTAAAAAAGCGTGCAGTGCTTAATCTATTACCCTTTGAAAAATAAAATTTGTTCAATTTGTTAAAAAATTGTTCAAATTCGTTCAATTTGTTCTCTCTCTCTCTCTGTCTCTCTCTCTCTGTCTGTCTGTCTCTCTCTCTCTCTCTCTCTCCCCACATACACACACACACACACACACACACACACACACACACACACACACACACACACACACACTTACTCCAAAATAGGCAGTTGCAATCACAATTATCCAAGCTGATAGAAAGATATGGTCATTATCCTTGGGGGTTTCAATGCTAGAGTTGGCCGAGATTCAGAAGCCTGGAAGGGAGTTCTGGGGAAACAAGGAGTTGGGAATTGCAATGACAACGGGCGTCTCCTGCTAGAGTTCTGCACTGAACTGCAGTTAATCATCACTAACACAATCTTCCAGCAGAAGGACAGTCTAAAAACAACCTGGATGCATCCTCGGTCCAAACATTGGCACCTCATAGACTACGTCTTAGTGCGCCAGAAAGACCAAAGTGATGTCTTGCACACCAGAGTGATGCCCAGTGCAGAATGTCACACAGACCACCGCCTCGTGCGATGCAACCTCAGCCTTCACATCAAGCCCAAGCCAAAACGAGGAGGTCCCCCCAGAAAGAAACTCCAGGTCGGCAGCCTCAAGTCCGCTGAAGTGAAAGCTGACCTACAGTCCAGCCTCCAGTCAAAGTTGGAAGTCGAGGACTGCCCCTCTGACCCCTGTCCAGAAACGCTCTGGACCCGCCTAAAAACTGCCATCCTGCAGACCTCTGCAGAGGTCTTGGGCTTTTCCACTAAGAAGAACAAGGGCAGGTTCGACGAAAATGACCAAGAAATACAGAACTGCTGGCGAAGAAAAGAAGTGCCCACCAGGCTCACCTTGAACAAACATCTTGTAAAGCAAAGAAAGCTGCCTTTCGTCTTACATGCAGCAACCTCCAGCGCCAGCTTAGAGTTATCCAAAACGAGTGGTGGACTAACCTCGCCCAGAAAACTCAGCTCTGCGCTGACACAGGTGACTACAGAGGCTTCTACGAAGCTTTGAAGGCAGTCTATGGACCCTCTCACCAAGTGTTGAGTCCTTTGCGCAGCACTGACGGCCAGGCACTCCTCACAGACAAGATGTCCATATTGAACCGCTTGGCTGAACACTTTCAAACCCTCTTCAGGGCTGATTGCACTGTTGATGACGCAGTGATCCAACAGATCCCACAGCAACCAGTGACAGAAGAACTGGACGAAGCCCCAACCCTGGAAGAGGTAACCAAAGCCATAGAACAACTGAAGAGTGGGAAGGCTGCAGGCGTCGATGGTATTCCACCAGAATTATGGAAAAACGGGGGGGGGGGCAAACACTGCACTCCAAGTTCCATGAATTTTTTGTTTGCTGCTGGGAGCAGGGAAAGCTACCACAAAACCTTCGTGATGCAATTATAATCACCCTTTACAAAAACAAAGGAGTCAGAAAATACACACTGAAATTTCATACCATGTTTTTTTCTTTTTTTTCTTTTCGGGGGGTGGGGGGTGGGGGTTGCGTTCCTCAGCTAGAGCTCCAAGAATCACCAATGGGAAGATTTTGCGTAAGCGACATTTTTTAAACCCACCACGGAGGTAGCTGCATTCTGACTTCGGGGATGTAAGCTGGGCACATCCGTGTTTCCGCAGCCCACCGAACACATGACACGTATCATGGGATCTTTAACGTGCATACTTGATCTTCTGCATGTGTGTATTCACGAAAAAATTTAAGGAAATGGCAGGCCTGCACTTGAAGTTGACCCAGTAAGTCATAAAAAGCCCCTACTCTTAATTCAACAGACCCCCTCCAAGATTCGAACCCGCGACTTTATGGAGCCTAGGGATTGAAGTCTTACGGTGTTAACCACTTTGCTACGGCGTCCGTCACATACCATGAAATAACAGTAGAAGTAGTAGGCACCCGTCAGTCTCGGAAGACTAAGGAGTTGCGCTCTAGTCTTTAGAGCGCAAAGCCTGGGTAAGTAAGTATGGAGGGCAAACTGTTACCCATGCAGCAGACACCCCCCCCCCCCCCCCGCTATCCTCTCCACGCCACTGGAATGATTCATTGGAAACGCGATGACCGATACGAATGGTTCCAGTACCGTCGCAGGATCCACCAGAACGTTGCCATATACAGCCCCGAGCCGCCCTGGGACTCCAGCTCACCGATTTTTCCTCAGGGATGGTGTCTAAACACGACACCTGTGTGCAT
>CM060346.1:15897715-15905215 GCA_030674155.1 Stramonita haemastoma
GGGTGCCAAGTCACAATAACCCTGAACAGGGAAACAATAATTGAAAACAAAAAAGCTGTTCCTGCTTCCCAACACGTACACATCTGCTGCTGTCTGTTTATTCATCAAGTGTTCTGTCAAAGTCAAAGTCAAAGTTGTATTTCCAGATGGTACATCTGTCATTAGTAAATTATGCTGGCTACGTATAAAAATCTTTTGATGTTCAAGCAAAGAACATACTTTTAAAACGAGCACAAATTTGTCAATCTGCGTATATCAATAGTACCCAGGCGTCATCTCATGTTGTTATCATAACGATAGTTTACACATGCGATAGGAAAAGAAAAATAAACTAATGGGTGGTGCTGCTCTTGTGACGACGCGCTCTTACCAAAAGAGAGAATTTTGCATTTCAAGCTGGAAAACCTGCCCTGACTTTAGGTAGTATACAATACAAAACAATACAATTCAATTCAAATTCAAATTCAAAAATACTTTATTATCTCATAGAGAAATTCACGCGGGTTACATGCCACACATAAAAAGCAATCATGTAAAAAGTAACATCACGGAGGGGAAAAAAAAAAAAAAAAGCTCCCACATATCATAATATAAAAATCACCCACAACTCAACAATACCTCACCCAGTCATAAACTCACCAAAACAAAATCTCAACCATTCCTACGCACACTTGTTTGCTCACGCATTCACGCACACACACACACACACACACACACACACACACACACACACACACACACACACACACACACACACACACGCGCGCGCGCGCGCGCGCGCGCGCGCGCACGTGCGCGCACTGTTGGAAACACTGCATACATGTGCACACATTTTTGTAAAATAAACCATAATTGATATTAAATCATTTAACTTGTTAAAAATAGTCGCATGATAAGACAAATATCAATGAAAGTTACAATCTTTTATTACAATGTTAAGCACAGTCTAAGATGATAACACGCGCACAACATTTTTATGGCATAAACAAATAATTTCAAAAACATGTTGTATGATATGAAAGACAGTACAAAGAAAGGCCTCCCTATGCTTTAGATTGTCCCGTCCCTTTTCTAGCTGAGCTCTGTTTCACCCTCGCCTCCCACCCCCTTCCTCCATCACCTCTCTCTCTCTCTCTCTCTCTCCTCTCTCTCTCTCTCTCCTCTCTCTCTCTCTCTCTCTCTCTCTCTCTCTCTGCTTTGGGTTTGTTCAGATTTTTTTTTACATGCTCTGATTAAGCAGCAGAATTGAGGTGGGAATAAAACTATTTTTATATCCCAAGGTTTTAAACTTAGGTACTCTGTAGCGCTTTTGAGAAGGCAGGAGTTCGAAATATTTTGCTAGCCCATGAGTACCATCACTTCAAATCTTTTTTGCTCTGTCTCTCAAACGGCATTCATAGAAATCATTCAGTTTCATTTGCTCGCAGCCCACAATTTTGCCACATCTTGTAACAATTTTGTTTACAACACTTTTGTTTTTTACGGTCAGGCTTCTGTGCCAGCAAATTAAAGAGAAGGAAAGGACAGACTCAATAAAGCATCGATAGAAATTCTGTAGAACTTTAACATTCACTTGAAGACTCCGGAGTTTCTGAAGGAAAAAGATGCGAGAATGGCATTTCTTATTTAAGAGATATGTGTTAGCAGTAAAGGTCAGTTTATCATCAATAATAGTACCTAGATATTTGTGTTCATGTACACGTTCAACAGCTGCACCATCAATGCAAAGGTTCGGTATGGGCTCAGTGTTTTTGCGAAAATCAATTAACATCTCTTTAGTTTTTTCAACATTTAAGTCAAGGCAGTTCTGTTTGCACCAGGACGAAAACTCCTCAACTTGTTTAAGATACATGACATGGGAATTAGACAAATCTACCAGAGCAGAGTCATCCGAATATTTGATTAATGGTACAAGATCAGAGCCAGTGCAGTCATTAGCATAAAGGGTGAAAAGGATGGGGGGACAGAACAGTGCCTTGGGGAGAGCCAGTAGAAGTTAATCTTTCAGTAGATATTGCTTTTTGAAAACGGACAAACTGTGTACGATTAGTTAAAAAGCTCATTATCCAGAGAATGAGTCGTGGGCAATGCAATACAATGCAATGCCATGCAATACAGACCAAAATCTATGTCGGTTATAGGCTAGAAATTAGTAAAGTGCGAAGGCCTGCCTTCCAAATTTAGTACGTCAATGCTTTGAAATGACGGGTTGAATTTGCCTTTATCCTTGATAAGTCTCTACCATTCATGGATCGGTGGTCTAGGAGGTAACGCGCTTTGCCTAGAAAGCGAAAAGCCCGGGTCGGATTGCGCGGTGGTTCGAATCCCGTTTGGGCCCAAAAACTTTTCCCTCATCCATTACACCATGAGTGGTGGTCTGGGTACTAGTCTTTCGGATGAGACGATAAACCGAGGTCCCGTGTGTTACACATCATTATTTAGTGCATGTTAAAGAACCCACGGCAACAAGGGTGTTGTCCTTGGCAAAATTCTGTAGAAAAAAAGCCACTCTGATAGGGAAATAAATACAGTTGCAGACAGAAAAAAAAAAATAAAAGAAAATAATGGGTAGGCGCTGCACTTGTGGCGACGCGCTCTCCCTGGGGAGAGCAGCCCGATTTTCACGCAGAGAAATCTGCTGTGACATAAAGTGGTATAAAATAAAATAGAAAATGACGACCTCTTTTAGCTTAACAACCTTCACTCTCAGTTTAAGCAAAAGAGAAGAAAACCTCCTCAAGTCGGAATAGGGCTAGGTGATCGAAAACCGCCATACAGACCATATCCCCATCCTGTATTGTACTGAATGCACAGTCTCCCAGTGATTCCAGGTCTGGTGAGATAGATAGAAAAAAAAAAATTACGAATTTTGAGTGACCGACTGCGGTGTCGAGTGAGAGAATGCACAACAGCAACAGCAAACAACTACAACAATAACAACAGCAGCAATATCAACATCACCCACACTGTTTACCTGATTGGCGGGAATGTTGGGGGTGGGACAGTTGGTAATGTCACACCATCGAATACAGCTGAACTCAGCCGTCTGTCCTACCCTCACCAGAGAGGGGGTGGAGTAGATGAAGGGCACATTCTGTGGGTGCCTGGTCTTGAAATCCTCCAGAAACGATATGCTGGCTGCCCAAAGATAGCAAGTTTGCGATGGGAGGGAGGGAGTGGCGGGGGCGGGGGGGGCTGTTGTGATCTTATTCAGAATAGTTGGGGGTGAAGAGGTGGGTGAGAGGAAGATATGAGAGAGAGAGAGAGAGAGAGAGAGAGAGAGAGAGAGAGAGAGAGAGAGAGAGAGAGAGAGAGAGAGAGAGAGAGAGAGAGAGAGAGAGAGAGAGAGAGAGAGATTTGATTTGATTTGATTTGATTTGATTTGATTTGATTTATTCTTTTATATCGAGGATAATGGGATAAGCACTCTTGTGCTTTTTTACATCCAGTCCCCGTGTGTATGCAGTTTTGTAAATGTCATCTGTTCCCACCGGCATACGACGGCCTACTCTTACGAAAAGCGGAACAGGATTTAACGTGTGCGCAAGATGTTCTGCGTGCGTTCGCACACGGGGCCTCGGTTTAAAGTCTCATCCGAAGGACTTGTGGGGAGAGTGGAGTCAGCACTGATGTCAACTCCAGGAGAGAGAGAGAGAGAGAGAGAGAGAGAGAGAGAGAGAGAGAGAGAGAGAGAGAGAGAGAGAGAGAGAGAGAGAGAGAGAGAGATCTTCAGTTGTCAATTCACATGAAGTGATTTTAGACCCCAAAAAACAACAACAAAAATAATACTTTAAAAATTCCCTGAACACGTACAATTGAACAATAGCTGAAACAATGCCAGACAACAAAGTTAAAATATAAAACTTATTTTAACAAACTACAAATACTGAATTATCGGACTTCTTATCAGCGTTAACACAATGATTGCGATGGTTCGGACAACTAATCCAGTGATATATTAGGTTCAACAGGTAAAAATGGTTTTAGATATCCACAGTGAAGAATAATTATGACTATTCGTTATATTATCACCACATGTACAGTTTACATCCTTTGAGTATTTCGTCTTGAAGGCGTTTAGTTTAAATCTGTACATGAGGGGTAGTACATTTCTGCGATTGTACCAACCAAAGACTTTGTCAGAAATTAAGATATTTTGAAAATTTATTTTATTACTTGTACTGCAATCATTAACACGATAGCCATAATCGCTGATCTTCTTTCGGAAATGTTTCCAACAAGCATTTTGCAGCAAGCTGTATTCCTCATGCAAAGAAAAAACAACATCCATTTCACAAGAATCATTTCTATACTTCGCCCCATATTTTGCAAGGATGAGTGCGGTTTATTGTGGTCAGCTTTCACAAGGGGACGGTGGCAAGAGGAGTGGGCACAAAAAACAAATTTAACCAAGAAGGAAGCAAAACAATACCCACCGGTGTGGATTCCACATCATAGTTTAACAGCTACAAGAAAGCACAGGTACTTTGTAGGCTATGATTGTTATAATAATATTATCTTTTTAGTAGAGCGAGAACTATGAACAAAGTCATAGCTATTAAAGCTTTACCAGCCATTCAACACGGTGTTTAACTGATTGATACATGCATTTTTGTTTTCACAATTTACGTCGTGTGCAAAACTAACCAGAGAGAGAGAGAGAGAGAGAGAGAGAGAGAGAGAGAGAGAGAGAGAGAGCTCTAAACTTTGAAATGATTTAATTGACAGTGGCCTTGGGCCACACTGCATTGGTTGGGATTGGGATGGAACATTGGGTTTAGCAAGTGTACAAATAAGTTATGATTTATGGCTAATTAAAGAGGAAAATCACAAATTTACTCTTTTTCATTATTATAGACCATGAATCAACCATAACCTAATCACAGAAAGAATATGGTGTCTGGAAAAAAAGCATGGATATTGAGTGCATATCAAATAGCGACAGTTATTCAATAAAGTGCTTGCGTCAACATTGTTTTCCTTTAGTTAATAGAATAAAAAATATATCTAGACAAACTATGCATGTACTCATCATCTGTTACTTTGAGCAGATCTGACAATGGCACATTGATACATTTGTTTAAAAAACTTTTCTCTCAAGTTTGTGTACATGTAACTTTCCAACAGAAAGTGGGTTTCATTTCCAATTTTCGTTTTACAAAATGGATACAATCTGTCTTGATTGTTTTCACTATGTCTATACACATTATTGTTATGAGGTAAAACATTTAACCTTACTTGTGTAATTCCCACACAAAAACAGTAGACATAATTATATGGAGTTTAATTACTGCTCTTAAAAATATTTTTAAAGGATTTATAAATACCTGTTTATATATCTTTATAATTCCATCCCATTCTTAAATGAACAGATCCAATAATCTTTGTTTAAACATACTTATGAAAGCTTTCACACCCCGGACACTTTTTTCATCCAAACAACGTTAAAACCTGTGTTATAGTGTGCACTTTAGACACTATAAGGGTTGGACTACAACCCTCTCCTTCCCTCCCCCCCCTCCTCCTTCTCTTCAAAGAGTGTTACAGGGGCTGGCATAAGGTCTATGTGTACGGGACTTTGGACTTTTCTTTGTTAGCGCGCTTCAGAGATGGGTAGGATTAGAGATGGAGAGTTGGCAAGTGTGGCTGCCCACTTGAGACAGCTGGAGACAATTAACAGGTGGAGGGCTTGTCCCAGCTAGTCTACTTCTCAACAGCTTGGTATTGTGGTTTGAAATTTTGCTGACTTGTTTCTTTTAAATTTCCACTTTGAATTGATTGGGTTAGGTCTGAGTCAGCTGGCATCCTCCTGGACATGTTTAGTTTGAATTGATTGGTTTAGGGCAGAATAAGCTTGGTGTAAATAAGGGAAGCTGGCAGTCACTCAGCCTCTCCCTGCAACAGCATTCAGAGGACAGCAAGAAGACTTGTCGGCTGTAGACTGTTGAAGCGGCAACGATGTGAGGACACTAGTAAACAGTAGTTGTTCTTCTGGTTGAGCTGTAAGTGAAACATTTTTTTAATTGTAGTTTAGTTTGATCAGGGTGATAGTTGATTCGACAAATTCTATCGCCTATACTAACTGAATTTAATGATGGATTTGGTTCAGTGAAAGTGTGTTTAGTTGTTTTACACATGGAAGTTGGCCAGAATCCTAAGACTTTTACTAATTAATTGTGAGAGCTTGGATTTATTTTACGATTGGATGTTTATCAATTTGGTTTCATGAAAATGTGTATTGTTTGACACATGGAAGTTGGCCAGAATCGTAAGACTTTTACTAATTAATTGTGAGAGCTTGGATTTATTTTACAATTGGATGTTTATCGATTTGGTTGCATGAAAATATGTATTGTTTGACACATGGAAGTTGGCTAAAATCATAAGGCTTTTACTATTTAATTGTGAGAGCTTAGATTTATTCTATAGTTGGAAGTCAATCTTATGTTGGAATCTTAAGAATAACTAATCATTTGATTTTGTGTTATTCTGAGATGAAGTTTATAAATCGTAGTGACCGCAGATAAATTTATTAATGTGGACTAGTACAAAGTTGTTGTGTTAAACTATTATGGTATAGTTTAATGGGAATAGATGACTTTGAGTTAGAAACTGTGAAGGTTGTTTGGTTAGTTTATTATTTGAAAGTAAGGACTAGCTTGGTCCTTGAGATACTTGTTTTATTATTGTACTAGGGGGTTTCAGTAATCATGTGTGACTATGGTTAGTCATTTGTCTGGAAGGCTGCTAGTTTTGTATGTGATTTTTGAGACACTAGATTATGCCTGCTCAATCTCTTCCTTACCCCCCCCCCCCCCCCCCCCCCCACTCTCTCTCTCTCTCTCTCTGTCTGTCTCTCTCTCTCTCTCTCTCTCTCTCTCTCGTGCTACAACATCCATGGGTTTGATAGGAACCAGTGTGGGCAAGAGGTCTTAGTATGGACTAAGATATGTTGGACATTATTAGAATAATGTCGTTGAGAGTATTGTCTAAAGGATTTTCTTGGTTAATTGTAATCATTGGTTGTTTGATTTACAAGTATATACTCTTTATGGGTTCCCTGTGATTAGCTTGGTATCTTGGTGTGAGTGATGAAAGGAATGTGGTTTCTTACATTAGATGACAATAGCATTTGTTATGTGTGTCTTTCAGAGCTATGTACCTGGTTAATTATGGGTAGTTACCTGAATTCCGCATTTGGTTCAGGTGTTTTTTAAATGTGGATAGTTACTTGAATTTTGTATTTGTTTCAGAGGTGTGTGTTGGTGTCTTTGGTAAATAAAACAATAAATCGTGTTACCATAACACCCATGCGTGGCCTCCATCAATACGGTTTTGAGTTGTGGAGTGCTTGAAAGTCATCCTATCATCTTCCCCTTTCTCCCCATTCTTCACCCTCATTGTTGTTTGACAACTGAACTGGCAACACCTGTTTCATACAAAATTTATCTTATTTTTTAAATCCAGCAAGAGTTACCATTCTATCTAACTCTAATTGCA
>CM060346.1:15910215-15915215 GCA_030674155.1 Stramonita haemastoma
TAGGAGCATGTTTGAGTATTTTTTTAAACAGGAAAGATTTATAGTTACGCTTAAAAGATACAATACTACTTTTCTCTTTAATATTTTTTGGTAAAGAATTCCAAATAATTCCTCCAGAGTAGCGAAGACTTGTTTTATAGAGGTCGAGCCTTGGTTTAGGAATTATTATATTATTGGTGTATCTTGACTGATTAATTGGGAATCTAGTAGTCAGGGTAGATGGAGCAAGGCCATTCATTATACGATACATTATGATTGCTTTATTATATTCCAGATGGTAAGTTAGGGGAAGAATGTCCAATCTAGTATAGTCTTGGGGTGACAAGGTGGAAGGCTTTAAGAGTATCACTTTAATAGCTCGTTTATGGATTCTTAAAAGTGGTTTTAAACTATTAGCACTACATCTATCATACAATGTTGAGGCGTAATCAATAAATGATTGAATATAAGTAAAATAAAACTGTTTACGAGAATCCAGGTCAAGAAAGTGTTTGATTTTAGAGAGCTGAAATATCTTTTGAGAGATTCATTTATATAGAAAATCAATATGTGGCGACCAGGAAAGATCATTATCTATAGTAACCCCTAGGAGTCTATGCGTGTCTACTTCTTTAATAACATTATTATCAATATGAATTGGTGGCAAAACAAAGGTTATATTTTGCCGTTTTTGTCGAGATGTAATTATCATATATTTTGTTTTTTGATGATTTAGGGCCATATGATTAAGTTTTGTCCATTCCAATAATTGATTGGCATTTTCTTGCATATAGTGAGGTAGTTGTTTCAAGTCGGAATGAGAAGAATAGATAGAGGTGTCATCAGCAAAAAGTTCAGTTACGCCTTTTGTAACAGATAAAGGAAGATCATTGATATATAGTGAAAAAAGAAAAGGCCCTAATACTGATCCTTGGGGAACACCAAATTTTTGTGAAAGAAATTCAGAATGTTCATCATTTAGCCAAACAGTGTGGTTTCGATTAGAAAGAAATGATTTTACAAGTGACAAAGCATCATCAGAAAATTTATATAGTTTCAATTTACGGACTAAAAGGTTGTGATCTATGACGTCAAAGGCTTTTGCAAAGTCAACGAGTAGCAGACCAGTAAATTTGTTATTGTTGATATTTTTTAACCATTCATCAACGAGGCTAATCAGGGCTGTATGGCAAGAATGATATTTTCTAAAGCCAGACTGATTTGGATGAAGTAAGTTATGCTTTGAAATGTGAGACATAAGGCACTGATAAATATGTTTTTCTAACGGCTTTGAAAGGACTGGTAATATTGAAATAGGTCTGTAATTTGAAGGAACGGTTTTATCACCTGACTTGTACAGAGGGATTATTTTGGCTTGTTTAAGAATATTGGGGAAGCAGCATTTATCAATACATAGGTTATACAGGTAAGTTAGGGAATCACATATTACAGGAGCACTAAGTTTAAGGATTTTTCCATCTAAGCCATCTAGACCATGAGCAGATGTCTGCTTGAGATGTATAAGAGAAAAGTACACTTCGTATACTGTCAAGAATGGGATTACCACATTTGAAGTGATCTTTTTTGAAATACAGAATTCATTCAATAAGGCAAGGTCATTGAAACAAGAGCTATCATTTTTAACTGTTGAGGAGGAAATTGTGGAAAAATGTTGGTTCAAAGTGGTGGCAGTAATATCTTTTATGACAGGTGCTTTTACTGATTTTTCCTTAGTTAGAGAATTTATAGTTTTCCATATGACTTTCTGTTTATTGCCTGAGCTATCTGATATGAGGTCATGAAAATACTTCTTTTTGGCAATGCGCTTCATTGATGTAATTTTATTTCGTTGCTTCTTAAAGTCAGTGAATTGTTTGGTTTCTATGAGTTTGTCTCTTTTGGTTATTTCCTCTTGAATTTCCTTACTTAGCCAAGGAGGTTTCGGAGTATGTTTAACTCGTTTTATTTTGAAAGGGGCGTGTTTATTATAGATGTTGATGAAAGTATTTTGCCAAAATTCAAATGCTAGATTAGGGTCAGTTAACTGATAAACATTTGAAAGAGAAGAATGTGAGAGGTCATTTAGGAAATCATTTTCATTGAAATTAGCAAAGGATCTGTATGTTATTACTTTGTGATCTAATTTAGGAATTTTAGCACCTTTTTTAAGCCAAGTAAGACAGACAGGATAATGATCGCTACATCCATTAGGGGGAGAACATATTTCTACGATGTTTTGCTTTGAACTAATATAGATATGATCGATCAATGTCTCAGAGGAGGGGGTAACACGGGTTGGTGTGTCTATTACTTGAAGGAGGCCAAAACTTTCATACAACTGTGTTCATCGCTTATTGCGTTTCAAGAGATCTATATTAAAGTCACCGAAAAGAATTATTTCATTATTGTTTAGTGAAACAGCTTCCATCATCTTATTAAAATGATCATACCAGTCAGAGTGCTCAGAAGGGTTGCGGTAAACAAATCCAGTAAAAATAGGTTTATTGTTTTTTATATTTACTTGAACCCATATTGATTCTACTCTGTGTTTTTCAAAGGAAACTATACGTTTGTAAGTGATTGATTTAGAAACATATAGAATTAAACCAGTTTGCTTTGGGAATATGGGGTCAAGTCGTATAACATCATAACCAGGAATAAACACATCATTATCAGATATATGGTTTGACAATCTGGATTCAGCACAGCAAAATAAATGAAAAGGTTTACCGTTATTATGCAAAACTAGAGATAATTCATCTAACTTATTAAGAACATGATTTATATTCAAAAATCCTATTCGAAGACCACCCTCTGTAGGCCAAACTTTCAAAGTAGACATTGCAGAAAGTTAATAGAACTTGTTTAATGTACATCGGCCATTGGACCATAATACAATACAAAAGGAGGAAAATGACACTTTTCATAACAAGAGACATCAAAATTTGCAACAGAGTAAACTCCAATCATTCTTTCACCTGCATCCCCTTGTGACAGTATAATAAACAAGTAAGAAAACATGAATGACTAACATTTATAATAATAATTCTGTGTAATACACATCAACATGAATTAAACCACAAATTATTGTCGATATTAGTAATCATAGGTACATTTCATCCAATGAATGGATGAAAATACATAATTATGCAGTCTGTTTACGTTGAATGCCACTTTTTTTTTTTTTAACAGTTATCGCCATTTCAAAAGGATACCTTTCGATCACTTCATAACATTCCTAGAACAATACGTAGATAGCCATCATGTCATCTTGACAACATGGATATCAGAATATTTACAATGGTTATATTCGGAATAAATTGTTTATTATGTACAACTATGCATCTGTTTGTAAGATGAAATCTCTCTTTTTGGCCAGTGAACTAGACCAGAACACTTTGTTCTTTCAGATATGAAAAAGGACAATTTGCATTGTAGATATTAGCCTTTGTCACTGACTTTATTCTAGGAAAAATAAACAAACAAACAAACAAACAAACAACCCAGACAAATACAATAAAGGCTGACGGAAAAAAAAGCGAGTCCTATCATTCTTCTTTTGGGTGAAATCTGAATCTGTCAACTCCATACAACATGTAACCAAATTTTACCTTCTAGTTGAAATCAGGCAAGCATTGCCTTCTTCTCATTGCTTAGAAAATGTACTTTGATAGCTGTAAAGAACGTGTATCAGTAGTAGTAGTAGGCACCCATCAGTCTCGGAAGACTATGGAGTTGCGCTCTAGTCTTTAAAGCACAAAGCCTGGGCAAGTATGTATGGAGGGCAAGCTGTACCCATGCAGCAGACCATCCCTCTCCACGGCACAGGAATGATCCATTGGAAAGGCAATGACCGATACGAATGGTTCCAGTACCGTCGCAGGAGCCACCAGAGCGTTGCCATATACCTACAGCCCTGAGCCGCTCTGGGACTCCAACTCCCCGACTTTTCTTCAGGGATGGTGTCTAAACACGACACCTGTGTGCATGCTGGTTTGTTATAATTTTGTCATCCGCTCCTACCGGCACATGTTGGCCTACGTGTATCATGAGCATGAAAAATAGCAGACAACGGCCTATGAAGAAAATCATTAAAAAACTTCACTCTAAGATCTGTGTACATTGAACATATATTATATCAAGTGGTATTCATTTTCACTTACATTCTTACAGAAAGGACACATTTTGTCTTGAACATTTTGACTGTATCTATAACGATTACTATTCAATGGCAAGACATCTAGTCTGGCTTGTGACAAAGCAACTTTAAAGCAATACACATCAATGCTACAAATATAAGATTCTTTTTCAAACACGGTTTTAAATGATCTGTAAATGGAGTATCTGTCATATTCATCAATAACACTTTGCCATTCCTGTATAAACAAATCTATCAGCCTTTGCTTGAACACCTGTATAAATTGTTGTACATCTCCAACACCCTGCTTTAACCATACGATATTAAAACCACATTCACATAATAACACCCTTATGTTTGAAACCCAACATCTTCTTGCACTGTTATCCAGAATTAGTTGCATTTCATATGCGTGACGAGGTAATCTATGGTGGTCCATTTGAAGTATTTTAAACTAGTACCGCAAAGCAGAAATGCTCGAATTTACATATAGGGGATACCTTCCAAGTTCTCCATAGACTATCTCGCTAGGAGTTTTGATAGGAAGCCAAAAAAAATGCTTGCATGTTATCAAATGACTCTTTTCTAAACAATCTAAATGGCTTAATCCCCAAACATCAGAGGAGTACAGTAATATTGGCTGTATTGAGAGAGAGAGAGAGAGAGAGAGAGAGAGAGAGAGAGAGAGAGAGAGAGAGAGAGAGAGAGAGAGAGAGAGAGAGAGAGAGAGAGAGATTGATTTATTCTTTTATATCGAGGATAATGGAATGAGCACTTTTGTGTTTTTTACATCCAGTCCCCGTGTGTATGCAGTTTGGTAAATGTCATCTCTTCCCACCGGCACACGATGGCCTACTCTTACGAAAAGCGGAACAGAATTTGA
>CM060346.1:15917715-15932715 GCA_030674155.1 Stramonita haemastoma
ATATAACTTTAATTTTATTCTCATGGCCAGGTTTTCTTCACCTCTTGCACTTAGATTCATCAAGATTTTATAAGGTTTATGTGGTAGTCTATGTGATTCCATTTGTATTAGTTTCAGCCAGTAATGAATACACTTAACTATGGAAATTACACTTATTAGATACCTGTTAGTTTTCCCATACACTAAGTCATTAGGTGTTTGAATTGAAACGCCCCAAAATTTCTTCAATGCATACAAATGAATTTTCTCAATTTCTGCTACACCTGCATCCAAGCCCCTTAACTCAGCACCATATTGTACCATGAGTTGAATTTGTGCATCAAACAGTTTAAAAAATAATGTAAGAGATTCATAATTTAATTGCATTAATTTTCTCAGAATACACAATAAAGGATATTTTGTTTTACTCACCAGATCTCCACATGCAAAAGAAAAACTTAACCGTGTTGAAAAATATATTCCGAAATACTTGTAGACATTCACAACTGGCATAACACTTCCATTGTATGTCCATCTTTCCAGCTCTGCAAGATACTCTCCTTTTCTGAATACTACAATAGTACTTTTTAACATATTTACCTTTAAGTGGAGTGAAACTGACACGCTTTCTAAACTCTTTAACTGTCTTTGTAACCCAACTATTGTCTCTGAAATTAGCATTACATCAACAGCCAAAAGGAGTAAAATCATTTCTAAACTGTCATCAATAAATTGTGCACCATGTTTTCCATTATGTATGACTTCTAATGTTAACTCATTAATAAATAAGGAAAACGAAATAGGACTGCACACATATCCTTGTTTAACACCAGCTGTACAGTTTATATAATCTGTTAATAAAGTACGACATCTAACTCTAGCATTTACAAATTAGCACAGTTATAATGCATTAAAACAGTTTTACCCGAATTCCATTCTTAAACAAAATAGGCCACAATATGCTACTAACGGAATGAGAAAAAGATGAGAGAAGCCAAAGAAGGGTGGATAGAAGAACAATGCAACAACATCGAAGCTGGAATGACCAAGGGAAACAGCAAAACAGCTTACGACACTTTGAAAGCACTAACGAAAACCACACAGCCTAAAGCCTCTGTTATTGAAGACAAAGAAGGAAATCTTTTAACGGAAAACAATGCCATCCTCCAACGCTGGACAGAATACTGTGAGGGATTGTACAACTACCCACTACGCCCAGATACCAACATAGTTTCTGACAAACCCCCTGAACACCAAGATAAAGACCCACCAATACTAAGGTGTGAAGTAGATGCAGCTATTAAACAATTGAAGAAGGGGAAGTCCCCTGGAATTGATAACATCCCAGCTGAACTCATAAAAAATGAAGGGAATGAAACAGCAAGGCGATTCACAGAACTTTGTCAGAAGATCCACGACACCAAAGAATGGCCAAAAGAATGGACACAGTCTCTTGTAATACCCCTGCCAAAGAAAGGAAACCTCAAGAAATGCCAGAACTACAGAACCATCAGTCTCATAAGTCATCCTAGCAAGATCATGCTGCAGGTAGTCCTCAACAGACTGAAAAACCAAGCAGAAAAACTCCTGGCAGAAGAACAAGCGGGCTTTAGACCAAAATGCAGCACAATGGAACAAATTTTCAATCTGAGAATTCTGATAGAGAAGCATCTCCAACACCAAAAAGACTTGTACCACAATTTCATAGACTTCAAAAAGGCCTTTGACAGGGTATGGCATGACGGCCTCTGGCAAGTACTCAGGCACTTCAACATTGACAGCTGCCTAATTGAAGTCATCAAGGCTCTGTACGAGAACGCAAAAAGTGCAGTTTTCATGAACAACCACGTGGGCGAGTTCTTCAAGACCACGGTTGGGGTTTGCCAGGGCTGCCTTCTCTCACCTGTACTCTTCAACCTCTTCCTCGAAAACATCATGACAGAGACACTGCAAAACCACCACACTTCCATCTCCATTGGTGGAAGACCCCTTTGCAACCTCAGATTTGCAGATGACATTGACCTCATGGGCAGCAGCAAACAAGAACTGCAAATCCTCACAGACAATTTAACAGATCGAGCGAGCGCATACGGCATGGAGGTCAGTACAGAGAAATCAAAGATCATGGTCAACAGCGCAAGTAATGACATCACGGAAATAAAGATGAATGGAGAAACACTAGAAGAGGCGAGCCAATTCAAATACTTAGGCTCCATCCTAACAAAAGATGGCACATCAAACAATGAAGTGAAAGCTCGCATTGCAACAGCAACATCTGCTCTAGTCAGACTCCAGAGGATTATCAGAAGCAACAACATCAGCTTCTGCACCAAATACCACCTTTACAAATCCCTCGTGATATCTATCCTCCTATATGGCTGTGAATCATGGACTCTGACAGCAGAGTTAGAGAGGAGAATCCAAGCATTCGAGAACAAGTGCCACAGAAGACTCCTCAAAATATCATACAAAGAACACAAGACCAATAACTATGTGAAAGAAGAAATCAAAAAGCGTGTGGGCCCCCAAGAGCCTTTGCTCTCCACCATAAAGAGGAGAAAGCTGATGTGGTTTGGTCACACCACAAGACACAACACCCTAGCAAAAACCATCCTGCAAGGAACAGTCGAGGGCAAGAGAAGAAGAGGCCGCCAAAAGAAATCGTGGGTTGACAACATCAAAGACTGGACCGCCCAACCCCTGCAACATCTCCTACTAGCCACACAGGATCGTGAAGCATGGAAAAAGATCGCTGTTGCGTCTTCTCTCATGTCCCCCCTACGTCCTTTGGGACATGGGACTGAGTGAGTGAGTGATATGGCTGTGAATCAGGGATTCTGACAGCAGAGTTAGAGAGGAGAATCCAAGCATTCGAGAACAAGTACCACAGAAGACTTCTCAAAATATCATACAAAGAACACAAGACCAATAACTATGTGAAAGAAGAAATCAAAAAGCGTGTGGGCCCCCAAGAGCCTTTGCTCTCCACCATAAAGAGGAGAAAGCTGATGTGGTTTGGTCACACCACAAGACACAACACCCTAGCAAAAACCATCCTGCAAGGAACAGTCGAGGGCAAGAGAAGAAGAGGCCGCCAAAAGAAATCATGGGTTGACAACATCAAAGACTGGACCACCCAACCCCTACAACACCTCCTACTAGCCACACACGATCGTGAAGCATGGAAAAAGATCTCTGTTGCGTCTTCTCTCATGTCCCCCCTACGTCCTTTGGGACATGGGACTGAGTGAGTGAGTGAGTGAGTGAACGGAATGAAAGCCTTTCTCAAAATCGATGAAAGCCACATATAACATAGAATTTAAACAAAACTGCTTCTGAACAAAAGCCAGGTAAGGTTAAGGTTAACCCCTACACTGGGCTGTTGATGAGCGCTGCTTATAAGAAACCACCACCAGCTATGCTGTGTTGATGAGCACTGCTCATCATGAACCAATGCTCTCTCTGTTTTGCCCAGCATTGCTGAAAACCCTTCTTATTATGATTTGTTTAGTTCCCTTGATGTATCTTCAACTCATGAGACCCATTTGTTCAAGTCATTTACATATTTTATGACGCTCAATCAGCAAGGTAAACAAGGTACTATGAAGTTCAAATTTTTGGGTTTTCAAAAAAATGACTACCCCTCAACTGACATACACAGTTGCCAAAGTTATTGATGAAATTTATAGAGATCAAGATAGCGGAGATGAGGGGTTTTATCCAGTTGACATCAAATTTTGTGAAGTTGATGCAAACAACTCAGGTTTTGATCTTGAAAAAACTTCTAAGCACTCCTCGTCTGAATGGAGCATGACGATCCAATCATTCAAGATGCGGTTGGGTTTATGCTTATTTGAGAGTTTTATTTGTTTTTATAACAAGATTATATTGCTTTATCTCTCTGTTTATTCATAAACAGAACAACAAAATGTGTGTATCATATGGCTGTACCTTTGGTAAGGGCATAGTTATTTATTTATTTTTATTTAATCTTTTATATCGAGGATAACAGAATAAGCAATCATATGCTTTTTTTCATCCGGTCCCCGTGTGCATGCAGTTTTGTAAATATTGTCATCTGTTCCCACTGGCACACGATGGCCTACTCCTACAAAAAGCGGAACAGGATTTAACGTGTGCGCAAGATGCTTTGCATGCCTTCGCAGTGAGCGAGCAAGCAAGCAAGCCAGTCACTGAGTGGCCGGTGTGTTTGATCTACTTTGAAGTGGTTGTGGCCTTGTGTGTCACTTGTAACCTAGCCTACTTGACACATAGCCTACCCGTTAGCTGTCAGTCATTAGTGTGTGTTTGTTTGTTTTGTTGATGAGCTATTGTTCTTGCTGACATCTGCCTTGGCTCCCTGCCTGTGTGTGTTTGTGTGAAGAGCAGAGGTGTGTGTGTGTGTGTGTGTGTGTGTGTGTGTGTGTGTGTGTGTGTGTGTGTGTGTGTGTGTGTGTCTGCTGTCTGTCTGTCTGTCTGTCTGTCTGTCTGTCTGTGTGGAAGAGAAATTGTAAAAGTGACTTTTTTTTAAAAGGCATTTGAAAGCATTCAGTGATAATACCGATGTAAACAATGTGATGAAGTTGGGTAGGTGATGGGTAGGTAGAAGTAGTAATCAGTGTGTTTCTTTGCAGTGTTTGTCTGAAAGTACCACACACAGCGCTTTTACTGGCCATGGACATTGGAAGACAAAAGCCTTTCATTCTGTGTGTGAATAGGCAGTGCTTGTATTTATCTGAACACTACTTTCTGACCCTTTTTTTCAGTCTTTTTCATCAAATCAATGTGTTGTACAAACTGTTGTGAGCTCCACATCACTTTATTGCATCATGAATGACCTTTTAACTATATTATTATTGCATTTCAAAGAGTCTATGTGAAACTCTGGCTAATTATTATATATTTTTAAAAAGTGTTACTAATACAATCTTCATTCAATTTCCTTTCATTCATTATATACTTTCATGTAGCTATCTTATGAATTTCCTGAATTAAAAGCAATGGAAAAGCATAAGTGTGATTTTTGTCTGTTTCTGAACATTTCTTCAGCATGTGCCTCAGCAAAATATGACAGCAGTGAAAGGGTTAAACTCCCCCCTACGTTTTGGGTGAATTTCACCCAGACCCATATATTTTGCTCTGTAACTCAAAAACTTTCAATCTGTCTTGAAATTTCATGACTTTGTCAATAAACATCTACTCTACATTTACACAAAAAAGAATTGTTTGTGTTAATTAGAAATGCACTTATTTAGCTAAGTTACATTTAAACTCCCAGTACGTCCTGGGTGTGAACACACCCATACTCTAAAAGAAGGATTACTCATTACAACATCATAATGATGTCACTACCTTGTGGCCTCCCTATATCCTGGTTGCTAGGACACCTGTCCTTGAGAATTTTTGCTCCCTGCTAAGCTGTGGTGGTAGCCCTACATGATAGTACTTTTGAGAGTTTGAGGCAGTAACTCAAATTGTGTGTGTGTGTAGTCCAAGAGAATTGTATTTTTAGTGCAAAGTAATTGCTTCAAAATTTCTGACTACACAAACTAGTAAATTGATCTTTCTCGATTACATTCCACTGGTATTAATAAAAGTTTTGTGGGGGGATTTTAATGAAAAAATACTTTTTATGTTGAACTACTTTCTGTCAATTTTGCGACACTCACAGTTTCAGTATCAGATCCCTTGGCAAATTAATCAGAGATAATAATAATAATAATAATAATAATAATAATAATAATAATAATAATAATAATAATAATATAATACATGGAATTTGTATAGCGCTATATCTTGTAAAAACAAACCAAAGCGCTTGCATTCGACCCGCACAACACACAAGCAACCAACAACAATTTACAGCCTTAACAAACCCGAGTGCACACCCACACGCATGCGCACGCACGCACACACACACACACACACACACACACACACAACACACACACACACACACACACACACACACACACAAATCAAAATCAAATCCAGTTTCTGCCGTAACTGGCACCAGCAAGGATGGATGGAATGAATGGAATGGATGAAATGAATGGGTAACAGCTGAAGAAAGTGGGGGAAGCCGACAGCCAGGTGGGTGAGTAAGGTCAGTCACATGACCTGGAGTCAGGGCTGGGGGTCGTGGGGTCGCCCCATCTGCTGCTGCTGCAGGTCTGAGTACTGGGTGACGATGAAGTTGAGGGACAGGAGACTTGAGGCAAAGTCCTCCTTCTCCATGCCGTCCACCTGAGTGTAGTGGTGCAGGTGAGCCTTTCTCTTGTAGAGGCAGGTGAAGCGGTGTTTGAGGTGGGTGAAGGTGTCAACCACACAGGTGTTGTTGGCCAGAGTCAGCAGGGAGTAGGGCTGACCCACAGGGGGCACTGCACACAGCCCCGTCTTCCACCCCTCCCCGTTCCACCCCACAAACTGCAGCATTGGCTTCAGCCTGTCAATGTTGTGGCGGATGTCGGAGAGGTGCACATTACCCCGCACCATCAGCGCACAGGCCAGGTACAGTGAGTGTTTGGGGTCAGCACGCATCAGCTGGTGCAACCTTGAAAACGTGTCAGAAAACATCTGATCCAGCCTTCGGGGAGGCAGGTGGACATCGGCCAGAGTGTAGAGGGGCGTCTGACTGGCCAGCAGGTAATGCAGGTGGGGGAAAGGAACCAGGTTCATCGTTATCTTGTTCAGGTCCACATTCAGCGACCCCTCAAACCGCACAGAGCTGGTCAAGTTGAGCAGGAGATTGGCCACGATGTTGTTCATGGAGTCAAAGGGCCGCTCGTCTTTGCCTCTGGTCAGCCCTCCCTCACCCGCTGTGACCCCAGTGCCCGGCTTGACCTCTGACCCTTGACCTGGCCCGTACGTTCGCTTGCCCGTCTTGCCGGAGGGGACGGCCTGTGAGATCTTGTTGACGATGTCCGTCAGAGCCTGGTTCTCCACAGGCAGAACGCAGTCAGCGTGCTCCGTCAGCTCACTCATGGCCAGCATGCTGTTGTAGGGAGACGTGATGACGTCGTCCTCCTCTAAGGGGTACACTGAGGTCACAAACCTGTAGACATCAGGGTACTCCTCCTCCAGCAAGTTGAGGATGTAGGTTCCCACACCGGACCCTGTCCCTCCCCCCATGGAGTGAATGAGGAAGAAGCACTGCAGACAGTCACAAAACTCGGCTGCACGGAGAATGACGTCAGACAGCAGATAAGCTTTCTTTGCTGACCAATATATAGCTGTAAATGGATGATCCAAAGTCTATATTGTTTGTGAATCTTGTTACAGTCACAGAAAGATTGAAAGTAATAAATAAAACGTATGAGAAATCCACGGAGGAAAACAAAATGAAAGACGTAGCAGACGCCACAGCACAGGTGTAAACAGACACATCCTTGTGCAGTACTATATTTATTATACAGTCTGTTTTGTAAAATCAGAAGAAATTGTGTTTAAAATAATAATTATTTTGATAAGCAGGTATGTGTGTGTGTGTGTGTGTGTGTGTGTGTGTGTGTGTGTGTGTGTGTGTGAGTGTGTGTGTGTGTGTGTGTGTGTGTGTGTGTGTGTGTGTGTGTGTGTGTGTGTGTGTGTGTGTGTGTGTGCGCGTGATCAAAAATATTTTTACTGAGGGTAAAACCTTAAGTTTTCACAATGGTTTTCATTTTTCCCTCACTAAAATATATTTTTCAAATGGATATAAAAACACATCAATAAAGGATAGGAAAACAAAACAGTCTTAATCTAGATACAAATAATGTAGCATAAAAAGGAAAGGAAACAGAGAAAATGTATTGCTCACAATACAACCGAAAGAAGATACCATAATATGCTTAATTCAGACAGAAAAATAGTGAAAAAAAACCCAAAACAATACTAAACATAACAGTAAATAAAACAAGTTACATCCACAGAATAATCTCAAGAATCAAAGAAGTGGTTTTATGATCTATTCGTGTGTGTGTGTGTGTGTGTGTGTGTGTGTGTGTGTGTGTGTGTGTGTGTGTGTGTGTATGTGTGTGTGTGTGTGTGTGTGTGTGTGTGTGTTGTGTGTGTGTGTGTGTGTGTGTGTGTGTGTGCGTGTGTTGTTTGTTTGCTTGTGTGTTGTTTGTTTGCTTGTGTGTTGTTTGTTTGCTTGTATGTGTGTGTGTGTGTGTGTGTGTGTGTGTGTGTGTGTGTGTGTGTGTGTGTGTGTGTGTGTGTGTGTGTGTGTGTGTGTGCATGCGTGTGCATGCGTGTGTGTGTGTGTGTGTGTGTGTGTGTGTGTGTGTGTGTGTGTGTGTGAATATAAGTGACACCTACATACTAACATGTTGGTCTGTTGCAAGAAATCATGGAACACATTTGTATCAACTGCAAGACCCCAGCATCACAAAAGCCACTTTGTACAGTAACCCAGAAAGGTGCAATACAATCAACCATTGCAGTCGTCAGTTAAAAGACAACAATGTTGCCTGTGTGAGAAACTCTGTACGTAAGGAATGCCATGCATGTACGCCAATAAAACAGTTATTGATGCTAGAATTAAGGAAACCTAAGGACAAATCTTTCCTCGGGAAAGCAGAAATTTGCAGTCAAGCATAGAAAATAGAAAATGTTTTTTAGAATGATGCATATTGTGCACAACACATGAAAGTCAAACTCTTAAAACACTATGGTGATGAAATAGCGTTTGCTCATTCCAATAACATAATTGATATCATATCACTCAGATCAACTCCAGAATGTATTTTTGAGAAGTTCTACCAAGAGAAAATAGAATCCAGTGCTAAAGATGAACAAATGTGTCTTACCAAAGCAGCACTAACTATCATTCACAATGGCATCAAGTCACTGGTTTATGCAAGACAGCTGTCCTGATGCAGACAGCATTGCCAGTTACAATTTCTGAAATCTTGATGCAAGTCACCAACAGATCTGAAGGGAATTAAAAAGTATCAGCAATTAGGCAAGGCATCATCCAGTGCACCACACCCAACACTATCATCACACCTATACAGATTCGGCTTGCTGCGCAAGTGCATCAACTGTTTAGTTCCCGGTTTCTAGTTAACGTAAGTATTAATTACTCAGGCAAGCAAACAAAGCAGTGCTTGCCAGTCATATCTGGTCAGCCACAATACAACTCGGTGTTTAACTTGCAGATCATACTGCTTTGGTCATCAGTGGTGGTCCCCTTTTGCATCAACTTGTCTGGCCTTGTGGAACAATATACAACCAGCTGGTGCAGATGGATAGGAACCTTATGAACTGCATCTACAACAGGGATATTGTTGTGTTTAATGACTATTGATTGCAGTGGACCACCAACCAAAGATGCAGCTCATCTGAGAAGAAATGATGCGATCACTGCACCTGTCATTATTTTGCTGGCAGCATGGTGCTGACTAAGTCCAGAGAGTGCTGTTTAGCAAATCCAGCCAACAGACTGCACTTCATTCAACTGCTTGGTGAAGGATTGACAAAGTCTGGATTCAACACTGTGTAATTGTGGTGATGCTAACTGCCTCATTGTGGGTACAGCATTAGAGAAAGCCAGAGAAGTCTGTTTTCAGAGAAAAGATCCTGCCTTTGGAAAAAAGTGAGAATCTGCATTTTTTCGAGAGCCAGAATGCGTGTTCATGACAAACAATATCAGCAAAGAGCGAATGATAGTTGCAGAATAAAAGACCACTGCAATGATGTATGGTGGCAAGAACAAAGATTCCTTGGACAAGCTCAGACATGTGCGATACATGCAGAAACCAGCTACTTCTGTTATTTTTACACCCATACAAACTACCCCCAACATCCTCAGCTGCAATGTTCCATTCTGTGAGGACCTATTTCCAGGTCCATGAATGGTTGCATTTGAATTCACATAGTTTCCAGTTAGAACCCCAGGACTGGGGATAGGAAATAAAACATGGAGTGATGTTTCCAATGTATACAGATTTTGACGTAGCCCCTGAAGCTCCTCTGTATATTGTAAGATGTCTTTTTAAAAAATAAATTATTGTGAGATGTCATTGTCTGACTGAATGCCAAACAGCAAGGTGTATATGCTGTAAGCATGACCTCGTGTCTTCAGTTGCATGTGGGCAATGCAGAGGGCAAAGCTACACACATTCAGAGTTGCTGAAGGTCCTGGACTATCTGATTAGGAAGACACATTGCACAATTCATGCTAAGATGCTGGATATTTACATTTTGTTGAACTGCCATCTTCATGACATTGGAACCGAATCTATGAACATCTGTAGGAGATGTTACAAGTGATTTTGTGAACAAATAATTTAATCATTGGCAAAATGGTAAAAAAAATTACAAACACCTCTTAAATGTCATCAAATTGAGAAATAAAGTAGTTTTTGTTAATGAATACAAAGCTGATAATATGTATTTAACAACAACAAAAATAACCAAGGTGACTGACTTTTACCAGTAGTTTTGTATTGACTGAAAATTGTACTTCGTTTGTATGCTTGGGTCACTAATTTTAGGGGGGTGGGTAAGCAAATAAGTTATGACGACAACAGCATGTATCAAACATCATGTTCTTTGCATCATATGAATGCATTTTTGAGTGTTTAACATTATCACACTTAAAATGATTGCACAATGTTTGAATTTTGCTGCCTGCAGTTATGTTATCTGTAAACTTTTCTCAAATTTTCAAACCGGAAGTGCAATTAAATCAGTTTTTTCCCAGTAAAGAGGAACTGGGTCGTAAGAGTACAAAAGTTTTAGTTTAAAATGTAATTTGCACAAACCTGCTTCAATTGTGTAAACATTCCTGACTGGACAGCAAAAACAGCTTGCAAAGCAGCACAAATGGGAAATACCGTTTCAGCTCAGCTGCACTGCACCTACTCTTTTGAAACACAAATTACAACTTATCCCCGCACTAAATTTTTATTATCACCAATTTGGATGGTCAAGTACACCCACCAAAACATAAAACAAGTGAAAAAAAATGAAGCAATTACTTTGTGCCAGAGCCCGTTTTTGGCAACATTTTCCTGGACGTGTGTGTGTGTGTGTGTGTGTGTGTGTGTGTGTGTGTGTGTGTGTGTGTGTGTGTGTGTGTGTGTGTGCGTGCGTGCGAGCGCATATGGGTACATGTGTGCATGCGTGGATGCATGCATGCATGCATGCATGTGTGCCTGTGCGCATAGGTGTCCAAGTCAAAGTCGGTGAAAGTCTATTTTCTTTTCTGATGTTTCAATGAATAAGCTTTGATTTTCTTTTTTGAAGTGGATGCCCATGTGTGTGTGTGTGTGCGCGTGCGTGTGTGTGCACATATATTTGTATGTATGCATGTGAATATGTGCACATAATTACGATAAGCATTTTTGGGTTTTTATATCCAGTCCCTGTGTGTATGTAGTTTTGTAAATCTTGTCATCTGTTCCCACAGCACATGATGGCCTACTCATATGAAGCGGAACAGGATCAAACATTTGTGCAAGATGTCCTGCTGCATTTGCACATGGGGCCTTGGTTTATAGTCTCATCCAAAGGATTTTTGAGGCATGTGTGTGTGTGTGTGTGTGTGTGTGTGTGTGTGTGTGTGTGTGTGTGTGTGTGTGTGTGTGTGTGTGTGTGTGTGTGTCATGTGTGTGAAGTCAAGTCAAAAATTTTTTCCAGATAGTACATTGAGCAAGCATTACATTTTCTTTTTTTTCATCAAGCCATCTATCTAGAACCCCCCCCCAAAAAAACAAAAAAAAAACCCAAAACAACAAGAACAAAAAAACCCACATAGAAAAACAACAAACAAAAATGAAGCAGCATGCAAACAAGCAGAGTACAACCATGAAAACCCCACCCAAAAAATATTTAGCTCCAACATTGTTACAACTCATAACAACAAAATAATAATATGTGTGTGTGTGCGTGCTTGCGTGCGTGCGTGCGTGTGTGTGTGTGCTCTAGTGCACATGGGGGCGTGTGTGTGTTTGCCTTTGTCTTGCTCTCTCATTTTTTTTTTTTCTCTGGAAGGGGTGATGGACTTGAAGGTGGGACTGATGGTTTCTTGTTTTGCGATCTGTTCCACCTCTGATTTATTATATGTATACTGCAGATTTCTCATGTACACTTACTTAGGCACTTGTGCAATCCTCCAAGGTGCATTCAATTAGGGGTGGGGTGGGGATGGAAGGTCCATGACGTCAAATGTGTGCTATTAAGTAGATCTCAGAGTAAATTCAAAAGGGGAGGGGGAGGGGTGTGGTGCTATTATATAGATCTATGATAGAATGCTGATCTGGAGTTTTATGACACATCAGCCTTAGCCACATCATGAGACAGATTGATATGCTTAGGGCTGATCTGGTGATGCTTTCACTATCAATGTTCATTAAAATCATTGTCATTATCATCACCATGGTTATTGTTACTGTTATTATTATTATTATTATTATTATTATTATTATTATTATTATTATTATTATTATCATTACATTATCATTCTTCTTCTTCTTCTTCTTCTTCTTCTTCTTCTTCTTCTTCTTCTTCTTCTTCTTCTTCTTCGAGTTTTATCATCATCATCATCATCATCATCATCATCATCATCATCATCATCATCATCATCATCATCATCATCACCATCATCATCATCATAAGTAGTGTAGTAGTAGTAGTAGTAGTAGTAGTAGTAGTAGTAGTAGTAGTAGTAGTAGTAGTACTGACTATCAACTCAGTGGTAAACAAACAGGCATACGACTGCAAATTTATGCAAATGCACAGTAAAGTAACACGCCTTTTTTTCTCTTTATGGATAGCTCCAGTGCACATGGGTATATGTTTGGGTGCATACCTTTTATGCACCTCAAGTACTAGATCTTTTGGAGGAAAAGCACCCCCCCTTTTTTACAGACCTAACACATAAAGGCAAACTCCCCTGTATGCAGATTAGGTTACTCAACATCCAGGATGTACAGTCGGCTCTTCAAATCATAGGGTTGCTACGCAGCCAGGACGTAGGCCTACAGAAAGAGCTTAGTGATTCATACAAGGCAAGGCGAGAGGTTTAGTTCCTTTTCAGACACCCTGGGTGTCTGTACACCCAGGAGGTATGGTAGCGGGTTATGCCTTCAATAAAAGTATGGGTTGCTGTACACTCAGAAGGTACAGTAAGGGGTTATGCCTTCAATAAAAGTATGGGTTGCTGTACACCCAGGAGGTACAGGGCGTCGAGTCCGAGGCGACGTACAGGGAGGTAAAAGTAAACATATGATCTACAGTCATCTTTAAACCTAGCCTGAAATTCATCAGTTATGTTATGAGAGAGAGAGAGAGAGAGAGAGAGAGAGAGAGAGAGAGAGAGAGAGAGAGAGAGAGAGAGAGAGAGAGAGAGAGAGAGAGAGAGAGAGAGCCGAGTCTCACGTGCTGTGGGAGCGAAGAGGAAGAGGAGCAGAAGGACTGGGTATCGAAGCTCCCATTTCTGCCTGGTCATGGTCAGCTATGTTCATGTTATGTCTCTGCTGTTCCTCTCCACTTGGGGCATTGTCTGTGAGGAAAAAAACAAAAGAAAGGGAAAAAATAGTATGCTGTTTGAGTGTACGTATCTACATCATGTTATCAAATATCGTTTGAAGCTTTAAAAAATATCAGATATGTTCATGCTATGTCTCTGCTGTTCCTCTCCACATGGGGCATCGTCTGTGAGGGAAAAAAAAAAACAAAAGAAAGGAAAAAAAAAGTATGCTGTTTGAGTGTAGCCTACGTGTCTATATCATGTTGTTTAGTGTATATCCATTTTGAAGCTTAAAGAAAGAATAGACAGACAGAAACATTGCTTGGTAGACAGTTAGATAGCTAGATTCGAAGAAGTAGAGGAGGAGGAGGAAGAGGAGGAGGGGAGAAGAAGAAGAAGAAGAAGAAGAAGAAGAAGAAGAAGAAGAAGAAGAAGAAGAAATAGAAGAAGGAGGAGGAGGAGGAGAAGAAGAAGAAGAAGAAGAAGAAGAAGAAGAAGAAGAAGAAGAAGAAGAAGAAGAAGAAGAAGAACAAGAAGAACAAGAACAAGAACAAGATGAATTTTTAATTTTAACAAAGTCAGATTTACACACAGACATACAGACAGACAGACAGACAGACAGACAGACAGACAGACAGACACACACACACACACACACACACACACACACACACACACACACACACACACACACACACACACACACACGTTATACACTTTGGCAAGGTGGTGGATATTTCGGCAGTTGAGAGCAGGGCAGCAATGAGACGAAACAGGAGGAGAAAGTCTTAGCAGTAAAAGAAATATATCTTCAGGCTGGATATAAAAGTATGTGTACATAGGTAGAGGTTTACGAAAGGAGAGGGAGATCGTTCCAGATCACTTGACCAGAAATAGACAAAGAGCAACGGCCAACGGTGGATTGATTGAATCTAGGTATTTGTACGGGCAGGGTATCCGCAGCAGAACGGAGGGAACAAGGAGTGTACGGGTAAAGACATTCACTTGGGTAGGAGGGTTGCTCTGCCGCAATTCATCCCAATAATGCAGTTCGTCCAAATTTGCGACAAACGACGCATTTTGTCCTAATTGCTACTAACTGAGTTGATCCCCTGGGGATGCGTTGACGCTTTTTGTCACAACTTTTCAGCACCAAAAAACATGCAATGACAAAAGATCTTAGTATAGCATTCAAGGCTTCTTTTTTTCTTTTCAATTAAAAAAAACACAAAAACTTATGCACTGCAACTGGAAAGAGCACATTTTCATTCTAAATAGCTTTATCATTGCAAAGTGTTAGATGATGAAGAATACACTTGGTCGCAATCTGGAAGTGGTGTCAAACAACTGAAAAAACTAATGGCTGAGGCTTCAAGGGGATTTCTTTTTGTTTTCTGTTGTTATTTAGTATTATCAATTTTTTTTTTTACAAATCAAGTTCATTATAATTTCTTTTCTATTCTAAGAACTTTTTGTCATAGCAAGGTTTTGGTGCTGAAAAAAATGTGACAAAAGTGTGTACACGCATTTTGTCACAACTTGGAACAAAAGTCAGAAAGTTGACAAAA
>CM060346.1:15937715-15950215 GCA_030674155.1 Stramonita haemastoma
TATCTGTCTATCTATCTATCTGTCTGTCTGTCTGTCTGTCTGTCTGTCTGTCTGTCTGTCTCTCTCTCCTCTCTCTCTCTCTCTCTCTCTCTCTCTCTCTCTCTCTCTCTCTCTCTCTCTCTCTCTCTATATATATATATATATATATATATGTATGTATATATATATATATATATATATATATATATATATATATATATATATATATATATATATGACTATTTCTCCACTGTTGCCAACAAAAACAGGAAAATAGCTCATATTCTGAATATTGTGATAAAGGCTTTATACTGTTAATTTTGGAAAGCCATATGATTAAAGATTTTCTAGCCATCATCAAAACAACAGCAAGTGGTTTGTTTCTTCAGATATATGCAAATGAAGTAACCTGTTCCAAAAAAATGTGATAATATTCCACTGTGACACTGTAGTGTCTATAACTTTAAAAGAAATCCTGTATTTACAATGTTATAGTGTGCACTTTAGACACTATAACTAGACACTATGTTGGACTACAACCCTCTCCTCCCCCCCACCCTCCTCCTTCCCCTTCTCTTCTAAGAGTGTTACAGGGGCTGGCATAAGGTCCACGTATACCCGACTTGGACTTTTCTTTGTTAGGGCGCTTCAGAGATGGGTAGGATTAGAGACAGAGAGTCGGCAGGCAAGCGTGGCTGCCCACTTGAGACAGCTGGCGACAATTAACAGGTTGGAGGGCTTGTCCCTGCTAGTCAATTGCTCAACAAGCTTGGTGCTGTGGTCGAAATTTTGCTGACTTGGTTTCTTTTAAATTTCCACTTTGAATTCATTGGGTTAGGTCCAAGTCAGTTGGCACCCCCCTGGACATGATTGGTTTAGACTTTAGGGCAGAATAAGCTTGGCGTAAGTAAGAGGAGCGGGCAGTCACTCAGCATTTCCCTGGGACAGCCAGAGGACGGCAAGACGACTAGTGGGTCGTAGAGCGCAACGATGTGACGACGCTAGTATACAGTAGTTGTTCTTCAGGTTGAGCTGTGAGTGAAACATTTTCTTTTATCGTAGTTTACTTTTTCCAGGGTGATAGTTGATTGATAAACAAATTCGATCGCCTATACTAACGGAATTTAATGATGGATTTGGTTTCATGAGAGTGTGTATTGTTTGACACACAGAAGTTGGTTGAGGTCGTAAGGCTTTTGTTGTTTGACTGTGTGTTCTTGGATTTATATTATAGTTTGACGTCAGTCTTACGGTGGACTTTTAGAATAACTAATCATTTGATTTTGTGTTATTCTGAGACAAAGTTTATATAAATCGCAGTGATCGCAGATAAATTAATGTGGACTAGTACAAAGTTATTGTGTTAAGCTATTATGGTATAGTTTAATCGGAAGAGATGACTTTGAGTAAGAAACTGTGGAGGTTGTCTGAAAGTAAGGACTAGCTTGGTCCTTGTGATACTTGTTTTATTATTGTACTAGGGGGTTTCAGTAATCATGTGTGATTATGGTCAGTCATATGCACGTAAAGCTGCTAGTTCTGTATGTGATTTTTGAGAGGCTAGATTATGCCTGCTCAATCTATGCCTTACCCTCTCTCTCTGTCTCTCTCTCTGTCTCTCTCTCTGTCTCTGTCTCTGTCTCTCTCTCTCTCTCTCTCTCTCTCTCTCTCTCTCTCTCTCTCTCTCTCTCTCTCTCTCTCTCTCTCTCTCTCTCTCTCTCTCTCTCTCGTGTTACAATATCCATAGGTTTGATAGGAACCAATGTTGTGGAAAAGATCTTAGCATAAACTAAGTTCTGTTGGACATTATTTAGGATAATGTCAGCTGAGAGTACTGAGGAAAGGGTTTTCCTGGTTAATTGTAATATGTGGATTTGTTATTTACAATTGTATACTCTCTGTTGGCTTCCTGTGATTAACTTGGTATCTTGGTGTGGGTGATGAAAGGAGTTTGGTTCTGATACTCGGCTAGACCATAGGCAACAATAGTATTTGCTATGTGTGCCTTTCATGAGCTATGTACCTGGTTAATCATGGGTAGTTACATTTCGTATTTGTTTCAGGTGTGTTTTAAATGTAGATAGTTACCTGAATTTTGTATTTGTTTCAGGTGTGTGTTGTTTTGTTGTGGTAAATGAAACAATAAACCGTGTTACCATAACACCCCTGCGTGGCCTCCATCAATACGGTTTGAGATGTGAAGTGCCTGAGATCATCCTACCATCTTTCCCCTCTTCCCCATTCTTCACCCCTTATTGTGGAAAGGAAAACGAACCTGTCTACAACAACAAACAGTATAACACAAAGAAACCAAAAACTTTTTTTTTAATATGGGAGTAGATACCTGCAATAAGTGTGACACTGCAATGCTTGTTACAAGGGGGTCATGACAATATCACACAGCCAAGACATTCTGGACCAGCATTCAATGAAAACCTCAGCATCATTAGTTATAGCATGTAGATTAAAGCCATGGAATGGAAAACAGATTGTGCAAAACACAACTCTGATATGGGCCTTTAAAGTTTGTGTGGTAACATTACACGTGACACCAATCAAGACATTTGAAAAACAAAAGAAAGAAAACTGTTGATGTACAACAATACTTTTATTACAGAATTGATGATTACATGGTCGTGAACAGTGTCTGACAAGAATTATGATGAAAATTTTCATTTGTTTAGTACATTGTACAGAAAAACAAGGAAATATAAAGGAGAAAGAAAACAAAATCTTTCTTCGTGTAGAAAACATGGTGAACTGACATGAATCATACAGAAGCAATAGAGTCACGACAAATCAACACTTAGTTCAGATATAAAAATATGATTAACTAACTGGAATTGATAATAATAAAAAAAATAAATCAATAAAGACAATTTAATTTTTTATGTTTAGTAAGGCAGTGAGTTTGGCCAAGGCCAAAAGCTGTGTGGGGTATTGATATCAGCTAATTGCCAGGGCCCCGTGGGACTCCCGGGGAATGCTTGGAAAGCAAGCATTACAAGAATAGGGTCCCTGCCCGCCAGCCAGGCATGTCGTAAGAGGCGACTAAGGTGGCACCACTCCCCCAGGTAGGGGGTTGGACACAGAGCTAACAACCCTGTTCTGTAAAAAAAAGTTTGTTACAGAAACAGCAACAAAGAAGTTCAACACCACTGGGTGCCACAGGCTTCCAGAGTCATCGAAAGATACTTGTATGAATGACAGTGGTGAAAGCCGAGAGGAAGCCACTGACAGGAAGATGGAAGTCTTGAGCGCCAAAACCAAGACCAGAATAGGATTCTGGAGTGTTAGAACGATGTATGAGACAGGAAAACTGGCTCAAGTTACAGCAGAAATGAAACGCAACAACCTACACATCCTAGGAGTCAGCGAGAGCCGATGGACAGGATCAGGCAGATGCAAAACCAACACAGGAGAGACTGTGCTGTACAGCGGCAGAGGGGACAACCAGCACTGCGGAGTAGCCATCATCATGAAGAAAGGAACAGAGAAGTGCCTGATGGAGTGGAAACCTATCAACAACAGGTTGATGAAGATAAGAATGAAGGGCAGACACATTAACACCACCATCATCCAATGCTACG
This sequence comes from Stramonita haemastoma, assembly GCA_030674155.1. Lineage (NCBI taxonomy): Eukaryota > Metazoa > Mollusca > Gastropoda > Neogastropoda > Muricidae > Stramonita > Stramonita haemastoma. The sequence goes on from CM060346.1 coordinate 15,941,285, forward strand.
CACCAACTAACGACAGTGCAGAAGAAGACAAAGACGAATTCTGTGCACCACTACAAGCAGAACTGGAAGATATCCCAAGCCATGACATGAAGATTGTAATGGGCGACCTGAACGCAAAAGTTCGAAATGACAACATAGACCAAGAAAGAGTCATGGGAAAGGAAGGGTGTGGCACCATGAATGACAACAGAGAGAGACTGGTGGAACTCTGCATGACAAACAACCTCATTATTGGAGGGACACTGTTTACAAACCCTAAAATCCACAAGCTTACCTGGTGTTCCCCCAATGGAAGAGACAAGAACCAGATTGACCACCTGATGATCAATGGGACATGGAGGAGATCGCTGCTAGATGTAAGAGTAAAGAGGGGAGCTGATGTTGGCAGTGACCACCACCTTGTCACTGCCATCCTCAAAGTAAAGCTGAGGAAAAATATATCTAGGAAATTGAGACAACAACAGTTTGATGTGGAGAAGCTGCGTGACACCAAAGCAAAGAGTGCTTTCATCCTTCAGCTGAAAAACAAGTTCCAAGCACTGGTGGATGCTGAAAATTACGCACAACCAGACATGACTGGTATTAACACCATGTGGGAACAAGTCAAAACAGCCTACACACAAGCCAGCAAAACATGCTTAGGACAGAGACAGAGGAAGAGGAAAAAGTGGATCACAACAGACACCTGGCAGGCCATTGAGAACAGGAGAGAACTGAAGAAGAAAATTTTGGAAACCAAGTCCGAGCGAATAAGAGAGAGGTACAAACAACAGTATAGAGAGGCAGACCAAACTGTGAAGAAGATGGCAAGAGCAGACAAACGAGCCTTTTTGGATGATATTGCAAACCAAGCAGAAGAGGCCACCACCAAAGGAGAACAAGGACAGGTGTATAAGATCACCAAAATTGTCAGTGGCAAATACCGGGGAAACACCGTGACTCCGATTGTAGAAAAACAGGGCCGACTCCTTACCACAGAAGCAGAACAAGATGCTAGATGGGCAGGACATTTCAACGAAGTTCTCAACAGACCACCACCAACTAAAGAGGCGGATGTACAAGACCATGATGCCGACCTCAGTGTTAACACCACTCCACCAGAGAAGAAATAAATTATAACAGCCATCAGATCTCTCAAGAACGGAAAAGCCCCTAGCCAGGACAACCTAAATGCAGAGCTTTTCAAAGCAGACACAGAGTTTGCAGCCAAGGTTCTACAACCACTCTTTACAGCTATATGGGAGGAGAAACAGCTACCAGAAGACTGGACAAAAGGAGTCATTGTGAAGATCCCAAAGAAAGGAGCCTTGAGCAACTGTAACAATTGGAGAGGAATCACTCTGCTATCAGTTCCCAGCAAGATCCTAGCAAAAATAATAATTGAACAAATCTCAGAAGCAGTGGACCAACAACTCAGAAAAGAACAGGCAGGTTTTCGACCAGGAAGAGGATGCACAGATCAGATCTTCACCCTGCACAACATCATCGAACAGTGCACAGAATGGCAGAGACAGCTGTACATCAACTTTGTAGACTTTGAGAAAGCCTTTGACAGCATACATCAAAAAAGTCTATGGTGCATACTCCGAGCATATGGAATACCACAGGAGATTGTCCAAGTCATTAAGAGCTTCTGCAAAAACTTCACATGCAGTGTAGGAAACCGTGAAACCAGCTTCAGTGTAAAGACCAGCATCAGACAAGGCTGCCCCATGTCAGCACTGCTCTTCAACCTGATAATCGACTGGGTGATGAGACAGACAACAGCTGACCAGCTGCGGGGCATCAGATGGACCCCATTCACAACACTTGAAGACCTAGATTTTGCTGACGATCTGGCACTGCTCTCACTCACCCACCATCATATCCAGGAGAAGACATCCCGTCTCAACACTTTTGCCCAGCAAGTAGGCCTGAAAATCAGCCAGAAGAAGACAGAGGTGATGATGCTAAACGTTCAGAATCCCTCTCCTGTCACAGTGAACAGAGAAAATCTGCCAACAACTGAAGAGTTCGCATACCTTGGGAGTACTGTCAGGCATGATGGCGGAGCAAGCAGTGACATCAAAAACCGCATCAACAAAGCAAAAACTGCTTACAGAAGTCTGAACAATGTGTGGAAGTCATCCCAATACAGCACAAAGACCAAACTAAGACTGTATCAGAGCTGCGTACTTTCCACCCTCCTGTATGGCTCAGAATGCTGGAGGATGACTGAGAGTGACATTAACAAACTGTCTACATTCCACATGAAGAATCTCAGGAGAATAATGCGCATCTTCTGGCCTGAGACCATCTCCAACCAAGAACTGGCCCGCTGCAACCAAGAAAATATAGATAGTATCATTATGCAAAGATGATGGAGATGGATAGGACACATCAGCCCATGGGAACAAGGGAACATCGCCCGAACACCCCTCCACTGGACACCAGAAGGAAAACGCAGGCAAGGACGACCCAAGAACACCTGGCGTCGGACAATAGAAACAGAGCTGAAGACCCTCCAACACTCCTGGGGAACCATTCAGAAACTGGCCCAAGACAGGCAGGAGTGGAGAACCTTTCTTGCTGCCCTACATGCCAAGAAGGCATAAAAAGAGGCTTTGGAATGGAAATTGCCAAGGCCTACACTAGAATGTTGTAATGTTGTAAAATGTTGTTAATAGATTGCCTTCAGGCATGACAAGCTTTGAATAACAACCTGCACTCTCCTGTAATTTAAGGAGAAAAAAATCCTCTGAAGCTGCAGTATGGCTGCTTATATGGCGAGGTACTTGGAAACAGTCATACATGCAAACTGCTCATTCAGTGTGCAATTTCAATCTCACAGTGATTTCCAGGTGGGATGAGTGAGTCAGAGTGCACTTTCTGGGTGACCCCAGAAGGTTAAACTTGGGGAACACATAACAACAACACAGTGAGCAGACTAGAAAGTACGTCTTAATTGTACAAATCATGTGTTACAACACAAATTTTAAATAAAAAATGTATTAAATCAAAACAATACAGCAAAAAGGCACACTCATCAGTACAAGAAGTATAAATTGATGTAAGGTGATGAAGAGCACACCTGTTAATATATCTTAAGTTTTGTCCACTATTCAAAAACCTCCCATTTGTGTGTGTGTGTGTGTGTGTGTGTGTGTGTGTGTGTGTGTGTGTGTGTGTGTGTGTGTGTGTGTGTGTGTGTGAGAGAGAGAGACAGAGAGAGAGAGAGAGAGAGAGAGAGAGAGAGAGAGAGAGAGAGAGAGAGAGAGAGAGGGCAAGGCAAGGCAAAATTCTTTTATTCGAGGATAATAGATAAGCACTCATGTGCTTTTTTACATCCAGACCCAGAGAGAGAGAGAGAGAGAGAGAGAGAGAGAGAGAGAGAGAGAGAGAGAGAGATTGATTGATTGATTGATTGATTGATTGATTGATTGATATCAAGGATAATGGGATAAGCACTTTTGTGCTTTTTTTTACATCCAGTCCCCGTGTGTGTGCAGTTTTGTAAATGTCGTCAGTTCCCACGGCACACGATGGCCTACTATTACGAAAAGCGGAACAGGATTTAACCCATAAGGTGTGCGCAAGATGTTCTGCATGCTTCCCACATGGGGCCTGGGTTTTAAGTCTCATCCCAACACACACACACAACAACACAGTCAGAGTATAACAAACAATTGCTAAAAGAATTAAATGAATCTTGCAAGGACAAAAACTCTAGATCTTTCTGGCAAAAACTGAGGAGAATTACCTCTAACAAACAAAGTAGGGCAGAAGACATCAACCCCAGGGCATGGTGTGACTATTTCAATACTCTGTTAAATGTGAAACAGTCAGCAGACAACTTAGAATTTTCTGAAGATGTACAGACATGTCTAAACTCACACAGTTATGATGAATGTGAAGAATGTGGTAAAGCACAACTAGAGGATGACATATCAGAAGCAGAAATCTGGAGGGCATCACGGAAACTGACAAGTGGTAAAGCTTTAGGTCCTAATGGCTTGTCCTCTGATTTCTTTTTGCATGCCCCCAATGTTTTCATAAAGTTTCTACTCCCATTATTCAATAAAGTCTTCTTATCTTGACAATACCCTGACAGTTGGACACAAGGACTGATTTTCCCTTTGCATAAGAAAAGCAATGCCCAAAATGTTGATAATTACAGAGGAATATCCCTTTTAAACATTGTCAGTAAACTGTACAGTATGGGTATAAACGAAAGACTGTGCCAGTTTTATGAGGATCATGATGTTATCCCAGAGGCACAAGCTGGCTTCCGAAAGGGCTATAGCACAATTGATAATGTCTTTACTCTCCAGAGTCTTGTTAAAAAATATCTCACAAAATAAGGAGGTTGATTCTATACTCTTTTTTAGACTTCTCTAAAGCATTTGATTGTGTAGATAGAGGAAAGTTGCTGTTTTTGTTATTGCATAAAGGTATTCATGGAAAAATGTCTTTGACTCTAGAAAGTATGTATGAAAGGGTGAAAGCAGCTGTTAAAGTGAGTAGCAAAATCACAGAGTACTTTGATTGTTTATCTGGAGTGAAACAGGGATGTATTCTAAGCCCTTTGTTGTTCTCAATATTTCTTTCTGAACTAGAAGATCAAATGAATTTGTGTGTTGCCCATGGCATAGATTTATTGAACAGCCAGCTTAGTGTATTTCTGTTAATGTATGCTCATGACATTGCTTTGGTGTCAGATTCTGTTGGTGATCTACAAAAGAAAATTAATTGTCTTGAAAGGTACTGTTGCAAATGGGGTTTAAAAGCTAACATAGAAAAAAACAAAAGTGATGGTTTTCAAAAATGGTAGATTTTTGAAAAACTGAAAAATGCTACTATGCAGGCATGCAAATCATGACAGAAACCTGTTACAGTTACCTAGGAATCATGTTTGGTTCTACTTTGAATTAGGCACGTTGTAGAGAACTTATCTGGCAAAGCTCCCAGAGCAGTTGCAGGGATAAAAAAGATTGTATTTCAGACTTAAAAACCTGCCTGTCACTACTGTGTTCTGAATTTTTTACACCAAAGTTATACCAATTCTGTTGTACGGTTCTGAGATTTGGGGATATAGTAGATTTGACAGCATTGAAAAAGTGCATATCAAAATTTGTAAAATGATTTTAGGTGTGGGCAGAAATGTAAAGAATAGCATTGCTTTGGGTGAATCTGGTAGATATCCAATATATATTGATACTTTTACACAAATGATTAAATACTGGATCAGACTTCTTGCCATGCCAGAGAACAGATATCCCAAGCAGTGTTACTTCATGATCAGATGGGTAGAAGAGACTAGGTATCTCATGTAAGATCTATTTTATGTTCAAATGGTTTTGGATATGTATGGGAGATGCAAAATGTTGGAGACGTTTCTTTGTTTATCAGAACTTTCAAAACCAGACTTGTGGACACATATCACCAGAACTGGCATGACTCATTGATGTCCAATCCAGATTACTTGAATTACCATCCTGAGATATGTAGAGCAAATTATGTAGGACTTCTGGTTTCTTTTGAATACCGCTGTGTACTTTGCTTGTTAAGAAGTAACACACTGCCACTGAAAGGAATTCCACGTTACAAGAAAACACCTGTAAGTCCTTATTGTGTTCAGTGTGATGGATCGGCCATTGAAGATTGATGTCATTTTTTTGCTCGTTTGCCCCAAATATGCAACTTTACATAAGCGTTATATCCCCCTTTATTATCACATATTTCCATCATGCTTTAAGGTTCAGATGTTGTGCTCAAATCCCTCTGACAAACTGATTGTGAACTTGGCAGTTTATGTAATTGAATGTCTAAAGATCAGAAACATGTAGGTCTTTCGGTGCCTGCAACAAAAGACTGTGTACCCATTGTATTTTATCACCTTGACTGCTCCATGGTTGCTTTTCATATTCTGTGTTCATATGGGTCTTATGGCCTGCAAAAACTGAACAAAATTGATTGATTGATTGATTGATTGATTGATTGATTGATTGATTGATTGACACACACACACAGGGAGACAGAGAATTGTGTGTATGTGTGTTGGGGGAAGTGGAGACATAGGGGGGGAGGAGGGGAGAGAGGGAGATGGGTGGAGGGGTGGTTGTGGAGGGCTAACAGCTCTAGTATCACAACTTACAGGCACCTGCCAAAAACAAGGTAACAAAAAGGGGGGGGGGGGGGGGGGGGGGGGGGGTGGTTGTGGATGGTAGACTGTAGAGAAAGTAGGAAGGGTTCAACAAGTCATTTTGCCAGTGTTGACAGCTCCCTCACTGTCTGCTCTTTCCCTACCCTTTCACATAAAACGTAAAACCCTACTTCTACAGTTTTAGTAATCTTAAAGTGCTTTGGCTGAAGGAGTTTAATTCTGTTTCATCTTGTTTTATAACTGTTTCAGCTATGGTGGTAAAATAATTGTTGAGATCTGGGGAAATTTTATTAGCAATGGGTTGAGTTGGGTACTTATTGGTTAATTGATTGATAGCCTGCCAAACAGCTTTAGGATTGTGTTTCGCTGAGGCAAGATTTTGGAAATGTTTTTGTTTGGCTTTACGTTTTAATGAGTTTACTTTGTTTCTTTTTTCTTTAAATTCTCATATTTTTCTTGCTTTTAATAGATCATCTCTTAAATAAGTTTCTTTTAGAATCTCAGTTGTCATCCATTTAGGTTGTGTTGCATGCTTCATTCTTCGGGTTTTGAAAGGAGCATGTTTATCATAGATTGAGGTAAATGTTTCTAGCCAAAAGTATATGGCTTTCTCTGGGTCTGTAAAGTTGTAAACATGATTAATTGAGGAATTCAGCAAGTCAGCAAGAAATTTATTTTCATCAAATTTAACAAATGATCTATAAGTGACTTCCTTGTGACCAGCTATGGGAATTTTTATTCCTTTTTTGTTCCATGTGAAACAGGTAGGAAGGTGGTCACTGCAGCCACAATTAGGAACACATATTTCTTTGATATTTTGCTAATTAGTTACATATACATGGTCAATGAGAGTTGCACTGGAGGAGATTACGTGCGTTGGTTTGTCAATAATTTGCAAGAGATTATAGGAATTTAATTTGTTTATCCACAAAGGGTGGGGTTTAAGTAGATTCATGTTAAAATCTCCCAATAGTAAAAGTTCTTTAGCATCCAAAGATGCTGCATCCATCATTATGGAAAATCTATCAACCCAATCAATTCTCTCAGAGGGATTTCTGTATATAAATCCGACCATAATGGGTTTATTTCGTTTCAGATGTATTTCTAGCCATAGAGACTCTACTTGTTGGGTTTCAAGAGGGTGAATACGTTTAAAGTTTATGGATTCATTTATATACACACAACTATTCCTGTTGTTTTGGAGGAAGAGGGGTCTTTACGGATTGCTCTAAACCCAGGTATTTGGATTTCATTATCAGACACCAAACTGGAAAGTCTGGATTCTGTAGATCCAAATAAATGAAATGGTTTATTTGAGTTGTGTAAGATACTATGTACATCAGCTAGTTTGTTTAAAACGCTGTTAATGTTTAAATGACAAATACGTAGTCCATCTTTTTGTGGCCAGTTTTTCAGACAAGGAGCTATGTTGCTGAAAAGGTAGAGAAGAAAAAAGAAAAAAAAGAAGAAAAAAACAAGTATTAATAATAATCACAAAAAAACCCAAATGATTCTAAAACGGTTTGTAGGAAACAATATTTATCAACTTAAAACAGATCAAGTAAATACAATGGAATGGATAATAAGTGAACATGCAATACAAAGCAATATATATAGATATAGATATAGATATAGATATAGATATCTATCTATCTATCTATCTATCTATCTATCTATCTATCTATCTATCTATCTATATATATATATATATATATATATATATATATCTATATATCTATATATTAATATGTATGATAAAACTATATCAGTATTTGCTGCACAAATTAAGAGGAGCAAAAAAAGTATGAATAAAAGTCTTGCTTTAACTATTACCAGTTGAGATATATCACAAAACAGTTATCAGATATACACAATATCCTCAGGTCTAGGAATATTGTTAAGTAATCAAATCAGTCTTCTAGAAAACTTTCTACAGGAAACACAACACGCAGAGAAATGTCTATGCTGTTTTCCAATATCCAAGAAAATCAAAAGCGGAAAAAAAATTCCACTGTTGTGTTCCTTCCATCTGTCTTTGTCCATTTCAAAATTAGACTCTTCAATTTGCAGGTTAGTACAACACAGCACAGGAGTCACTAAAGACATCCGCAGTTGTGAATAACTTCAGAATAATTCAGTTTGCAGGTTTGCAAAACACAGCACAGGAATCACAAAACAGATCCCCTATCTTGGATAACCTCCAGTTTGTAGGATTGCAAAACACAGCACAGGAGTCACTAAAGGTGAGTAGACCATTCCAAAACTGTCACTAAACAGCACAGGAGTTATAGCACAGGTGTCACTAAATGCATTCACAATCAAGATGCATTCATAATCGATCCAAAACTGTCACTGAACGCATTCACAATCTAGATCATTCCGAAATAAGCACCGTTTAGTACCAGTTAGACAAGTCATTTCAGCACAGCTTTTTCAGCACAGTAGGTATAATGTTGAATGTTTTCTGACAGTTCTTAATATTTCATTTGACATCACCAGGTCCACAGAGGTATTCATTAAGGTCAAAAGGCTAATTTCCACAGGTAGTTTATATGCACACCTACAGACATATTCCCCCCTCCACACACACACACACACACACACACACACACACACACACACACACTTAACACACACATGCACGCACACACGCACACACACACATATTTGCTCTAAACGAAAAACACACAAAAATGAAAGAGAGAGAGAGAGAGAGAGAGAGAGAGAGAGAGAGAGAGAGAGAGAGAGAGAGAGAGAGAGAGAGAGAATGATTTATTGTGATTAAGCCC